>OX457045.1:4946516-4991516 GCA_949752735.1 Lumbricus terrestris
GCCGCATTCAAGTCCAATGTTATCACGGAATTCACGGTTTGAATGACATCGTAAATTTCTACTAGCGATGGAGCAAGATAGACACGATAATCTTGCGACCATCAAAATTGAAGGTGCAGCTATAAGCTAACATGTTCTGCAGCTGCAGATATATTCAATTCAATTCAATTCAATTGGTTTATTGATCCACCAAAAAAAACCAAAGACAAGCAGACAATTTTGCTTACAGAATAGTACACACAGTGATTGATTGCTAGTTAACATTTGCGATTATATGGACAGGTAAGCAACCAATACTGAGTGTGGCAGAACCAATAGGCTACCCGAAGGGAATGATCCCGCTAGTGGGGCATATTTACCAGAAAATTCATTGGGGTAACAATAGAAGATAAAAAGCAGATGCGATATTAATTAATTAATGGCGGTGCTTTGAAAGCAAATGAACAGAAGCAACGGGATACTTTCCCTCAAAACATATATCAAAAACATAATAATAAGCATGAACATTGGTTAAATAAAGGAGTTCATTTTACATTGTTTAATGTGTATGCACGGATTTGGATTTTAAACTGAGCGAGACTCCTGGATGCACGAATACTTTCTGGTATGTTATTCCATAAAAGAGGACCCTGTTACTGAATAGAAAATTTTCTAGTGTTCGTTTTTGCAAAGACACTTATGTAGGCTCTATTATTTCTAATGCCTTTAGTATATAAGTTAGGTCTAAAATAGGATGAGAATGCAAGTGGAAGAAGGTTGTTGTCATACTTATACATAAATGTACTAGTTTGGATGAATTTAATTTGGGATATTTTTAGCACGTTCAATTGTTGGTATAAGGGGCTAGTGTGAGCATTAAAGGGAGATTTAGTAATAATTCTTATGGCTTTTTTCTGCAGTCTATTTAGCTTAGTTAGGTGAGTGTCGTATGTAGATGTCCAAATGAGATTGCAGTAACTTAAGTATGGGTGTATAAGTGTAAAATATAATGTTTTTAGTACATGAGGTGGAAGGAGATAGGCTATTCTGTGAATTATGCCTATATTTTTTGAATTTTGTTTGGAAATCTCAGCTGTGTGTATATTCCATTTTAAGTGCTGGTCAATGTGTACCCCCAGGAATTTAGATGAGTATACTTGCGGTATTGATATATTATCAATTAGCAAGTTACTATCAGGAGGTGGAGCAAGGTTTTTTTTACTAGATCTAAAAATTATATAACTGGTTTTTGCAATATACACTGGTCCGTTATTGAGAATTTTAGCAGGCTCCGCTCAAGCAGGGTCGATGAGAGAAATGTATAGGCAGAACTTTCACGGGTCCCCAAACTAAGTTAAGGCTAGGCTAGGCCTGTATGAGGGTAACATTTAGAAACAAATTTAAACAATAAAAGTTCGGGCACGACTTACGATATAATGGCGGCAAGTGGTCCACTTTTATTATAATTTTAGTTTGTATACTTAGCTGGGTGTATTGAATATCTTGCTATCGCCTCTCCCTTAATACTTGAAAGACTAAGTTCATCTGGTTGGCTACCTTCAGCAGCTCCACAAGCTCGATATTGTTCTGCTCTCTCTAAGATTTCTAGATCGCTTTATAGATGATTAAGTACGATAAAATGCAAAACAATATACAACTACATGTGAATTTATTCAGTTGTTCATTTGAAGCTTAAACTGATTGTAGTTAGTATAAGAAATATTATACTTTACTAGCTGTACCCGGCCACGCGTTGCTGTGGCTGAAAAGACCGTCCAACCCTCCCTCCCTACTTCCCTTCCCCTGCCTCCTTCCCTCCCTCCGTTCCTCTGTCCCTCCCTACCTCCATTTCCACTCCCTCTCCCATTCCCTCCTCCATCCCTCCCCTCCTCCCCTCCCTCCCATTTCTTCCCCTCCATCCCCTCCGTCCCTCCCCTCCTCCATCCCGTCCGCTCCCTCCCCTCCCCCTTCCTCCCGCTCCCTTCCTACCACACGGCCGCATTCAATTGCAAAGAAATATTGAATTCGCTGAAATCGAATGCAATGTTGTGTTTTTTCGAGAAAAGCATATAAAAACCTGTCCGCTCGAACGTTGTGTGAAAATTGTCAATCTAGCCTTTTCTATACTTTTTTCGACCGGATCTGACCTTTTTCAAAATTCAGAGTGGCATCCCTGACCTTTTTCAAAATTCAGAGTGGCATCCCTGTACGTTATAAATACACGGGCCAAAATGGCGGACGTCTGCGTGAGAGTAAAAATGTATAAACGTGTCAACTCGAGGAGAAAGTTGTTTTTTTGGTCTAAGAGATTTGTTTCTTTCCAGGATATCCTTTTACAAACACGATCGTGTTCGAACGGAGCGTTTTGCGAAAAATTTCAAAAGAATCGGTGATGAAGTTTCCGAGATAACCCATTAGGACCAAACTTTTTACATTTTTATTTATATACAGGGTGGGCCAGCATAAATGTCCCGACTTTGCAGGCGTATAACTTCGCCAATTTTTAACATTTATTTATACTTGATGCATCAAATTAAAAGTATTTCACTCTAGTATTAACTCTAAAAAAGTCAAACTGGTACTAGTTTAGGTTTTAATTATATACTTGGATCAGCGCTAGCTACCGTTTTTTGTCATTACTGACGCATTATGACGCCGTTTCCCGGGAAAATTCTATCGTTTTTTGCTAAAACGCGCGTAGACACGATCATTTTGAGTGTTTGTAGGGTCCCTACCATGAATATATTCTAATCGCAAAACCGTCCTTTCAATTTTGCCAACAGCCGTGCACTGCCATGCGCTACTTCAGACGCTTGCACGCTGCCAGTCGTTTCTTTGCGTAAGAGCTGGAGAGTTCGTGGGACTTCTCGTCGACAAATTACTTTAACTTTAGGTCTATAATCTTTTCCAATACGCTATTCAGTGCTTCTAAGACGGCCTGTTTTGCGCTGAATTTGCATGCAGGGCCTGCCCTGGTCATTGTCTTGACTGCAAATGTACGCGGACACACGAGCAATGTTAGCGGATGTGAGCGCCGTGCGCTCCGATTCCCATGGTTTGCAAGTAGAAAGTCCTGTTTTATTAATTTTCCGTAGCAGATAATACAAGGTATTGTTTATTCCATCCTCTGTTAGAATATTCGTTAATCATTTCAAACGAATTAAATCCCTTACCAGTTCGTAAAATTAAGATCGAAACGCGATCATCGTCTGTCAACGGCGCCAGGTTGCGTCACAAATGACAGCAAAATATGGTAGCTAGCGCTGTTCCGGGCATATAATTAAAACCGAGACTAGTATCAGTTCGACCTTTTTAGAGATAATACTAGAGTGAAATACCTTTAATTTGATGCATAAAGTATAAATAAATGTTAAAAATTGGCGAAGTTATACGCGTGCAAAGTCGGGACATTTATGCTGGCCCACCCTGTAGATAATGGATGCTTCATTGACTTGCACATAGGTCTACAAAATTACCCAGCCTGTACCCTAGAAGTCTATAGCCGGGGCCAGGGTATTTTCCCCTCTGCCCCTTCCTTTTTTCTTGGATTTGGGAGCAAGAACAGAAACTCTGTTTTTGTAAAGAGACATAATATATGCCTAGGCCAATTAGCGCACGACGTCAATTATCCCGGATTTATTTTTCGGACAGAAGCAAAACTTTGCCCCTCTCCACTGGTGAAATGTCCCCTACCCCTATGGTTATTATCATGGGGTGGCGGGGGGGGGGTAATTGTCCGGGGGTTATTGGCGCGGGGTAATTGTCCGGGGGGTAATTGTCCTGTCACCCCTACGTTTGCGGGCAGTGTCTTGGTGGACAAACAATGCTTAATATTAAATTATTGCGTTCATCAATATTTTCATATTCGGACCGTCGTACATAATTATGTGAGGTTGTGGGCTCTTCAAAATATCGTTATTAATATTATTAGATTGGCTGTTTAATATACATAAAGTGGGACATGAATATGCATTATTATTCGTGCAATGAATCACGCATATGCATAATTTGTCTCAAGAGTCATGAATATGCATATTTCATTTAATCAATTATAATCAAAGTTCGTCTATTTATGATGAATTTGCGTTGTTTGTCTCATGCATGAGTCATGCATGAATATGCATTATGGTTGTCTCATGAATAATTAATCTGCATATTTCGTTTCATGAATATTCATAGCAGATCAGGTGATCACACGTTGCATATGTATACGTCTGTTGCGTTGCAGATAAAAGACACGACGACCGCATCCGACCCTGCAGGCCACTGAGTCGATGGTTTCCAACGACATCCCTTCATCACCCGAGGAATCGCAAATCGTCGCAAGTCGTCGGCTGACTCCGGGGATCCGGTGCCGCTTCAGGGCACAAACTTTTCGTCTCTGGTACCTAGCAGACACAGCTGCTCAGCCGCCGAGAAGTCGCGTGTCGTCGGCGGGCGTTTGCTTAGGGACCTCAGCGTCGGACCGCAACGTCAGGAGCACCCTTGTACTTCAGGCAAGCTCTGGTCGGTTCGGGAACGTCCTAGTACTTCGGGCAAGGCTTTATCGGTTCGGGACCGTCACTGTTGTCGTCGGGGTATCTCGGGTTTTGTGCCCGGGTGGCGACCAGGGAAAGGGGTTGTTGTTATTGTTGTTGTTGGCCGCAGGGTGCGAGAACGACGTGTCGTTACTTCTGTCCGAGAATTGTTTCTGTTCGGGTTGTGATCTGGGAAAAGGTTTGTTTGGTTCAGCGTGCGAATACGACGTGCCAATCGTTTGGTCCGAGTCTTGTTCTCGTATATATAGCGACTTCCGTTCGGGTGTTTCCGCCTCCGCCGCCGTCGTCGGGTCTGACGTTGTGCGATGCGATGGTGTCCGACTCCAGGGACGGATGAATACAGATGGGAGAGCGGAGCGCACTGTGACAGACAGTGGCTATACCAGTTCCTACACGATCAGTTCCCCCTCTACCACATCCTCGTCCACCACCACCTCCTCCACCGCTCCAGTCACCTCTGATTCGTCACCGCCATCCTCATCCTCGTCATCGTCGTCGTCGTCTTGGCATTCGGCGATCACCGCCGTCGTTTCCCTGTCGGAGCCCAGGGTGGCTCCGTCGTCGGTCCCCTACGGTCTCCGTCTCGGCCCAGCCGGGTTCTTCCGGCCGCCGCTGACTCCGCTGGACCAGCCGCTGTCGCAGGCTGCGCGGATCTACCCGCCCTTCGACCATCATGGGTCGTTGTTTTCCGGGTCGGCGTCGTCGCAGTTCTCGCCCGGTTTCTACCCGCGTCTCGCGCACCCACGGCCCAGCTACAGTCCGGCGGGGGTGGCGATGACGCCCGGGCTCCAGCAGCACGCCCCGCCGCCGCCGCAGTCGCCGTACCTGGCCCCGTCGGGGGAGCCGTTCGCTGCGTCCAGTCTCATCCAGATCGGTCCTCTACCTCATTTGATACAGCAACCGCAGATGCAGTATCCGTCGTACGTCGTTGGGTCGCTTGGCGGCGACACCATGGCGGCCGCAAGGCATCACGTGATGGCTCAACACCATCACCATCAACAGCAGCAACAACAGCAGCAGCAGCTTCGGCAACAGCCTTCACCTCTACCTCCTCACAGACTAACCCCAGCAGAGCTTTTCCAGCGATCACCGATGCCAGAAGAGTCCCCGCAGCAACGGGGCTCGCGGTCTCCATACAAGGACGATCGACCTTCCCATCTCCTCCACCCCCACACGCGCGGAGTTGGCGGTCCAGTGGGGCCTCGCACCCTCGTCTACTTCTCGCCTCCGCCGCTCCCTGCTCTGCCCCACCACGTCCTCAAAAAGCACCCGGCCGACACGGGACTCGCGCCTTCGGCTCGGCTAGTCGTCAAAGACCCGTTCGGTCTGGCACGCTCCTCCGCCAGGGGCGGCTCAGTCTCCAGGGAGGGTGCTGTGCCACCGTCTCGGGGCGGTCCCCCGTTCCCCAGCGAGCCGCCGCCGCCGACGCCTCACCGAAGTCCCGTCGCCTACGGACGTGGCCCTACCCGGTCACCCGTCGTTCCGCTGGCCTCGGAGACCCGGCGACCTCCGACTCCGCCTCCCCCGGAAACCCCCTCAGCCGAACCACAACAGCCTCATTACCCGCCGCACTTCATGCGAGGGTCGATCATTCAGTTGGGCAGCGGACGACAGAAGAGAGTGGAGGAGCTGGAGACGAGGGACTTCGTGGACAGCGCCGGAATCAGCGAGAACCTTCAGATCGACTCGAGCACCGTTGTGCACATGAGACAAAACCACGAACGCAACACAGTCATACTCGGATTCTCCGTCGGTCAGCAGAGCATTCAGGTGAGTACCAACCCCCGTTCCTGTTTAAAATGAATGGGTAATGTAGTAGTAGTAGTTGCAGTTTAACGTCACTGTGTGATGACAAAGATCTTTAGCGACGCCTTCATCCTTTATCCAGGGTTGGGACTGGCACTGGCAGAGTGCAACCAGTGGCGGAGCTGGAATTGGTAATGTATTGTATCTGTATCTATTGTATCATTTGTAAAGCCCTTCTCACAGCAAGAGCCTTTCAGAAACAACCCCTTTGCATCCAACCCCGAGAGAAAAAGGCCGGTTTTGAGACGACAGAAAGATGACGAAAGACTACTATAGAGTATGACAGAGCGAACTGATGGGGGGGGGGGGGTCCATTCCATAGGGATGGGCCAATACAGGAAAATGATCTGGATTGGACCACGGTGGTCCTGACTCAGGGGAACAAAGACATCAAACCGTTCGGAGGACCTATGAGGACGCATCGAAGTGGCAGAAATGGGAAACTTATAAGAACACAAAGATTCTTCAGAACGCTGGAGATTGGGTCATATTCGACGCCTCTGTGATGCTTGGTGCATCTGACTTGGAAGCGATCACCATTCGTAATTGCAATCGTGAATTTTTATAGCGACACTTCAGGAGAACACTTCAGGAGAAATTCCCTAGTAGCGCACTCGACCTGATAGCACCAAGCCACAATCAAGGAGAATGATTTTTAAACAGTTGTGGAAACGGGGGGGGGGCGCATTTGAAGCGAGATAAAGAAGGGACTTCTAGAAGTAACTTATTATGGATAGAGATGGACCGGCCACAGCGAAGTTTTATGCAGCAATGTGGAGGTTCAAACCGGAGGAACAGCCAGGTCATCTTACGCGACAGAGCGAGTAACCTACGACCAGGAACGGGTGGCCTCATAGGTTTTCTCATAGGCAACTCTATTTCGGAACAAACATATTCTGATTATAGCAGTTAATAATTTGGAAACGTATGCTCTTGTTAAATAACTTAGCAACGTAAAGGAACGGTTTAGCCTGTTTATCTAAAAAAAATTATGTGACTGTTTCACATTGAATGTTTCAGCGGGAGATGAAAATTTTCTTTCCCCTCCACCCCCGCGCCCCGGAGACTTTATTTCTATACTTTTGGGAGGAATTTATTCAGAAACCGATCCGCCCGGGAGAATCTTTTTCGAAAAGAGTTTTCGAGTGGACTTTTCGGGGAGAGTGTGGCGGGACATCGGCGCAGTCTTGGAAAAGGCACGACACTGATATCGACGATTAGCTTCATTTGCAAGTTCAAATTTATAGAGAAACTAATCTGAAGTTAAGAGAAGTGCTTCGGCTTATCCACGAGTGCTCGTCAGAGGTTTTGTTGTTCACAGATTTCATGGAAATATTCGAGTCCTGGTAATATCAGATCTGGTTAGATTGGATTGAATTAGTGTTTGCTGACTGATCGAGCATTTTGATTCCTTAACTTACTGGCATTTGCCATTTTTTGTCTCTGTCCTTGCGCGTTTGTTTGTCTTACTTGTTCAACATCACTGTGAGTGTAATAATAATTATAATACTAATAATCATTATTAATTATTATTATTATTGTTGAGTCGTATTTGCTGGATTCAGGTGACGGTCGAGGCAACATTGGAGCACCCGTTCTTCGTCTACAACCAGGGATGGTCCTCGTACAGTCCGGAACGCACTCGCCTTCGCTACGGTCTCACTTGCCATCAGCTGCGAGTCGGCAACTGTTGCATCTCACTCACCCAACGCGACACCCAGTCGCCCCCGGCCGGGGCCACGTCCTCCACCCCTCAGCACCCGTCGTCATACCCCTCCTCGGAACCACCGCGCAGGGCATCCTCGTCGCGTCCACACCGCTCGCCGCAGATCTCACACGCGCTCGGGGCTCCGGACCTGACGCGCAGCGGCGGCGGCGGTGAAATGACGGAGGGAGCGGCGGCGCCGGCGTCGGTTGGGTCCCGGGGTTCATCATTGGGTGGAGTAGGGGGACCGACCGAGCAACATTCCCAGTCGTCGGAAACACACCATGGCTGCAGAGGGCCTTTCCCAACAACGACCTCAGGAATCGCTACACATTCGGTCGAGTCCTTCGTCACATCATCCTCGTCGGCTTCATCATCGATCCCAACCAGAATACCTCACCTGCTGCCGCTTCCGCCACCGGCGCCTCCGGTCCAGCTCGCTCCCTCCTCAGGGTCCGAGGAGGTCATAGATGAACCGAGGGCGTCGGCCGCTGCCGTCGCGGTGGCGTCCGCTCCCCGGGGACGCAAGCGCCGGTCGTCGGCTCCGGACGTATTCCACCACAGCGACAACATTCCGCCAACATTGACCGGCGAGGACACGCCGCTGACCGGGGAGCACAGGAGAAGGTCAGGGGCGGCTGAGGCTGCTGAGGAGGAGGAGGAAGCTACCGTGGAGTCACCATTCCAGGCGTCATCGTCGTCACCAGAGGGATCCTGACAGGGGACGCGAGGACAGACGGTGGAAGGTCGGAGGAGGAGGACGGTCTACCGACCTTGAGCAGCTTCAGTGCTGAGCCTGAGCTCTGTCTTGTTGTAGTAGTAATACCTTGGAAACTGTGTGTACTTGTGTGTCGTGTGTGCCTTCAGGTCTTTCAGAGATGCTAACCTGTACACGACGATTTCAAAACCGGCTGGACACATGATCACGCGAGAAGAAACATTTTCTGTCTAGTTGTGTGTGCGTTGGGGTCCGCGTGTCGCAGGCAAAACCAGGCGTCGTTGTTTTCTGTTGTTGTTGTTGCGCGTCTACGAAAAAGGGTTTCAATGCTTTGCTGTCTGTGCTGCTGCTGTTCTGAACCAACGGTCGGCGTTTAGTAATTTCTAATTTAATTTTAAATCTGATAAATAAATTACCTCGTTGTTGTTGCTGTTGTTGTTGATTGTTGATGTCGAAGGCGGCCTGTCTGCTTTGTACATAGGATGCTTGCCAGAGCGATGAACCACCTGTATGCAATACCCCGGATGTTTGGATGAACATTTTCGTCGCTTGCTACAGGCAACGCAGTGCGTCTATTAATTAAAGGGACTGTCCGTATGTTACGCATGCAGGGAGGGTGGTATGGTCACCGGATTAAGGGAGGGGAGATGGTTCACCCGATTTAGGCGATCTGCGTAGGGCGGGGGGAAGGTGGCTTGAAAAAATTTAGGCCTATGTATGTAATTTTTTTTAAATTATGATGCCCTTATTAGCATATTCATAAATCTTTATTATCCTACAGTCCTCCGATGGCATTTGCGATTACATTATAATTAAATTCTGTTGAGATCTAAACAGGAAAAACCATTACAGTCCAAAAAATTAGGCTAACAAGCAAATAATGATGCTTAGCAAAAATTAAATTGTAGGTAAAATAAATTTGTTGATTGATTACGTTAGCTAATTAGGCCTTGCTTTGCAGGAAGGGAGTAGAGAAGCCTATTTGAACATACACATGGGGGGTTCACAACATATACGAGTTGCAGCAGGGGTTGAAAATACGATTTTTCCATGCGTAACATATGGACGTGCCCTGAGCACGACATCAAGTAACCAGAACTTAGAGGAATGCTATATTTAATCATGTTGTAAAAAAAGTTGTGAAGAGAAATGCTACGGCTCAAAAATCAATGTTGCCTCTCGTGTCCACTGCATGTTGTGCGCAGCTGCCTTGAATACCTCATATAGAAAACTTCGTGTAATATTCAAGTCGTAGAAACTGAGATGTGACTCTTTTTTCGGCTGCGACTTCGACACCATTAATTTTTGTTGTCATGTTGGCAAGTGAATTCTGTGGCTTTAGCGCAGTGTCTGTTAGAGTCCCGTTCGCATTACGGCGTGTTTTTCGCGAGTCATTTCATGTTTTTCGTTTGTGAGAATAATGTAATTGACTGTTGGTGTTACTTTCAAGTGGTGTTTTTGGTGTCGCCAATGATATCTTATGAAATTTTAATTTTACTTTAGCATTATTTTGTTGATGTTGTTGACGCAGTTGCTTCTACTTCAGAGTTTCATTGCGAGCGCTTCATTGCAATCGAAATTCTAGCAGATGGGAAGTTGTTGGTTCTCGTACGTAGTTCCTCTGCAGAAAAATTACTCTGTTATAAATTATTACTAACAGTCCTGTCATATGGTGGTTCTCAATGCGACCCCAAACAAAAGAATTATTACAAGTTTCTACAGTGATACTATTTTTCATTTTATTATCTTTCATATTGTCTAATGATCTCTCAGGATTAAAGAGAGTAGAATAGGTGCAAGTATAAAAAAATTATTGGCTATAATAATATTAATGTTTTTACCATTAATACTATTTATTACTATTATTATATTATTACTATTAATACTATTTATTATAATTATAATAGTTATGTATAGTTATTATTATATTATTTTTATTATTAATGTTATTGCTGTTATTATTATTATTATTATTATTATTAATTACTTGTTAATATTATATAATGTACACAGGGTTGACTCATCATCTTATCACCTTGTCTGTGGTTTGTTCATTTGTGTGTTATTGTAAATTAGACCCTTTAATCCAGGGTCATTCTTTAATAGTAGGTATCGTAAACAGTTGAGGTCTTGTCCCAAAAAGTCTAGAACTTTAGTGAGTCTGTCATTCCTGGTTTCGGATATAACTTTTGTTTTGTAATGAATGCATACGGTCAACCGTTTGCACCCTGCAGGAATTGTGTGGTCAAGTGCTCTAGTTGCAAAGAATGTTCAACTTTTTCAGAGATTGCGGGTAAACGGTGCGACGCTATGTATAGCAGGGCTTCTTTTAAGTAATTTTTATAAACTGCACAGCCCCGTCTCTCCCTTTCCATTCTCTCCATGGTAAATTATTCCCAATCGAGTGACAATGAAAAAATTTTAAAACTATTTTCTTATTTTTATTTTGACAAATTCATGCAGACCTGCACTTTTGTGTAGGCTAAAAAAAAGCCCTACTATGTATGTAGCACCTCTCTGACTGACATTTTGACATTTATTTGCTCGACAGATCAAAGAAAATGGTAGATGTATTATTCTGTTGATTATTTGCTACTTCTCTTAATTTCTAAATCATTTATTTTAATTAATAGAAATTTTAAATGCTATTAATCCGTAACTGATCGAGTAATCCTTGAGCCCGTTAATCAATTAAGATGATTAATCGATTTATTAATTTTTATGTATTGTGGCTATAACTCAAGACTTGCCTTTTAAAATCGAATTGCCTTTCACCCTCTGTCTTAGACGTTGACTTGATTGCGACTTAGTTTTGGAGCATCTGCTGTTGATGGCTTTTGGGCAACATAAATTAATAAGTAGCATAATCACTAATAAAAAAAATCAAATAAGTGAAGGAATCAAACAATATCTCAAGTTAATAACAAATAACTAGTTAATTTATAATCGATTCCGTGCAAATACTGAATAATTATGATTCAATTTAAAAATAATTCTACAACGGCAGATTGTCATTCTTTCGCATTTTTGCTGAGATTTTATTTGTTCACTCTTTCAAATCCTGCAATCGTGTGAATATTTTTATCGCTAGATTGATAACAATAAGTGCTTTCAAAGGGATTTAGGACTTGTTCAACTTTAGTCGTTGTTTTACGAAACTATAGGTCTATCGTTTCTTTCTCATTGACTGAAAAAAATTCACACCTTGCCAATGTCTATGGTTGTTTGAAATTTTCTTTTTGCATTGACCCTTTCTTTCTGGTCATTGTTTGTTCCAGAATTTCACTGGAAATTATGTTAAACAGGATCTGAACCGTTCTGTAGCTGTTACTGTTTTTGCAGTTGCAATATGTTGAAACTGTGTATTTGTGTAGTACCTTTTGTGGGATTATTCATATGTTTTGGGCCAGCTGGCTAATTAATGTTTTGACTGTTTCAGAGTGAAATAATCTTTGTGCAAAAGTTGTCCCATTGTTCCATCGCCTTTAGTCTTGTATGCAGAATATCAGAAGACTCTACAACCCCAAACCATCATTCTCACATGCCACCTAACTTTACCGCACATACTAGCAAGATGCTATAATTATATTCTGCCGTTCTCTGTGCTCTTATACCGTACCCAGTGTTCATATGTCATACTCAACTCTCATCTCACATATACCGTACCTTCTTGTTTACCATTTCCTCTGTTCATGCTGTGTGCCTTCATCTCAGGTACCATATAACATACCCTCGATGCAGCCATATCCTCGGCTCATGTACCATTCCCTGAGCTCATGTGCCATAGTGTTCACTCACTTGCTCTTATAAGTAATCGATTCTCTTAAGCTGAATTAAGAGAAAAATTTTGGGTAAGAATCTGTAGTGCCTTCATTTTCTTTGACTCGGCTTACGAGTGTCGTGGCCTGTGCCGTTCTGCCTTGCCATTTGCCTATCCTGCCTATATTTACCAAGTCTTTGTAACTCGTCAAGTGCCATGCGAGAAGAGGATCTGGGTTGCCGGAAATCTCTATCCTATGTACTGTGGATTTCAACTGCAGCTCGTTGAAGTGCAACCCCTTGTGCCACAACCTTTGAACTGCAACAATTTCAACCGCATCCACTTGAATCACAGCCTTTGAACTGCAATACTTTTAACCTCATCTACTTGAACTGCAACCCTTTGAACTGAAACCTTTAAACTGCAACCCTTTTCGCGACAGCCCTTCGAATTGGAATGATTTCGGCCTCCCTTCTTTGAATTATGACCCATTTAGCTTAAACCATTTTGATTGCATCCATTTGAAGTGCATCTCTTGGAACTGCAACCTTTCAATGTGAAAGATACTAAAACAACTTAATTAGTGATGTTGAACATTTAGACTGTCCATAAATATCCCTGATGACATCTCACATAAACTGCAAACTGTAAATAATATTAGGCCAAATAAATCTCTTTTGGAAATCATTTTATCTCAACCTTTTAAACTGTACAAATAACCTAGAGCTCTGATTTGTTTAGCGATGACGTCTCACGTTCATGATGACTGTTTGCTTCAATGTAGTTTTCCTACATTCAATGTCTGAATGTAGGCCACTGTTCGGACTTGTATTAGTGGACCCTGATAATGCTGTCCGTGTTCTACGACGATTCAGTTTGTAAAGAAACACCTTAGATGACCATGTGCTGTGCTGCACTTTGGAGACAAACTAGATCTGTCTCCTCATGCTTTCTTACATAAATTTTACCGGAATATGCATATTATATGTGGTTCCGTGTATCTGCACATGTTTATATACAACGTATATGGAGATCTATATGCTTTGCGTATATATTTATATATACATGCATATTTCCATACATATTTTACATATATTTTAATCAGCATATGCAGTTATATATACCTACCAATCAAATCTTGCTTATTCGGAAGGATACACACATACATGTATGCATACATACATGCATCGTATTTATACATACAAGTCATACATACAGTTAATTGCATATAAATTTATATATATATATATATATATATATATATATACTTGAATATGTTCACACATACGTACATGCATATATACAAGATCAAAATTTTTATTCAATTAGTCTTGATTTGAATAGTTTTGATTTGATGAGGAGATTGGATTATATTAGACAGTTATGTTGAGAAGTTATTGCTCTTTTGAATCATTGTGAAAATGTTCAGTAAGGCATGAAGGGGCGGGACGGGGAGGGTTCCACTCGACCACGTGGTACTTGGCATTCGTCAGTCCTTAAGTCAGCATGGTGATGGGATGATGGTGTTCGCATCTCGCCTCTCGTAAACAACCGTGCGCGGAATTGCTGTTGGCAGGACTCCAGGACCTTGAGGGAGCAGAATAAACATCGGATGCTGCAGTGAATCGGCGATACAGTTAAGGAAGATGGCGGAGCAAATGGTCCCTAAGTGATCGATCCACTTAGCTTGACCGAGTGTATGCATGATCGTACTTTGCAATTATCAGTCCACTTCAGTTCCGCAAAGTGCATCTATGGTAGAACTTCTTTGTGATGATGCGCTTAGATCACACATATACGGTCCTGTATACTCGCGAGGATTGATTGACGTGATTGATTGTCATAAAAGAAGGATCATTGTTGTATGATCCTACCGTGGTATCGTCAGTCCACTGAAGTTTGGTGATGGTGGTATTTCTTTGTGATGATCCGGTATGTTGGAAAAAGTGCGTGAATGATCTCTATGACAAGGATTAATCCACTGTATCGTTTGAACTTTTCGTTGATAAATTTGCACTTTTTAATCCAGTTCGTTGATGCGTAATGTGTAAACGACCATTATGCTTTTTGAAATAAAAGGGGATAGGCCTATCAAATTACTTTCCACTGATTTCTACTATTTTATTAGTACCTGTTTATTCTAGAGATTGATGTAATGTGGTCAGCTGGCTGACAATCATAGTCCTGCTTGACATTGATCAACAAACCATACAACTCTCAAGTCGCATTTAAATATGAGATGTTCTAAATAGGCGCTATATAAATATTCAGGTAACTACGCAGTGGCCTCACTCAATTATTTGATTTGCAGATGCAATAAAAAGTTACGATGATGTAGTCAGACATAGGATATAAAAGAGTGCTGCAATATCCTTTTATTTCTCCTAACACCTGATGGCTGGTGGGTTTTGCTGATGTAGGCCTATTCAGTGAGTTGCCAAGCTGTCTGTGCACACCGGTACCATTTTTCGGAAATTTTCGGAAAACACTCGTGTCATAATAATTATTACAGACTCGTAGTTGAATGTTTCATATTTCTCTTTTACACGCTTTAAACCGTAAATTTTTCAGTCTTTGTATTTTAATTTTAAAATATGATCATCTGTCATATTTTAACGATTTTATCTGTTTATTCGCAACGTTTGGCTTTTAAAACCTAACTAATAGCCTATCGTATATTTTAACGCACGCGCGTGTTTAGTCACGATATTTTGACTGTTAGGCCTAAATATACATTATCACATGTTGTAAGATGGGCACCTCGCCATCATAAAATTATTAGCATTGAAGTTTATTACTTATCGGCGTAGTAGGCTACTTTAATTTCTAGGTTAGACTGGAAACAGAAAATTCCGAAATGCGAATGACCAATATAAAATTTTTGAAGGAAATTCAAAATGGCATCCGTGCTGTCGAAGCGCATAGATCTCTCGATAGGAACTAGAATTGAAAATCCTTCGTGACTAGAGGGCCTACATTCGGGTAGAATGCAGCTAGGAAAAGTTTTCGTCGGTTTTAACGTTTTTGTTATTGACAAGCAAATACATGACAAAAAAAGATTATATGAAACGCGCCAGTCATTTAAGCATGTTATAAGTTTGTTAGTTTCGTGTTTGTGAAGAAAATTTAAGCGAATGAATTTTCACATGTCTCATTTCAATCACCTCTGCTTCAATCCTTTGCTGTGTTGACGATTATTTGGTTTCCCATAGTTATTCACTGCCTTGCTAATGCACCTTACTTGCTTTTCGTGTAGCCGCAAAAATGTATTATGACCAACAGATAAAATTACTTTAGATGTTTAACTTTTGACACCATTTTATGGTGATGAAATTCCCTGATTATAAACCGGCCTGCTTGTTAAAAATCTGTGTATTATCATTGCTATTATTGTTCTTATTTAATAATATTAATGTTAATAGTATTGGCTGATAATAATAATGCTAATAATATTTGCATAGTGCAAATGTCTATTATTATGGTTACTGATCCTTATTTTGATCAAGGTCCCAGCACAGTGTTGGTATCTGAATAGTTTCTTGAACCTGCAGCTCCGTGTTGCCAATATTCTTGCGTGCTTGACTGAGATTTAATGGTCAGTAGTTGTGCGAATTTAAGAAAAGGTGACATATTCTTTTGATGGCAGGATGGATATATGTAAATCAGACTATGGTAACCTTCAATTAGATTTATGCAGAACGCAATGGAATTGCCCGTTCCGCCTCAAGTCGCTTTGGCCGATTATTTCCAACTGAGCTGAAGCAGGTGACTGCGAAAATATTGTGAAAGGAAACAAAAGATGGAAAATGGGAAAGCAGAACTAGGGAATGGGGTGGCAAACTGAGATAAATGCAAGGTAACTGGCGGGGAAAATGGGATGTGACAAACTTTAGGAGCATGTAAGTGGAATTTTTTCCATCATAGTTCTGGATAATTAAAGAAGATCAGGCGTTGCACCACTGCAGGGTTTCTAACTATGAAACAGCTGGACAAACGTCAGGACGCCATCCCTAGCTCCCCTCTTCTGGATCCATCAATGTATATTATGAAGAAGGACACCTGTGGTTATAAGAATAATTGA
This sequence comes from Lumbricus terrestris, assembly GCA_949752735.1. Taxonomy (NCBI): domain Eukaryota; kingdom Metazoa; phylum Annelida; class Clitellata; order Crassiclitellata; family Lumbricidae; genus Lumbricus; species Lumbricus terrestris. Next base: position 4,963,104 of record OX457045.1, read on the forward strand.
CGGTAGACAGCATGTGTGTGTAATTTTTTATGAACACTTATATAGCACCTTACGAAAACCTCACTGAGGTGCTTAACGCAGCTACCGAACAGTTCTGAACTTACGTGACTTTGAGAATGCTTCATTAATATTTGATAAGTGAACGAATGTTACCGCTTTACTGTGTAGGGCCTACATGTTTAATACCACCTACACTTATGATGTGTAATACCATATTTTTAAGATGTATGATGTATATCACTTTTATGTCAAGTACGATTTTACATGTGTCGTACAGCTGTTCCAAAGGAAATTAATCAGATCCGAATATTACCATTATATAGGAAATTGTTGTTTGGCCTGTAAGAGAATACGCTAGGATATTATATGAAGATATATAATGTATATTTATTCTGATAAATATACAATGTTATACATTGTTTATGTATTAGTATAATTATCATAATTTTTTTAATTTGTGTACGGATTATAAGTCTTTTGTGTTAGCCAGCACGAATAAATGAGGGTTCTAGGACTTTTCTTTGCTTGACTTGTGCTGTGCAGCCGCTACTGTTTGAGGATGGTAATATTTTTCAGGAGAATTTTTTGGAGGAACTTCTAGGAAACTTCGAAAACGGGTATCTTCCAAAAATGGATTCCGAATACTCAGTCTAGTTTCGCTAATAGTTCACCGCTTAAGTTCAGCCTGGCTTGCCTCAGACAACGTTATGGAAGAAAATCGAGATAGTTATATTAAAACATGAGCATTGCTTGGACAGCTGCTTAGGCTGTCTGTGAGAACTGAGGATTATACATATAACTATATATGTAGAAAGGCAGTTAATGTCCATTGAGAGGCAACTTTGAGAGCTATCCGAAGGGTGCTATATAAATTTCAAGATATGTGTGCACATGTATGCGTGCAAGTAAGATGCAGTGAACAGACAGACAGTGTTTTACTTATAACCAATGCATGATTGCTTTCATAGAGTTCAGATGGCAATTAATTTGTTCCCGTAAGGAAAAGAATGATGATGAACAAATTGATTTGATCGATTGGTGTAATGCGTAAGAGTATTTAGAATTTATATCTGTAGCACCACCTAACCAAAGACGTATCAGGTACATAGAACTTGGCCAGAATAGAATAGCTCGATCAGCTGACTGACTGAAGGAAACCCAGAAAGTTGTATTAAAAACATGCACTTGTTTTTATGGCAATATTCTGTTAACATGATTAACTCACTGCGACAGACTGACTGCTAATGTGAACGGAATGGAAAGGCATTTTATAGAATGCTTGCCAACCATAGCTGAAATGCAACTTGACCGGTAACGTAATGTCTTGTAAAGTCGTTTGATGTCACGTAAAGTCATCTAGTCAAGTATTTGTACAGCACAGCTCTTTAGACATTATTCTAGACACTTAGTTAAACCAGTTGCTTGTTGTTTTGTTGTATAATGTCTGACGTCGACCTCAAAATTCATTCATTCATTCTTTTTTTCTATGGGTTTAGATAGAGACTTATTATTCAGAAGCGCTAAAGAAAACGTTACCTCTGGAATTATGCGGTTTTTACATTTACCGTAGTCTGCAGTGGGTACTGGGTAGATTGTGTAAACCGCTTTTGTCTGCTATATTCCATCCGTCCATCATCAAAATTAGTTTTTCCATGCCAGGAAAGCTAGAAATGAAGCTTCGTAGCAGTATTCAATGGTAAAATGTTTTGGGAATTTTGTGTGGCAATGTTTTGTCTAAATATTCCGTGGGAATATTCAATGGTGATATTCTGTTGGCATAATTCTGTGGTAATGCTCAATGGAATATTCCATTGTAATATTGAATGGTAGTACTGTGTGATGAATATTTCATGATAATATTTCATGTCAACATGTTCTATGGTAATATTCTATGTTCATAGTCCATGTTGACATCGTGGGGTAAACAAGTACTTTCTGGTTGGTTTATGATAATATTGTGTGGTAGAGTTTCATGGTTTCTGATGGTATTTCCTTGTAGTGCTTCATGGTAACGTTCGTTTATATGATTCCATGATAGTAGTCGATGCCCGCACTTGATTGATATTATACTCACTGAAATGATTCTATGGTAATATTTTCATGGTGCTGATGACAGTCTGCAGATGGTAATTTGTCGTTGTACGTTTCCATGGTACTATTAACTGGTAACATGTTCCATGGTACTATAAACTGGTAACATGTTCCATGGTACTATTAATTGGTAACATATTTCATGGCACTATTAACTGGTAACATGTTCCATGGTAATATTTGCTGCATCTGATGTACACTTTGATGTAATCAGAAGCCTTAACATTGATGCCTTTTGTTTTGTAACGAGTGTGTGGTTATCATGCCTAACCTTACCATACATACCTCTGTGCCTGTGATAGCAGTTCTGAAGTGTGCACTTTGAAAGGATCTGAATGGCGCTATATAAATAGATATTCAGGTACATAGGCCTACTTATTTAGACTGTGGATTTGTAGCTTACGCTTTATGAAAATGATTTCATAAGACTTTATTCTGTGCGTGTTTTTTACAGTATGTCAGATATAATTGTGTCGTATGTTCTGTATGTTCACTGACTTACTCCACACCGTCTCCTTGTACGCTAAGTCATTTGCTCTTACTTTATTCGTGCACATGCACATTCAGTTGCCTACATGATGCATTGTAAGGCACGCTTAAACATGTGAAGAGTGCGTGCTTGCACAAACCATGAATCGGGGCCCATTGCGATCGAATTGTTCTGTTGGCAATTCTTTGAGATGTGTTAGCAATGGTGCTATAGAAATGTATCGATGGATACTTGACTGACTCTGAAATTGTTGGATGTATTAGCAGAACACTGACTGTGCCTTGTGTAAGAACCTTAGTTGCAGAGACTTTGGACAAGTTTTGTGTTCATCTCTTCTTGAAGTGCCCTTGACCGGGAAATATGGCTTTCAGGGAAAACAGTGTTTTCGAAAGAGTTGTCGAATGTTCAAACCCCTTGTGGTGGTGATGTAAATCTTTACTGGCTCAACATGACCTTCTTGAGCAGGGTCAGTATGTCCTTGACCTTAAGCTTAAGTCGCCTTGTAGAAAGTTCAATATTTCTAAAGGGTGTGAAGAATGACCCTGGAAAAGTCGTATGCTGGCTATATAAATATGCACAGCATTGGGAATATTTTTGGAGTGAAATATTCTGTGCAAGATCTGAGGTGAAGACTCTTTATGTGTACATTGATGTCATAGAAATTAGAGCCTAAAACGTAGTAGCTGCATTTATGCTTGACTGTAACTTACATGCCGCACGCTGTATTAGATATGTGACTGAGCAATGTATCATTTTCGCATGTCAATACGCCTGTTCATGTCACTGATGTCAGTGCCACAGTATTGCAGCTGTGGAAAAATTTTAGAAGGAAAATTAAACGGTTGCTTAATGCACCATCTATGTTCCAGAAGAAAATGCATATAATTATTATGATGGGGCGTGTGTAGAAGCAGTGAATGATTTCAGACAATGTATAAGATTTGGAACAATGGATTATATGTGATGTGCGGAACGGAGAACCTGCAGGTTCCCTCAAATGATTAGAAAGCTGCAGACGTGCCCTTGACGATACATTTTTGTAGCTTGCAATGGATACCGTTACCTGTAATCGTTGCTAAGATGAAATGGAAATGTTGAGGAACATTTCAGACGACGAACGTATTGGAAAATGCTCATAGGAAGTTGTCGAAAATGTTGCCTTACATTCTGCTGCACATCCTAATATTTCTTTTGTACGATCGAGAAAAAATAAAGCGATGAACCATTTTGTCTGTATTATTAATTGATTTGTACAGCCTTCGAAGATGAACCCAAGGCTGAATGTTCTTTCCTCATATTCTGCTGTGAAACATCAAGTACCTCATGTTGAAGACTTTCGGAATGCTGTTGTATTTGGTAAACTCAGTTTTGTAACGCGATACCGTAGAATTCTGAGCTGTTTTGCTAACATTTGCATGTATATTTTGTACGTATACCCCGATTTTGATGCGCGTGCTTTGACAATGGAAAAAGTAATTTTCCTCGTTGTGCACGCCAGTAAATGGGACGATTTGTGCTAACGTTGCGTTTAGCGATAATCTTTTCGATCTAATTTTTCTCACTGGATATTTTGCACAAAACGACGGATTAACCTCGAATTTCTTATTTGTATTCGGCTTCACATATTAATATTGTTGATATTGAATTAATGATTTGCACTATAATTAAATTAATTATGTACGAGTCTGTAGAATTTTATTCACACGAAATGACGTCATGCTAATCTACCTGTCACGTGACGCACAGAAGTTTGGCGTCACACTTTTATGTGTGTGTAGGGATGATTGCATATAATTATATGTGTATTGTTTAATCCCATAATATAGGCTATGCATTTTATGCAGGCGAATCTAAGAAAATAGGCGAAATTGAAAGAGTGCAAATTGTTGACATGTGCTGCATTGCCTTTGTATATTAAAGTACGTTGCAATACCTCGGACTACTCTACTTTCGTATCATAATGGTTTTTGTACTTATTCTTAAGCAACAGTTAGACCATGACTCCCTTACTTTTGCGATTATCTCTTTCTATGTAGTGTAGATCGTGTAGCCTAGATCCTCCCACATTGGTTAAGAAATAAACGAATTGAAGCTCAGATTGCACCCCATGCTCGATGGAGGAAATCGATCAATATTGGTCGTATCTCAAATAAGTCGAGTCTGTCGAAAATCGTCGACTTGCAAGTCGTCTCGATCCAAGGCTGTAGCCAGGATTTTCCTTCGGAGTAATGGTGTTTGCTTGACCTTGAGCAAGGTGACAAGCTACCGAATCAACGGGCTAAGGTGTTTGGAGAAATGTCGTGAGCTCTCATATAGTGTGGCATTGGCGAACAATAATCAAACAATGTGATGCAATTATTATCATTATACCATTCTAGAACCTCAATTGTTGGCTTCAACAAAGTGGGCTATCCTGTTTCCTCCATTTCTCCAATGTCTTTAGTTCATTTCTTTCCACCCTTTCTTCTTATTGACTTATTCATATTCCAAATCCTTGTAACTCCATATAATTAAACCCCCTCTCCATAAGCTTATAATATATATAGTTCTTGCATTTTTCGAGTTTTATCAAAGACATTATTGAGTTTTACATTATTTTACTTAGCGGGGTGTGTTCAAACATCCAAAGCGTTCCCTCCCTAGGCTAAATACGGCCTCGTCTCGATCGTTTGTAGGCCTATCCAGCGGCGCCCGCAGGATTTTTTTTGTACGCACAGAAATTTTATTTTTCGTTAGATCGCCGAAAAAACTGATGACCTTTTTTTTAGTCATCAACCCAGAATTTTCCAAAAACATACCTTTTCTATCCGCCGAAAAAACTGATGACTTTTTTTAAATTTTTAATTTTTTTTTTATTTTTTAGTCATCAACCCAGAATTTTCCAAAAACATACCTTTTCTATCCGCCGAAAAAACTGATGACTTTTTTTAAATTTTTAATTTTTTTTTTATTTTTTAGTCATCAACCCAGAATTTTCCAAAAACATACCTTTTCTATCCGCCGAAAAAACTGATGACCTTTTTTTTTAGTCATCAACCTAAAATTTCCCAAAAACATACCTTTTGGGTCGCCGCGCTGTACGCACTTACCTATGTGCGTACGTCTGCGGGCGCCGCTGCTGTGCGCACTTGCGTAAGTGCGTACGCCTGCGGGCGCCGCTGGGCCTATCCGACTTGACTCGACTATGAAATGCTTTACTACTATTTTTGGCTACGACACAATTACAAACACGATGATATTGGCTAACATTATTGTAGAGTTCACACCAGGACTTCGACCTTTGAAGGAATTTTTATAACTGCAAAACCCTCTTCCTCTTTCCATCCTCCATGGCAAATTGCACCCAATTTAATGACAATAAATTCACTCTTTTCCCTTCCCAATCTCCATGGTAAATCACACCGATCGGATGGCAATGTTCTTTTTACTATTTCTAATTGCACAGATTTGCTTCTGCAACTGTACAAATCCATTCAGAACTGCACATTTTGTGCTGAACTCTACGCTAACAAATCTGCTTCGCTCAATTAATAATTATTGTTTAAATAATTATTGTCGTATAGGCTTGTTGTTGTCGTTTTATCTCGCTGTTATTTTAAGCATAGATTAGCTAAATTGTAACCGAACCCTTCAATTAAGAGACTTCGAGACTCAAGAACCCTTCAAGAGATTATAGACAAGACTCGAGTCGTAAACTACATTATAATTTATAATAGTCCTAACTATATAAACTAAATCTTGAGCAATTTCGGTTTCTTGGAAGAAGCTACTTAAATAGGCCTAACTGTATACTGTTGTCTTACTTGTCGAGCTGCTCAGGGATTTTAGCGTGAGTTCTTCACAAAATGTGCAGTTAGGCCTATAAATGAATTTCTTCACTTGTTCTGTGCAGCTAGAATTAGCTTTAAAATGGTCATTGTCATCCGATTGGAAGTAATTTACCATGGAGGATGGAAAGGGAAAGAAGAGGTTGTGCAGTTCTTAAATTTTCTTTAAAAAGCCCTGTATACCTGGTATAATTTCTGTACCCTACTGTACAGGGGCGGATACAGAAATTTTCGACCTTTGTTTATTCGTTTGGTCGAAATGTCAGGAAAATATACCAATCTTCTCTGCCAAAATAACTGATGACCTTTATTTTTTTAGTCATCAGTCGTCTGATCGCCATCATACTTTTCTCTCCCGCTGCTTGATTTATTGATTTATTGATTTTTAATGCTTGGTGAAACCAAATGGGGGGCCACGTCCTATGCACTTTTTAAATGGGGTGGGAGCATGGGCGGATTGGCCCCTGGATCTTCCCCTGCTGCTGTAGCAGATTCACTTGTACCCGGCAACAGCTGTGCTTATTAGTTACAAGTCAATCACACACCAGGGCTTTTTAACGTGCAGTTGTGCACAAAATGTGCAGTTCTAAATGGATTTGTGCAGTTGTAGAAGCACTCCTGTACAGTTGAAACTGGTAAAAAAAGATCATTGTCCTCCGATTGGAAGTAATTTGCCATGGATGATGAAAAAGGAAAGAAGGAGTTGTGCAGTTCTAAAAATTCCTTAAAAACAGCCCTGGCCTACATTGGCGTCAATGGGGAAGCCTAAAGGAACATAAGGTTCCGCCAAGCAGGATCACTTGAGCTTCATCATATTTTGAGGAAGTTTAGGCCCATGCAACTGAAATTAATGAGTCATTTAGGTAATAATAATGGGCTACTATCATAACAAAATCTGCTCAATTTCAACTGACAAACCGCGGTATGATTATAATTCATAGTGTGAACGGACGATCTCAAGTGTTTACAGGAGTTGAATTTAACTGTCTGGCAGCCATGCAAGGCGTTCATCACGTCCTACTGCTCGGTTTTGCCAACACCATCTGCAGAATGGAAAGTATGTGGAGGGTAGGGGGAAGCTAATCCGTATCCGTGTGCTCTGGGTGCTGCCAGAATGTTAACACTACCATAGACTCTCTCCCAAGAAAAGCCAATGGAACTTTAAAAAATGCTAAGTCAGCAATTTTGTTCAAGAGAAAAGACCTACAAATTATTCAAGTGTACAAAAGTCGATCTCGTTTCGTCTAAGGCAGCGGTTCTCAACCTTTTTAGTGTGGCGACCCCTTGAAAAGATTTCGATAGTTGTGGCGACCCCCAAGTTTTTTTTATCGAATACCCCCCCCGTAACAGCATTTTTTAACCATTGTCCAGTGTTCATTGTTATAAATTTTCACTTCTTAATTCGAAATTGCTTTTGGCAACTGTGTGAGTTTTCCTGGCTTTTAATGGCGGTTCTGATGGCTACCTATTCGGCAGTTGAAGTTTCATAATTATTATGTATATTCAGTTTGTGACTCTTCATTAACTGCCACGTCTTGCTGCTGGAACTCCCCAAACATCCCATCTCAAGTGCGCCTTCTTGGAGTCATCAGCTTTGTTCTTAAAATAGCCTAGGCCTACTGGTCATGCTTTCCTGCATAGTTAGGATATTTAGTACCTGAATGGCACTTCAGTCTATTTGTTGGGTTTAATTGATTCGACCAAATGTCATTACAAATAAGACGTTGCAGTTTGTCTATTCATGCTGCAACTATTAAATAATAGACTACGATTCAAAATCGGTCAATAGTTCTTCTTTCTTAACACTCTTTTCACCTAGCTCATTCGTTTAGGAAGGCTATCAATTTCATAGACCTTACTTGTGCTCTTTATGAATGCGCCGAGCAGAGGTTTGAGAGGGGATGTGCCTTATAATTTTATTGGAAAACTTTTTGAATTTCACACTGCAATGGTAGCATTTTATCAGCATTTCATTGCTAATAGTCGTTGTTTAGGACTTTAAAAGTATCCTCCTCCCATTGTTTAAATTTTTATTTCCACACTTCAATGGTCGCAATTTTATCTATTATCTCAACAAAATTTCTCATAATTTCAGTACCGAAAGACATGGTTAAAAACTTCAATAAATGTACCCTCCCCATTGATAAATATTTTTAATTTGCATACCATTGGTAGCACTTTAGGGCAGCTGTCATCTGAACAAAGTACTCATGATTTCAGTGCTCACAAATTTTTATTTGCACACGGTAAATATATATTTTTAAAGCTGTCATCTTAGCAAAATTGGTCATTAGGCCCTATGCCATGGATAAACGGCGGATAACTCTGTAGAAATTTATAATGATCTCTAGGAAATATTTCCGCAATATTGGGGGATTATAAGCAGCTCAGTCCCAACCACACACTTCGGGGGACCAATCCCCAATGTCTCCAAAGTCTCCTCCCATAAATAGGCCTGACGATAGCAGACTGCTTAGTTGACAGATTCTTTGAGCAAACCGGATTTTGTTTTATATTTTTGAAGAATCTAAAAAGAGGAATTTACATTTTAAAGCTAAAAAATTAATGAAAACAATTGAATTAGCTGCCGCAATCTATAGAATTAATCATAGCAAAAGAACAAGTAAAAATTTATTTAAAGTTTCTATAACATAGTGGATCGCGTTGAACTTGGTATTACACGCGTACATATTTTGAAAATTTCGGAAGGGTCCAAGCGACCCCTGGCAAATCGTCAGGCGACCCCCGTGGGGGTCGCGACCCACAGGTTGAGAACCGCTGGTCTAAGGTCATTGTGCGTTTAGAAGAGGAAGCGAAAAGCATATAGGGGCCTACGTCATTTTACTCTAACTAGCCTAATCCAAACTCAGCAGTTTGAGTCTGTTCGAATCTTCCTGCACTCCGTGATTTCTGCCTCCAATATAAACGTGGTACCTCTGGTAACCGAATTCAGCTGATCTTCCATTGACCATCTCTGAAGTCTGGACAACTCTTCTGACTCGACGCAGCGCTCGTGAATAAGCTGGTTCCCCGCCGTTTGCTTCGGAGTAGCTCTTAAGAAATGTGGAGTTTGTCCATGTTCGCCAGATGGCCACCTTAGTGTTATCGTTCCTGTTTGTGTCTTAATCGCCACGTCGAGTCACGTGCTCGTCATTATAATAGGACACTGCTAGCATATGCCCGAATCCCAAGCCTTATAGCACTTCAGAGATATTTTATTTCCATAAACTGGAAGTTGGATGAAGATGAAAGCATGATATTACTGCTGACGTATTGCAGTATCATTAGAAGCTGGATGAGCATATTAATTAACAGAAGTAGAAGTTGGATGAGCGACGAAATCATGGTTTTATGCTAAATTGTAACCGTAAAACTAGAGGTTGGATGAACGATCAAAATATTTTTAGTTGAAGTAGAAGTTGGATGAATAACGGAACTGTGATATAGTTGAATTGGGCTAGAAGTTGGATGAGCGATGAAAAAATGACTAAAACATGTTTTGAATAATTTTACGATGCTATACGGCTTGGGATTCGGGTATATGCACACTGCTAGGCTATAGCCAAAGTAACTAGGCAACTTTTTATTAAAACTTTTAATTAGCAACTATTTTTAATAGCTGAAGAGGTAACGGAATGCCGACAGGGCGAAATTGCAGTATCTGGGACCGATGCATGTGTAGTATTTTTGTATAGTAGGCTATCTAATGACGACAGTCTAGCCCTAACACTAACCATAACCGACCCACACGATGCTTAACCTGATCCTAACCGACAATAATTGGTCTCGTTTCGGAATGCTCGTGCATTTTGACATCTGACGCTTGTGGTGACTTACCGTTTTAATACTGCAGCATTCTGTCAACTGTCCACGTAGACAGCTTTAAGGTAAATTCTCTTAAATAAATTCTGCGACAGCGACTTCAAGGTTTTCAAATACGTATTGAATCTGGTAACTGAACTCAGGTCTTCCCTTGAACAACCCTTCTCTCTGGCAGTCTATCTTCTTCCTTCTCTCTTCTCAAAACCTGCTTCTCCTTTTCCACTTGAAGGTCTTCAAGCGCTACCATGGTGAGCAAGACTCCGCGAGAAGAAGCAGGCTCTGAGAAGAGAGAAGAAAGAAGAGAGACTGCCAGAGAGAAGTGTAGAGCGAGCAGAAGGAGAAAGCACACTTCAAACAGAACTACCAATTGAGGTAATGATCTAGGCTGAGGCCTAATCAGTTCTAGATCGACGAACTAAGAGGTCCTTCGAGGTCTTTTCTCGCAAAAGAGCATTAACAGTCGTCCAGGTCTCAGGGCAGAGAAGACCGGAACTTTGTCGCCTAGAATTATTCTCTACAAGCAAAGAATAATTTCTAAAGCATGACTATCGATTTAATTCAATTCAATTCCAATAACTGATTTCTACCTTTACTTTACTCTTACTTTCTGCTAGCTAAATTTTTTCTGCATGTCTCGATACAGCCTACCAGGTTGCGATTTGTCAGCCTGTTTTTGCTGAGTAACCAAATACATACCGTGCACAAAACAAACCACTGGGCTTTTATCCCGAATAGTCAACGAAACACGTTTCTCATTTTAAGCCCACGTACGAAGTTCCTTGACGCCAAACTGACAGCCATATCGCCATATCATTGGCTAAGTTTGGTCTTCGGTCTCTGTTTGACGACAGTAATACGATAAAAATAAATTATTTTTGCTTTAATCCGGTACAAGAATCACAAGTAAGTGAACAGTTGTTTCCTCATTTCAACCTCAAAGCTTTCTTTTGCTTTTTATCATCTCACATTTGTCTGAATCCTTCCTTCTCTTCCTCAACTTCTTTTTCTTCCTCCTCCTTATTATTCCGATATAATCATTTTCTAGTTGTTTTGCTGAAAATATCCAATTTCACTCTTCTCCTCATAATATCGCTTTCTTTGTTTCCGCTTTCCCCCCCCATTTCATCTCCTTGTTTTCATTTTCGTCTTCTTCTTGCTTTTTCTACCTCCTCTTCCTCCTCCTTTTCCTTCTCCTGCTCCTCATCCTTCGCCGTCCTTTTCCTATTCTTCATTCTTTCATCTCTCCATCCACTTATTCCTTCTCCCCCTTCTCCTTCCTCCCCCATTCTCCTCATCTTCATATTCTCCACTTCATCTTTTTTTCCTCCTCATCCCCTTCCAATTCCTCCTTCTTTCCCCTTCTCCTCATCTTCTCATTTCCACCTCATCTTCTTCACGCTCTTATTTCTCCTCCTTCTCCTTTTCCTCCTCGTCCTCCTTCACCATTATTTTGTCTATTCCTCATTCTTCTCTCCTTTCTCCTCATTATCCTCATCTTCCCATTCTCTACTCCATATTCCTCATTCTTCTCTCCTTCCACCTATCCTCATACCTCCCCTTTCTTCTTGCTATTCCATCCCTACAACGTCCACTTCCCATTTCTCATTCTTCTCCCCTTCCTTCATTAATTTCTCTCTCTCCTACTCCTCCTTCTTCCTCTTCCTTCCTCCTCTTTCTCGTATTAATCGCCCCCTCCCTCACTTCTTCCTCCCCATGCTCCTCCTGCTCCTCCTTCCCTGCTCCTCCTGTTCCTCTTCCTGTTCCTCCTCCTGCTCCTCCTGCTCTTTCTTTTTCATCCCCTTTTCCACCTCCCCCTCAGGTCTCAACTATGGACCGTGCCAGCGTTCGACGTTCCATGTAGCTATGGACGTGTATCTTCGGATGCTTCGACAGGCGGCAGAGGATGCGCAGGAAGGCGACGCGAAATCGCTGCTGCAGGAACGGATAGAGGATGGGATTGATGGTCGAGTTCATCCACAGCAGCCAGAAGACGACATCAGATGCAGACTCTGGAATGCAGAAGTTACAGACGGGGTTGACGAAGGCGCACACCTCGAACGGAGCCCACGTGACGAGAAAGACTATGATCAAGATAGCCAATGAGCGGGCGCTCTTCTTGTCACGTGCCAGTAGGGACTTGGCCTTCAGGGTCGTCTGGCTGTCAGGCTCCGCGGTCGACGTCCGCACGAGGCCACGTGACCTGCCCCGGATGTTGATGTAGATAAGGATGTTGATCGAGGCCACTGTCAGAAACGGCAGAACGAACTCGACGACTGAGCTGGCTATGAGGTACGCCACCCGATCGTAGAACTCCACGTAGCACTTGTGCTCCGGTACGACCTGGCGTTCCGTGATCAGCGACCAGAACAGTACCGTCGGCCCGTACCACATCGTACCCGCCAGCCACGGTATCGTCATGAGGGCGACGGCCCGTCGGGGATTGACGAGTACCCGGTACTCGATGGCCCTCGCGACGCTCCAGTACCGGTCGAGACTGATGAGGGCCATGTTCCAGGCGGACGCCAGCGGTACGACGTAGTCGAGGAAGGTGAAGATGAGGCAGCCGACCCGCGTCAGCTCCCAGCACCCGCGGATGATGTACGGGGTGTAGACGGCGATGAGGAGCCCGACGATGAGGTCGGAGATGGCAAGGTTGAGGATGAAGTAGTTACCGAAGGATCGCAGCTTCCGGTCCGTGGCGAAAGAAGCGATAACAAGAGCGTTTCCGGCGATCGTTGCCAGGGCGACGAGACCGATGACGAAGGCGAGTAGGACGGTGCCGAGGAGGGAGTAGCGCTGGAGACCCTCGCAGACGGGCGACGAGGAGGAGTCGGAGGTGGAGTCGGTGGAGTGGGAGAGGAGGATGGTCGATGTTGAGGGAGCGTAGCCTGAGCCGTCGAGGTCGAGGCAGCTGATGTTGGTCGCGTTGGAGGCAAGGACGTCGTCGAGACAGTCAGGAAAGTGGAACGTCGAGTTGATGGGACCTGGCAGGAGGTCGATTGGGAGTGTTGAGTTGTTCATGGCTGGAAACCGGAGGGCTTATTTTGTTTTATTTTATTTTAGCGTGCAGTTCAACACAGAACGGGTAGTTCTAAGTTCTAAATGTGAATTCGTGAAACTGTAAAAGCATTTCTGTGGAGTCAGGAATAAATTAAAGTGCGCATTATCACTGGATTTGGAATAATATAATTCGCCATGAAGGATTGGAAGATAGAGAAGGGTTTATAGGCCTACAGTATAAATTCTCCTCAAAAGAAACACTGGATGGAACATCGGTCGAAGTAGAACTTGACTGCAGGTCGTTTTGCTCCTCTTGAAGAGACTGGACCGTGGTGATGATTGAAAAGTCTCTGCGCAGTTTAAGACAAATCTCCGAAACGTTCGAACGCCACAGAAAGCCACGTCAGGGAGACAAGCTTCTACACGCCAACGAAATTTCACGATCTCGCTGAAAAGCGCTTTCTTTTCCGTTTTTCCTCATCAATTTCCTTTTTACGAGTTCCACTCCATTTGCTCCGAGTTCTAAACTCTAATCTGCGAAACGACATGTATTACAGACAGTCGAATTAAAATAAGGGAATCGTAGCCGTTGAAACTTGTTCAAACGCAGGATGAGCTACAACGTTGGCGGTGGGCAGTGACGCGTTGACGTAGGAGCGGCTGTTCCGTTGACCGCTGCCATTCCACCCACTCGCTTGTTTTCGCATTCGACCGAAACTGATGATGCTGAAAAATGAAGAAATGTTGAGTAAACGATTAATTCCGCGTAAACGGAGGAGTGGAGAGGGAGGGAGGGGCGAGAAAGAGGGGCGGAGCTTGAGGTATCGACCTTGACATCTCCATTTATCAACGTATCCGGTGACGTCAGAATGCGCGGCAGACGACAATTTATTGTGCTGCGGACGAACTGATGTAGCGATACGATTAGTCATTAAGACACAGAAAACGGACGGACCATGAGGAGAGACAGACAGACAGACAGACAGACAGACAGACAGACAGACAGACAGACAGACAGACAGACAGACAGACAGACAGACAGACATATAAACAGACAGACAGCCAGACAGACAGACAGACAGGTAGAGAGTTTATACGAGAGCCATGCAGACGAACAGACAGAGAGATAGGCTAGACAGACAGAGTAGGATCGTTTGCGTCAGAGAGATAGAGACAAAGAGACGTGGACACATACAGGTAGAGAGACAGAGACATACCTACAGAGACAGAGACAGAGACAGAGGGCACAGTGATGGGAGCTATTCGTTACTTGTTGGGTCCACCGGGATTCGAACCCGAGTTCATCGTCTCTCTGTGGATTTGATCCGTTTGCTCAGCGAACCAATCGGCGAATGATGCCATCAGCGTCATTTATTTCACACACAAACACACACACACACACACACACACAGACATACGCATGCAAACAAGCTCACTCTCTCCGTCCTGGATCATACCCGTCGGCCTCTCTCTTTTTGTTTGTCTACGTCTCTATCTTTCTCTGTCTGTCTGTCTGTATGTCTGTCTGTCTGTTTGTCTGTCCGTCTGTTTGTCTGTCTGTTTGTCTGCATGTCTGTCTCGTCCTCTCTCCATCCATCCTTCCTTCTCTTCCTCCGTCCTCCACTTATCCCTCCATCCACCTCCGACACCCCCATTGAACCCCTTCCTCTCTCCGTTCATCATCCGGTCAACCCACGTTGGGGGTGACGAGGGGAGTGTCACCCGTCCGACGATCCGTCGAATGAGACGTGGTCACGACAGCTGCAGTCACGTGACCGTATCTCCAAAGAAATCAAGCAAAGATCAGTTATAGCATCCTAATTACACTTAGCACTGCAGTCCACTGCGCGGATTACGCAACTGTGCGCGGCCTCAGTCGCATTATGACGGCGCTATAGAAATTCAAGATTACGTCAGGCGACAGATTACCTAACGTTGGATACATTTTATATTTATTATAGGGTGACGACAGACCTTGGTGTGCATTAATAGACCTAATACTCGGCTAGCTGATGCTAGGCTTACTAATAACCATTAATACGGATCGGTGACGACACCATTTTGAAAGATATGACGATGACGAAAGGAGAACAGATCACGAGAAGCGACAAAAACCGAGAAGAGTGGCGACACCTAAAATTCTGCGAACGATGTTGATACGGTCAAAAGATAACCCAAATACACAATTACATTTACCTAATTAAGCATCTAATCTACACTCAGCCTAATCCAATCCGATATAAAGAAGTTTGATATAGTATAATCTGTATGATTAGTCTTTGCTGGACTGGGAGCGCTTCTCAGTAGCATAGATTGAGTATTCGCATATTACGAATATTAAGATTTTCAAATATTCACGAATATTAACGAATATTAAAACAGCCAACGAATATTATATTCGTAAAATATTAAGTTCTTTCAAGAAATTCTTTATTCTTAATTCTTATTTTGTTATTTATGAAAAATTAAAATGTTTAACTTTTACTGAATAAATTGTATAAAATTTGTGTTAGCTTGTACGCATAGGCCTATATCAGTATAAGTGACAATAACTTTAATAGATTTGTTGCTAAAAACTTCTCTCCCGCGGGTCTGGTCAATGTGGCCATGCGGTATTCATATCACATTCGATACTTAATGTTAGTCACTTTATCTGACTTCTGGCCATCCTCCTCAACTGAAAAGAAGCAGAGTCATCGATGGCAGTTGGCAAATAGCAGCAATAGAAGGCCAAAATTAGCAATAAACTTTAAATACCTATAATAGCAAATGCAAATTGAAAAAGTAATTTTTTATCAGTGTAGCAGGATGAGTAGATATACATGTAAATACCAACGCAAGAAATAATAGTGCCAGATTGCAAGTAAAAATTATCCCGATCTCAGCATGTTAAGCGCATTCCATATTTTAATTCAGCCTTGCCCTGTTTGCGACTGAATGTCGTAGGGACATACAGAAACATAAACTGCGTAATACCGAGTAACATTGCGGTTTCAATCGTTCACCTTTATGCGTTAACGAATATTTGCGAATATTTACGAATATTAAAAAATCTTAATATTCACGAATATTTACGAATATTAAACCCTAAAGTCACGAATACTCAATCTATGCTCAGTAGTTACCTTGAAGGTGTGCCATATAAAAAAACAATAATAATAATAATAATGATAATAATAATAATGATAATAATAATAATGATAATAATAATAATAATAATAATAATAATAATAATAATAATAATAATAATAATAATAATAATAATAATAACAACAACAACAGCAACAACAACAACAGCAACAACAACAACAGCAACAACAACAGCAACAACAGCAACAACAACAACAATAACAACAACAACAACAACTACAATAATAATAATAATAATAATAATAATAATAATAATAATAATAATAATAATAATAATAATAATAATAAAATAAAATCGATGATTAGGGCCATTCTGGACTGGTTTTAAACAAGTAGTTAGTAATAAAGTCCCTGAGGGATCCTAAGTACCTCGGGGCAAAAAAAATAATAATTACATTCTTGAAATAATAATAGTCCATAAGTCCCTGGGAGCATGAAGTACCTCATCGCAAAAATAATAATAATCTGATGCATTTCAATGCTCATCAAGTCATCATTGTTTTAAGATAGGCTATGGAGTGTAATTATGAAGCCTTTTTCGTCCTATGTTATTTAAAACCCTTCAGAATCTAACGATGAAAAGACTAAGGACAGAATGAATGCAGAAGGGACGCAACGACCTGAGCGAGAAACGTCGACAAGAAGCCGATCAGTTGTCAGACTTCACAAAAACCAATCCTCCGCTTAAAACAAAACCATTCGTTCTCTGACGAGCGCATTAAGCCGTAACGAGGACCCACCGTGAATTCGAGAGCAGACTCGCACCAAATAAACCGTGCTTTCGTATTCGTCAGAGGACGAGTATTTTTATTAACGCGACGTCACGACTCATGACTCATGAGTCATGAGGAAAAGCAAAAACTTAGGCATATAGGCCTAAATCAAGGATTTTATATTACAGGATAGGTTACTTGTGAACATTTCGTGGTCATGATTTCACTCTTAGCAACAGATGGCGCTCCACTTAAAATTCCGTTTCAATCGCTACAGATAATGTTTTGAATCTCCAAAGGTACTTGTTTACTTTGCAAACATAGTTAGTCGTCAATCTGTTTTCATTGATGTAACTAATTGAATGCCTTTATTTTGTAAATAAAATTTGAAATTTTCCGGAACTCCGATTATCGCCCAAAAACCGGTACAAGGCGGCTAAAGAAGAAGAAACCAGTCCTCTGTATAGAGTCCTTGGGCCTAAATAGACAGATCGTTTGTCACAGATTTTCACTGTTTTTCAGCTTTTTCTTTCGTATTAAGCACGATTTAGATTTAAACCAAGGGTTTATTTCGCAGTCCTGGTTGTTTGTGTATTCTGAGCTCATCATTAGTCTATTTTTAAAGTTAGGAGGGAGGGTGAGAGACAGCGGACGGTTTGGTCGATATATTATTTACTTTTGAAACAAATGCGTGTTAGCTAGGCGCAACACTCAACAGACTTTTACTGTCTAGTAACAATCGTTGGACTGTGTATAATAGTGTGTATGCTCTTCCACGGTATACAGTGGGGGTGGTGGGGGTGGGAGGGGGTGGAGGGAGTGGAGGTGGGATGGGGGTGGAAATTTTCATCAAACCTCGAGCTCAATTTCTCGGGTATACGAGGTCGGAGTGTGGTGGGGTGTTGTGTGGTGGGGTTGTGGCCGTAGCGGGTCGAATCCTAAATTTCCCAGGCAACGCCGGGTACCCCAGCTAGTAGGCCATAAACTCATTACAATTCAAGGTACTATAATTTTAATTCACCCTTTTTTTCGATTAATGAAATAGAAATTCGATGAAAAATATTTCCTCTCGAAGTAGAAGCGGGATTTAGCGCGTGAGGGTCGGTTAGGGCTCAGGTTAGGCGTCGTGAGGGTCGGTTAGGGTTAGTTTTAGGGTTAGTGCAGTCATTCTGCTGAAATTGAAGCTGGATTGATGAAGAATAATTTTCTATGTAAAATTGATGAAAAATATTTACTGACAAAATAGAAACGGGATTTATCGAACAAATTCTTGTCTAAGCAGAAGCTGCAGGATCGATTAAAAGGGTTCTGGACAAACTAGAAGTTGGATTTATTTGCTGTATTACGTCATGGAAATAAATTCGAAATCAAATCGAAAAAAAGGGTGAATTAA
The DNA here is from genome assembly GCA_949752735.1 of Lumbricus terrestris. Classification (NCBI taxonomy): domain Eukaryota; kingdom Metazoa; phylum Annelida; class Clitellata; order Crassiclitellata; family Lumbricidae; genus Lumbricus; species Lumbricus terrestris. The sequence continues at coordinate 4,981,590 of OX457045.1, forward strand.
AATTATAGTACCCAATTCAATAATGTATAATTATAACACAATACAATTAAACTGATACTACGCAATACAAATATATTTGATGTAATACATCTGTAGGCTATTTGATACAATACAATTATATTTGATAATAATAGGACCATGGGCGGAGACTTGGTCTACAACTTGCGGGGGACGAACGAGTGACCAAAGGAAGGACGTGAAATTTTGGGCGGACGAATGGCTGAGTCGCCGACGAAATTTTCCATCTTTTTGCCGACCAAAATAAAAAAAATGACCTTCTTTTTAGTCATTTGATTTGAAATTCTCCTCAAAAACATACCATTTCCCCTGCCAAAATAGCTGACTTTTTTAGTCATTTTGTCTAACGTTATAACGTCACCAGTGTATTCATGAAGTCTACATGTCCTAACACTTAACGATTCACGGGGGGGGGGGTCAAATGCAGGTACGGTCCCCCAACCACATACATTGAGGGGGCCGTTCCCCTAAGTCTCCGCCCATGAATAGGGCCTACAATACAACTGTTTGATATATTTTTTCTCTGTGCGTATAGGCCGACAGGGTATTCAAGTCAACCATTCCACGGAATATCGTTCAAGGTTCCTATATAGCCTACTAAGTGGTCTCTACCTGTAACCTGATATAAACAGTCACACACGAACGCACGCACTCGTAGGCTAGCATACACGGAATTGCGGCCAACCGGTCTTCAATCTATTGTCTCCTTCTCGCAATGGGAAGGGAACCGCCCCCCCCCATTTCTAATAATAATTCTTCTATAAGTTGGTTCGGACGCCCTTCTCTTCCTTGTCCATCTTTTCCCACCTATAATTCCACCTCGACCTAATCCTATTCCACCGAATATCTCTTCCTCGTTGAATTCTATTCCCCTAATCCCCCGTTTAAGAAAGAGGAATAGATCCCCGCTGCTCCTTCTGCCTCTTCTCGTCTTTCAAAACTTGCTTCTGTTGTTGCTAATTTTCCAATTCCCTCCGCTCCCATATTCCTCCACCATGTCTTCTCTCCTCCCAACCCTCGTCTCTCCCCCCCATCCCTCGTCCTTCCATTCGTCTTCCGTCCCATCCTCCTCCACCTATGATCCTGCTTCCACCTTCCGACCAACACCCTGTCCGTCGACGTCTTCCCTAAAGACCCTGTTTTCAAATGCGAGCGAGGCGTCGGTTGCCACCGTGCAAGGCAGACATCTTTACGCTCAGCGTTCTCTCGTCACTTCAGCCGCACCAAATCTCGCCTGTCCGATTGCCCGTCGTGTCGAGAGGCAGAGAAGCAGCAGAGAAGCGGAGGAGGAGGATGAGGAGGAGGAGAGGAAGAAATCCTCTTTCGTCGTCGTAGTCGACGTCTGGATTCTACGGATCCAGAGGATTATCCCGTGCGATCAACGAAAACCATCAGATGTCCAAACTATTTCCAGTAGCAACGTTATACGTACCCACCACCACGACTCCCCTCCTCCATCTCCTCCTCCTCCAACCTCTCCCATATCTCCACTATTTTCCCTTCTCTATATCCCCTCCTCCACCCTCTCCATTTTCACCACCATGGCCCATCCTCCTCTTTCTCCTCCGTCCGCTCCTTTCTCTACACTATATTCCTCCCCTTCCTCTTCCTCCTCCTCCTCCTCCTCCTCCTCCTCCTCCTCCTCCTCCTCCTCCACCCTTTCCCTTCTTCTAACTATATCCCCCCTTTTGATTCCTCCTCCTCCTCCTCCTCCTCTTCCTCAACTTTAATTCCTCTATCTTCCTCATCCTTATTCTCTTTCTTAAATTCCCTCCCCCATCTTCCGCTTATCCGATTGTTTTTTTAGCTATCTCTCCCTCAACCACTATCTCTTCCTCCCTCTCTTTCTTCTATCTCTCTTATCCACTTCATCCCACTCCTTCTCTTCTTCCTTCATTTCCATGCATGACCTCTTTCTCCTCTCCTCCTCCTCCTGCTGCTCCACTTACTAATTCTGCTGCTGCTGCTGCTGCTACTACTACTAAGTCTACTACTAACAATGATGATGATGATGATGATGACGACGACGACGATGATGATGATTATTTATGATGATGATTATAATAATAATAACAATAAAAATAATGATTATAATGTTAGTAATAATAATAATCATAGTAATGACTTATACTAATAATAACAATGATAACGATAATAATAATAATAATAATAATAATAATAATAATAATAATAATAATAATAATAATAATAATAATATCAATAGTAATAATAATAATAATAATAATGATAATAATAATAATAATAATAATAATAATAATAATAATAATAATAATAATAATAATAATAATAACACTAATTACAATTTAAATAATAATAATAATATTCTATGGTTTAAATATGTTCTGCTCGCATAATCGTAATCATGGACTCTACATTTATATATTATGCGCTAGACATCTACATCACTAAATCATGCATGCGTTGGGCGCCAGTCTATTCACGAGCGCTGCTTAGTAGAGAGTATCTGTGCGCAAATAGCTATAACCATTTAGGTCTCTGCAGTCCATTCAGTCATTTGTATAGCTCCAATTCAAGGAAACTACTCGGAGGCACACCGGACTCCTGCGTGCTCAAGAGAACAGTTAGAGCGTTGGAGAACGAGCAACGCAGCTCATCGCGCTTATAACTCTCTTGAAAAAGGCGCACCATAAACAAGCAATCGCGTCTACAATTGCAGCACAAATCAACGATCATATATAGCGCAATTCGGATGGTTTGGCAGCGCATTCGACCGACTAAAGCGATTGTCGTGATATATACTTTGAACACACACACACACACACACACACACACACACACACACACACACACACGGAAACACAAACACACACGCATGCACACACACACACACACACACACACGCAAACACACACGTGCGCGCACACACACGCATGCACATACAAACACACACACACAAACACACACACACACAAACACACACACGCAACACACAGACACACACGAACACAAAGACATGTGTGCGCACACACAACCACAAACACAAACATACAAACACACACGTGCGCGCACACACACGCATGCACACGCACAAACACGCGCGCGCGCAAACACAAACACACACGGATAGCCTACACATGCACGCACACACGCGCACATATGCACGTGTACACGCGCATACAAACACACCCACACGCACAGACACACGCTAGAAAACACAAAGACGCGCGCACAGACACACGAATAGGTCATCCGCTCATCCTTTAGCGTAAAGATGGATCGGTTAAGGAAACCTGAGAGGGGAATTAAGATGGATTACCTATACCGCCCCTCTCTGCCCTACCCTACCAACCGCCTTCCTCCCCTCATTCACCTCCGCGATGCCCCGAGTCTCGACCACGTGACACGGGGTCAGAGTTCATGAATCCGTCAAGAGACGTTGATAAAACGCGTCGACAGATTAAGATGATGTTGTGGACCCGGTGGTGCCATCGTTCTAGAAATGCGCTATAGAAATGTCGCTGCACAGGACAAAGCACATCGTTCGTAGTAGGGCGCTAAATAAATGATATGCAGAGACATAACACGTGACACCATCAATTATGATGATCGCAGCAGCAGCAGCGGCAGCAGCAGCAGCAGCAGTAGTAGTAGTAGTGGTAGTGGTAGTAGTAGTAGTAGTAGTAGTAGTAGTAGTAGTAGTGGTAGTGGTAGTGGTAGTGGTAGTGGTAGTGGTAGTGGTGGTGGTGGTGGTGGTGGTGGTGGTGGTGGTGGTGGTGGTGGTGGTTGTCACGGTGAAGCCCGGCAGACATGAATCACGACGATCTACGGCGCTACAGAAGCGGCGCTAGAGGTCATCGGAGTGCAGCCGGTGGAGGGTGGAGGGTCGACGAACCGTTGGGGCAGATGACAACCGGCCTGCTGATAAGAACTCTGCTCCGCCAGGTCCGATCGGATTTCATAGCGGGGCGCCCTCGCTCGGGCCTCTAATAAATCAACGAAATGGCGACTGAAGCCCGGCGGGGGGCGTCGAACAGGCGACGGACCGATCGGGCCGAGACGTACTAATGGAGGAGCTGGCCTTTGTCATCTGACGCCCATCGTCGCCCTCCCCTCCCCAACCCGGGGTACCCTGATACCCCCGGTCGTGAGCCCGACCCCACATCCAGCGGACCCTACAGCGTCTTTGGAGGGCGGGCCAACGAAGGCCCGCGACGAAGACGATTGGCCAGGCGTCGAAAGGTAGCGGCACCAATCGACCAATCGGCGCTGGGGCCGACCGACGACGGATGGACGGAAAAGCACTTCTGAGTCGGACGGGGAAGAAGACGGTCGCGGGGGTTTTCTGGGGGCTGGACTACGTGGGGACTTCCTTCTTCCAAGAGACGTTTACCGATCTAATTTACTTACTTAACTTTAGGCCTTCATTAAAGTTCTAAATGATAATAACCTCGTCAGTGTGAGTCGTATACAATAAAGAGTGGCGAACCTCACGACATTTATGGCGCAGTCAACTGGATAATTCTGAGTATATTGGCGAGATTGTGTTGTGCGAACTGGAACTTTGAAATTCTTTGCACGTCCAAGAAACGGTGAAGAAATCCGGAAGCGTCAAGCGTCTGCGGACTACCACGCTTGTTGAAGAAGACGGAATCGGCGGAGCTGCAATCCACCTCGCCGATCAAACGATTAGACGAGTGAGGAAAACCGAGTCGAAGACATCGCAGGACTACACGCGATCTGGACGATCCAGGAACAACACCACATGCAGACTTGGACAGGTAGGATCTTTGCTGGTGTCCGGTAATTTCTGGGGAGTACGTTTGTAAGTCCGAAGGCAGGATTCGGTGGAAACATTTCTGACTGTTTTTGTGTTTTGTTTTGATTTCCTCTGTCTGAACGCTGGGACTATCCACTCTATCTCTCCCTGTTTTCTTGTTGTTGTTGTTGCAATGGACCGCTTAACGCTCGAGCAGCAAGCGGGTATCAGAAAGATGTCTAGCGATAGATTAGCAACGTGTTTGCGGGAGGCTGGTTTAGCCTTACCAGCAATAGAGGCTATGGGACGCATAGATTTGATGGAAAATTGGGCGGAGTTTGTGTCTGCGGGCCACGAAACCCCTCCCGAATTTGACAGTCCCCGTGGGCGGACAAGTACAGATCCAAGTTTGGAGCTGGAACGTCAACGTTTGGCCTTTGAGATGCGGCGGTACGAGGAAGAGAGAGAGGATCGAAGACGAAGAGAGAAGAAGGAGGATGAAGAAAGGGAAGAGCGAAGATGGAGAGAAAAGAGAGAGGATGAGGAGAGAGAAGACAGGCGTAGAGAATTGAAACTGCGTGAAGAGCAGTTGGACCTGGACCGCGAGAGGCAAAGGCGAAACGAACTTGACAGTTGTCGCAAGCAGTCGTTAGCCGGTAGAATAAAACACTTTAGCGATGCGGTTAAACAGGTCATAGGAAAATTCCCACATGATGGTGCGGAAATGCCCTGTTATTTCGACCATATTGAGCGGCTGTTTAACCCTCGAGTGCCCAAGGGGGGGGTCCGACCGGACCCCAGGCCCGTTTTTTCCGGATAACTTTTTAACGGCTATAGATATGCCAAAATGCTTTTAGGTATTCCTAGAGCAACCATTTGGGCATCGAATGGTATATTTTGCGTGAGTATTGTTCAACCCTGTACCCCACAACCACATCGTATACTAAGGGTACCGCAAGATTTGCTGCTATTCCTTTGGTAAATGACGCAAGCAAGCATTATACTGTGTATCATGAGATTTTTACACTATTATTTTGCACCAGGTGGTGCTATTGTGATATAAGATACATCAGTCGACTGAAAATTCATTTTGGATTACATAGAACAAAATTCTATTATGATATTCCAATCCCTTCTCAAGATTTTAGCATGAAAACGATAGACTTCCTTCGGTAAATGACGCAAGCAAGCATAAAATGTGTATCAAGAGATTTTACACTATTATTTTACACCAGGTGGTGTTATTGTGGTATAAGATACATCAATCGATTGAAAATTCATCTGGGAATACATAGAACTTAATTCTGTAACGATATTCCAATCCCTTCTCAAGATATTACCATAAAAACGCTGGGGTCCGCGCGGACCCCCCCCTTGGGCCTTCGTGTACCAAAAAATACCTTGGGCACTCGAGTGTTAATCAGTTCGAAGTTGACGACGATGTTAAGGCACACTTATTGTTAGCTAACCTTAACGATCGAACCAAAGCGTTGACCACACGGCTGACACAAGACCAGCTTTGCGACTATGAGAAACTTAAGGACTTTTTGCTTCGAGAGTTTCGAATTAGTCCAATTCAACTCCGCGACCGCTTTCTCTCAACCAGAAAATCTTCTGACGAAACTTACACTGCTCTCGCGTCTAGAATCCAGAATGCTTTGTGTTATTACTTTCGCAGTAGGCGTGTAGGCAATTCTGTTGAAGACCTCGTTAGTCTGTTGTGTGCCGACCGTCTCAAGGAACTTCTGCCCCGGGCGTGCTTGGATTTTATCCTCGCGCAAGAAAAGGATGAATGGCTACGGATAGAGGAGCTAGCAGCCACAGTAGATAACTATATGGCATACCATCACTGGAGTGGCGAACCTATCCGCTGGAGTGGCTCGAGTAATTCCACCAGCTCGAGTAGCTCTACGCACGCTCGGATTAGCCGTACAGCGCACCCGACCAATCAAAACGAGAACATAGCAACTAGGAAAGTAGAGGTTGTTAGTGCGTCAGGTAAGGACGAGAAGATCTCGAAGGAAGAGGCCTTGCGTAAGGGTTTATGCTTCCAGTGTGGGTCTGACAGCCACCGAGCTTTTCAATGTGGTAAAGCTAAGAACCCACAAGGCAACAAAAAGACGGCCCACGTGAATGCGTGTGAGGCGAATAAGGTGAAAGGTGATTTGGCGTCGAAGAAGATTAGTTGTAATGTCGACGCTATTAAGACACCCAAATCCTTTATTGATGCTGACCAGTTCCATGTAAGATCATATATGGATGTTCAAATTGATCAGTTAGAGAACCAAAGAGCACTTATCGACGGGGGGTCTGAAATTTGTTGTATACGGCAATCGCTGGTGAAACATCTAAACCCACCCGTACACAAGAGAGTTAAACTGTCAGGCCTTAATGGGAAGTCAGAAATCACTGATGTGATTCGCTTACCCGTAAAACCAGTCATGGAAAACGCCGAGGGATTAACTAACATCGCTCCGCCCGTGCTAGTGTGGTTAGCGGTGGTCCCCAACCTGCATGAGGCAGTGATAATAACACCAACGGTGGAAACACTCCTGAAGGAGACAGCGGTGTATGACGTGCTGGCCGTGAGTATGGCTGAGATTGCTCAGATCTCGACCGACCCGGAAGCCGGTAGAACAGACCCGGTCTTTACCACGTCGGAAGACGAAGGGGAGGAGGTTATGTGTAGCGGGATAGGAAGTCAACAAAGTGAGAAACCGGTGAGTCAGTCTGAGTTCTTGGACCCGGACATCCCTGCTTTGCCCGAAAACGAACGAACAGCGGGGGCAAATACGCTGTCGATCGAGCAAAGTCAATGTCCATCACTGGCCCCGTATCTTAAGATGGCCCAACAGAACCGTAATAATTTTCTGTTAGAGGGGTCACTCTTGTACCATCGCGAAAGTATGGTGGGTCATAAGGTCAAGCAGCTGTGCTTACCGGAATCGAGAATAGGCACCGTGCTGGAGATGGCTCACGATGCGCCTTTCGCAGGTCACATGGGTTTCAAGTCGACGCGTGACCGGATTCGGCTCAGCTTTTGGTTCCCCCACATGGATGATAAAATCAAAAGGTATTGTTCTTCTTGCTCTGTGTGTCAACTTCGAGCGCCTGTAAAGACGGCTCATCGTGTTCCCATCACTCCTATTCCAAGGGACGAGGAACTTCCGTTTACACATTTGTCCATGGATTGCATTGGCCCAATCATCGCTGAAAGTGATCCGACCATCTCGAAACCTGAATTCAACTATGCACTGGTTATTGTCGATCGGTTTTCTCGTTGGCCGATGGCCTATCCGTTACGATCTCTGAGTGCTAAGGCAGTGTGTGATGCCTTATTACAGGTCTTTATGACATTTTCAGTGCCCAAGGTGATTAGCTCGGATTGTGGCACAAGTTTTAAAAGTCAATTAACACAGGAAATGTTAAAACGTTTAGGCTGTTGTCCGCGTTTCAGTACCCCAGGCCATCCGGAGGCGAACGGTTTGGTCGAGAGATGCAATCAAAGCCTAAAGAGTATGATCTACAAGTTGGCTCAGAACGACCCAAGGGGTTGGCATCGTCTCCTGCCATTTGTCCTGTGGAGTCTTCGTGAACGTCCTTCTGCAACCACTCATATCAGTCCATATATGTTGGTATACGGCACGGTCCCCAGGGGACCCTTGTCTATATTGAAAGAATCATGGGCAGGTGAACGTGAACTTCCGTTCAGCCTAGGTAAGACACCAGAAGCGTATTTGAGGGACTTGAGGGACAACTTAGAACTAGCCAAGTCCTATGCTGACTATCACTCTGAAGTCGAGCAGAAGAGATATGCTATCCATTATAATTTGCGAAGTATGGATAGGCGATATCAGGTGGGGGATAAGGTCATCCTCCTCGCGCCTGATAGTAATGGGGCCAAGTTCTATAACCGTTGGAGGGGTCCAGGAACTGTAGTTAGAGTCAAGTCACCCTATTCTTACATCGTCGATATGGAGGGCACCCATAGACATGTGCATGCTAACAAAATCCGGAAGTACAATGAGCGGATCGAAGAGGCAATTGTAGATAATTGTTCAGTTGTGTTCGATCGAGATGAGGATTTCGGGTCCGTGGAAGTCGTCGAAGAGTACAAGGACACCCACCCCCGGCCCAGTACGCTCATTGATCCTGTTAAACTTGCCCACCTATCTGACTCCGAGAAACAACAATTACTAACTCTTCTTGACCGGTACCCCGAGGTCTTTTCAGAGAAACCAGGTTTCTGTCCGCTCATGGAGCATGAAATTAAAATCCTACCTGACTTCAAACCCAAACGCTTGCGCGCGTATCGCATTCCTGAACTACTCAAACCGGAAGTGGCCCGACAGATACAGGAGATGCAGGACTTAGGCATTATTGTTCCGTCGACCAGTGAAATGGCCAGTCCGATCGTCTGTGTACTAAAGGGACCAGACGGTCGGAAGGGCGTAAGACTAGCCGTAGACTACAGGCATGTGAACATGCATTCAGCAGGTGACTGCTACCCTACCCCGAATGTGGGGGACGTTCTTCAGAAGGTCGGGAAGGCGCGGTTCATTAGTTGCTTTGACGCAAAGAGCGGATATTGGCAGCTTCCGGTGAAAGAATCTTCTCGGTATCTTACTGCTTTTGTGTGCGATGAAGGCCTATTTGAATTCACACGTATGCCGTTCGGCCTCAAATCTGCTAGTAATACTTTTATCCGTTGTGTGTCCAACATTTTGCATCCCATCCGGGACTTCACCGAGCCCTTTGTTGACGACATGGCGGTGTTTTCGATGTCTTGGGAAGAGCATCTTGCTCACTTGGAAGGGTTTCTTAAGACTATTAAAGGCTCTGGTTTGACTCTTAGCTTAAAGAAATGTAGTTTTGGGCAGAGTCATGCGACTTTTGTCGGTCATGTGATTGGATCCGGGATAATCGAACCAGATCCGGAGAAAATTGCAGGATTAGACCAAATCCAGCCACCCACCACCAAGAAGGAGGTGAGACGACTCATCGGCTTTTTCAGCTATTTTCGAAACTTTATACCGTCTTTAGCTGAGACTGCTCGAGTGATAACCGACTTGACGCAGAAGCATATTCCAACGAAAGTGCCCTGGAGTGTGGAACACCAGAGGGCACTAGATAAGCTCAAAAGTGATTTAAGTAACGCTGTCAAATTACAT
>OX457045.1:4999016-5011516 GCA_949752735.1 Lumbricus terrestris
TTGTAGATCAAGGGCTGAAGTCTCAACACCGATAGTAAAGCGATAAACAACATTGGATTGAGTGAATTATCTTCATTGACATGCATGTCCGTTTGTGTATCTTCTTTTCATTCTGTCTGTCACTTTGTGTGACGGTTGTGACCGTCTGTCTTGCGCTCCATTTGTGTCTTTCCCTATGCGTCCATCTCTCTGTCTATCTGTTCCAGTTTCACTCCGCCTTTCTTCTTGACAAGTCCTTGTCCCATTTCTCCAGACATTTCCTGACAATCCCAGCTGCTGATTGACAACAGTGACAACGTTGTATTGTTGGCTGTCCCTAATGTCCATTTTTAATTAGTTAATTACTTAACCAATTAATAATTATTCTATTAGCTTTGACTGCCACCGTCACCGCTGTGTGGCGCTGATGGTCGTTTTGTTTAAATTGCATCAAAGTCGTACGGATCGGATCACTCAATGTGTGCCTCCAATTCCAACCAGCGATTAAGAAATGACTTAACCATAATTATTAGTGATGACCGACAGACAGATAGATAGACAGACAGACAGACAGACAGACAGACAGACATACAGACAGACAGACAGCAGACAGACAGAAGATGACAGACAAACAGATGGACAGACAGACAGACAAACACACAGGCACACAGACAGACAGATAGATAGACAGACAGATAGATAGACAGATAGACATACAGACTCAGAGAGACAGACAGACGAGACTGAAAGACAATCAGACAGACACAGGGGTATATTGGCACATATACAGTAGGACGGACAGATGCACAGGTAAGCACACCTGCAAACAGAAAGGCCAATGATTGTGTTCTTTTGATGCTGATGGTTCATCGACTGCATGGACGCGTTGCCATGGGAGATAGGGGCGGGGCTACAGGTGTATACCAATCACTGCCTTCAACTCACAGCAATCTCCCCTCTCCAGAGAAGAAAACCATATCGAGAGCAACAATACACAGTATAGGCCTACTCCCTAAAACACACACATGCAGGCACATATACACACGCGCTCACGCAAGCACGCACAGTCACACACACATACACACACATACAAATATGTATATATACACATGTATATATGAATATATATACATGTATAATTGTATATTTCCTGATATATATATATATATATATATATATATTGGTAGCTAAAAATTGAGGGAGCACTGTTCCTTTTATGCAAATGCCTAATGCACATTATTATATGAAATGTGTGTACATATAGAACTCGTGTGCATATTATGTGTAAATAAATCTCTCTGTTATGTATGTGTGTACACACAGTCACAACACCCATATATATATATATATATATATATATATATATATATATATATATATAATTATATATAACATATCTCAAGTGCTGAGTTCACTTATATCTATGTGCATATTATATTGCTTATAGATTTGTGTGTATATGCATATATGTATATGCATAGTTCAGTTCGTTGAGAAATTCGCTTATATATGTTCCCTCCAATGCCTCAATCCATCAAATCCGAGTTGTCGATAAATCAATTCTTTAGTCAGATATACACAGCACTCCGTATACTATGTATACCCTTGAATATCGCATATATATATATATATATATATATATATATATATATATATATATATATATACACGCGTAATGTGTGTGTGCGTGCGGGCATGTCTGAATGTGTGTGTATGCGTGTGCGTGAGGATTGCGTGTTGTCTACAGTGTGTTGTTACTACTATATATGCCCATGCCGGAAGACATATTGTTTCCTTCCTGAATGCTGAGCAAGTAAGTGGCCTATTATAAGCGCAAGAAAGACAGATGTTTTGCTAACTGACAGGTTGACGTATCGTTCGATATATGAACGTTGCTCAGCAATCAATGCTAACAGCTTCTCTTCAAAAGTCCATTGGATCTCAATGCACTTGACTGTTATTCACTCAAGCTCAACATGATTCAGCATGATGTTTCTTATCAAAACATCACCGACCAATCAATCAATCGATCAATCAATCAATCAAACAGTCATTCGAGCAATATTTTTTGTAGCCAGCCGATGGTACAAGAACACGACAGCAATATATTGTATAGACTATAGAGATACAAACGAATACTCTATCCAGTCAAATGGATAGAAGTGATAGCTAGTATATGACGTTACGTAATGCAGCATTAAGTAGGGCAGTATAATGCATGTATTTATAAGCTTACTACCCTAAAATAACTCTCTTGCATAGTTATGCTAAATTTGAAAGTCTGCTCTTATTTTCCAGTCAAATTTGTGGAGCCACATTCAGTGTCTTCATAAGTAATTGCATTCATAAAGAAATCATAAAACACACACAACTGCAAACACACACACACACCACGTAACCCAGCATAACAAAGCTTAGTCCAGCATGATAGTACGTAGCATAACCAGCATTTTGAGAGAGTCAATTAATTATTATTTGCTATCTGAACGCCAGGGGCGCTGCGCCGCCTTCGCGCTCAGACAACGCACACGATTTCTATTCTAATTATTGTAATTGTAATTGAAACATTTATATAGCGCTGCTCACAGATTCAGTGGCGCTCCCGACCCAAGCTAGTGCTCCCGCTAACAAATAGTATAGTCTTCAGGCGTTTACGAAACAGAGGAAGAGAAAGGCCAAGAAGCTCAGAACGTAGCTTGTGAGGAAGGCGGTTCCAACAAGTAGGGCCAACATATGCGAAGCTTCTGGACTGGGCCGTAGCTCCACGCATGCGCGGGACAACTAGAAGGCCATTAGCAGCCGAGCGAAGGGCAGAGCGGCCAGGAAGAGTGGAGACCAAGTTACACAATGCCCGAAGATAAGAGGGGGCTACCCCGAGAAGAGAGTTGCGCATAAGTGTCAGAATCTTGAGCTCAATGCGCTGAGGTATAGGAAGCCAATGAAGAGTGTCCCTAATAAAATCAGATATGTGAGAGAATTTTGGAAGACCAGCAATTAGGCGGGCAGCAGCGTTAAGTATTGACTGAAGTTTTGAGAGGTTAAGGGAGGAGAGACCAGTACAGGCAGAGTTTCCAAAGTCAACTCTAGAGCAAATCAAAGCATGGACAAGCGCCTTGACCGCTTGAAGGGAGAGTGAGTGGCGGATAGTACGCAATTGTCGCAGGTGATAGAAGCAAGTTCGAGAGATTCGGTTAACATGGTCAGTAAGAGAAAGGATTGGATCCAGAGTAAAACCCAGATCACGAACAGTTGGAGAAAATTGGATATCTGGGTACAACATGCTGAGGAGATTCATATCAATCTTGGCAAGCTGGACTCTACCACCAAGCCAAATTATGTACTTTCCACCTTCTGACTAAAATTGTCCTTAAAATATTTAGGCCTATGATGCTGGGCCACGTAAAAGGTCGTCTTTAACTGTGCGATCGGTCACAGGGCGTCGCTACAGATAGTCTTCGACTGTTTTAGACACCTTTAAATAAGATATTTTTGATATTATGTATATTAAGTTGCGTCGCAGAAAAAATAATACCATGGGATGGACATCAACGAGTCAACCGTCGTTGTCATAAGCTGAACGCAAGGACGATTATAATTAAACATAGGAATCTTCGTATTTGACGTGACTGTACAAAGTTTTTGGACGATAATCGGGGTAGCAGAAACTCCACGTCTTGTTTACAAAAAATAAAAGCATTCAATTAATTAAAAAAGGCAGATTGACGAATAATATAAATTATGTGTATACGAAGTAAAAGCTACCGTTGGAGATTCAAAACATGATCTTTAGCGTTAGAAACGTAATTTTAAATGGAGCGACATCTAAGGCTGAGAGTGAAAAGGATCTACACAAAATATTCACGATATTCGTGTATTAGAGCGTCCTTTGATGATTGTTGAACGTTGGCTGGATACAGTGGATAGTGTATTCGTCCAAGTACTATTAAGAAATTGCAGATGCAAAAGTCAAGAGTCAAGAGCTATAGTTATAACAAACAGTCATTGTTCTGCTAAAAGGCTGAATTCGCCAATTTGTTCGTTCATGCGCAGTGCTACAGGCAATGAAGAATGTCGCAGAGAGTATCCTTATAATTATATGCAGATAGTATACGGTATTATACCGTGTCGTAAATAAGAATTTGTGTATATAGCGCCTCTAGCGGAATGACAGGAAAAGGAAATGCCTGTATTATAGACTGAGGGATTGAGGAGGAAGAGCGAGTCATTAGTTTTGCGTAGTATAATTTTTTATGCATGTAGACGAAGTAGCGTATACGCCTATGATATATGTATATGCATATGTATGTATGTATGTATGTATGTATGTATGTATGTATGTATGTATGTATGTATGTATGTATGTATGTATGTATGTATGTATGTATGTATGTATGTATGTATGTATGTATGTATGTATGTATGTATGTATGTATGTGTGTATGTATGTATGCATGCATGTATGTATATATGTATGTATGTATGTATGTATGTATGTATATATGTAAGTATGTATGTATGTATGTATGTATGTATGTATGTATGTATGTATGTATGTATGTATGTATGTATGTATGTATGTATGTATGTATGTATGTATGTATGTATGTATGTATGTATGTATGTATGTATGTATGTATGTATGTATGTATGTATGTATGTATGTATGTATGTATGTATGTATGTATGTATGTATGTATGTACTTGTATGTATGCATGTATGTACATGTATGTATGTATGTATGTATGTATGTATGCATGTATGTATGTATGTATGTAAGTATGTATGTATGTACATGTATGTATGTATGTATGTATGTATGTATGTATGTATGTATGTATGCATGTATGTATGTATGCATGTATGTATGTATGTATGTATGTAAGTATGTATGTATGTATGTATGTATGTATGTATGTATGTATGTATGTATGTATGTATGTATGTATGTATGTATGTATGTATGTATGTATGTATGTATGTATGTATGTATGTATGTATGTATGTATGTATGTGTGTATGTATGTATGCATGCATGTATGTATATATGTATGTATGTATGTATGTATGTATGTATATATGTAAGTATGTATGTATGTATGTATGTATGTATGTATGTATGTATGTATGTATGTATGTATGTATGTATGTATGTATGTATGTATGTATGTATGTATGTATGTATGTATGTATGTATGTATGTATGTATGTATGTATGTATGTATGTATGTATGTATGTATGTATGTATGTATGTATGTATGTATGTACTTGTATGTATGCATGTATGTACATGTATGTATGTATGTATGTATGTATGTATGCATGTATGTATGTATGTATGTATGTATGTATGTATGTATGTATGTATGTATGTATGTATGTATGTATGCATGTATGCATGTATGTATGTATGTATGTATGTATGTATGTATGTATGTATGTATGTATGTATGTATGTATGTATGTATGTATGTATGTATGTATGTATGTATGTATGTATGTATGTATGTATGTATGTATGTATGTATGTATGTATGTATGTATATGTACATATGTATATACATATGACGCAACAAAACACGATTGGCATCACAAGTCCATTATCACTAAGAGCCAAGTGTCTTCTTCTCTCTTCTTCCCTGTCTCTTCCTTTCCCTTGTCCCTGCCTCTGTCCGTACCTCTTCTTCCTCTTCCCTCGAGCCGACCTCTTGCAACATCTGTCAGCCCCAACGGGCTTTTAAACCACACGACCTCGCAGCCAAAGTACAGTGTGTTTGCGTATTATGTGAGTGTATGTGTGTGTGTGTCTGTGTGTGTCTTCGTGTGTCTGTGTGTGCGTGTGTTGGGCTGTATGTCTATCTATAGCCGCGTCCACACGGTCCATTAGAGCGGTTTTTTCGGGTATCGATGTTTTGGCGGGAGATCTGTGTTTGTTAAGAAGGAAGAGGAAGGAGGAAGAGGAGAAGGAGGAGGAGGAGGAGGAAGAGGAGAAGGAGGAGGAGGAAGAAGAGGAAGAGGAGAAGAGGAGGAGGAAGAGGAGAAGGAGGAAGAAGAGGAAGAGGGGAAGAGGAGGAGGAAGAGGAGAAGGAGGAGGGTTTCTGGTGGTTTGTTTGTCTCAAGCACTGCAGCAGCAGACTGTCTTTGCTAAGGACAAAGCTTCTGATTGATTTCAGTTAACTCTTCTCCCAACCACTCAACACCCCCTCCTCCTCCCAACCCTCGTCATTCTCCCTCATTCTTCCTCTAACTCCTTCCTCTTCCACTCCACCTGCCTCTCCACCGCAACATCATCCAACACTTCTTCAAATCGATGGCTTTTGATCTGAACGGCATCCGCAACGTAGACGCCTTTCATGATCATGATCATGATCATGACCACACGGACCACATTGATCATGTTGATCACATTCATCACCAATATATAAGAACCCTGCATACAATTGTGTGTGTGAAAGAAAATGTGTGGGTGCGTGCGTGCGTGCGTGCGTGCGTGCGTGCGTGTGTGTGTGTGTGTGTGTGTGTGTGTGTGTGTGTGTGTGTGTGTGTGTGTGTGTGTGTGAGTGTGTGAGTGTGTGCATGCGTGTGCAATGTGCATGTGGCTTTCTGTGACGTTCTATGGGCAGCCGAAGAAATCAATTTTCATCGACTCATAGTTTATTGTCTTTACAGATGTTTATTCGGTAAATTGAAAACAAATATTATCGCCAGAGAAGAAGCCATTCAACTGTAACTGGTCGTCTGCTACACTGCCTCCCTGATCTTCACTGCACTTTATGTGGCGCCAAAACATATTTATTGCACGCCTTATGACGAAATCGAAAATTTATTGCAGCACTGTCCTTTGCACCTTTGTCGAATGTTGTCGAACAATAATTATTATTATAAATGATGTAATATAATATTAAATATAATATTAAATATAATATTATATAAGTTGTTGGAATTTCCTATTCTTTGTTCGGTGGCGCGCTCGGTCTGCCATCCAACGACTGTTGCTTCGAGCCTGCTGATTGGACTTTAATATCAGGGCAAAATGCGCTTCATGATAATATTTAGTTTAATACACGGTGTCCCAATTGAACCCTTTTTGTTTTGGCGATATACTTGTCAATTCTGAATGAAATTCTATAAAATGTCAGAGAATGTAAGAGGGATAAATTATCAATGTTTCCTGAAAATTTTATCCAATTCTACGAACAGAGTCCAAAGTTATGCGCATTCAAATTTGGGCAAAGTAAATTTTAAGTTTCCAACATGTATGTAAAAGATAGAAAATTGCTTTCAACTCCGCACCTTACTTTCTAAATTAATAAATATGACGTCATATTTCCGTCATTTCCATATTAGGGGACGATAAGAAAAATGTTTTTCAGCAAAGATGACTTGAGTTTAATAAAAAAAAATCAAGAGAAGAAAAACACTGCGGAGCAGAAAGGTTTTTAAAGGAATTTTCTAACAGAAACTGGTCCATCGCAGCCTTGAATCGACTGATTGCAAAAATTTCTTATTCCAGCAGGACAGTGCTCCTGCTCATCGAGCTAAAGGAACTGTTGGTCTGCTTTCAAGCGAAACTCCAGATCGAGTTCATTTTACCAACTCTTTGGCCCCCCTCCAATTATAGCCCTGATCTTAATCCATTGGACTTCAAGATATGCATTGATCGTCCTTCAAGATCGCGTTTATCAAACTGGCGTATACGTGATGTTGACCAACTCAAACAGCGAATTGTGGAAGAATGGAATCGTTTCGATCAAGGGATTGTTGACATTGTCATATTGCAATCAATGAATGGCGAAAGTGCCTTAGAGAATGCAGTCGAGCTAATGGAGGACATTTTGAACATCAACTTTGAAGAATAGCAATAATTGTTGAAAACAATAATTTCCTATCTTTTACATGCATGTACCAGTTCAATTGGGACACCGTGTAGTATGGCACAATATACCTTATGACTTGTATATTAGACAGTGCTCTTTACAAAGCTCAGAATTGCACTTTCATTGTCCTTTCACTTAATTCCCTTCAACATGGTCGTTATTGCTGTTTTCATTATACATGATGCATTATGCGCATGATATTTGTCGAATAAACACGATATATAATTATAGATGTTTATACATATAATACAAGTATTCAATATATCATAAATATAAATATATATATGAATTACTTGTATTATATATGTCCATATATCGTGTTTATTCGACATGTCGCTCTCCCTCACCAAGGCAGCATCGTTCCTAATTTTATACATGCAGGGTGGCTCAATAAAAATGTCCGACCGGTAAAAATGCAATTTCTCCGCAACCAATTGAGATTTTCTATGAAAATGACAGAATTTATAGAAGGAAGATTTCTAAACAACTCCTGAAATTTGCACTGAGGAATGTTCATTATTTTAGAAGTTACATCTGCTGAAACTTTTTTCAAATTTGCATGGAAGAACATTCTAATACTTTGTTTTCTTTGTACAGGCTGTAGCACCCAAAATGATGACAAACCTCGTTACGAGCTGTACGGAAGCTGTTTTATGAAGCAAGCAGCTAATATTTGTAGATATTCTATGCATTTGAGTTATAAGTTGTTTATCCGTTACTGAACGTCATGAGATATTCTATATATTTGAGTTATAAGTTGTTTATCCGTTACTGAACGTCATGAGGTATTCTATATATTTGAGTTAGGCCTATAAGTTGTTTATCCGTTACTGAACGTCATGTGCAAAGTTTCTGCGGAAGATAAAGTGGGAATTCGGAAGTTGCGTAAACAGAGACTGGGACATCGCGTAATCATAGCAAAATACTTGGTGAAAAGTGGAGCCTGGGCTCAGTAAAGTCTGTATATGCAAACGTGTTTATGCAACGGAGGTCCGGTGTTGAAAGAGAGGCAGGAAGTGGTCGTTTGGTTTGATGTTCGCGAAAGTCGCCCACATGGCAATCTAATGGGCCAGGGTTGCAACAAACATCACGTTGTATACCTTGAACTCGATTAAGCAGACTCACCGAGGAATGCAAGTATATTCTACCATCGGGTTTTATGTGCCAGCAGGACAGCGCACTTGCTCACACGGCGAAGTTAGTTCAAGGCTTTATTGCTATCAGCTGTGGTAAATCATTTGCAAAAAATTAATGGCTACCAAACTCGCCAGACCTCGACCCTCTTGATTATCACGTCTGGGAGCTATGCTGGAACACTACAAGACATTTCATCACAAGTCGGAAGATGTTGACGAACTAAAGGAAGTAGTGCTGCTAATATGGGACCAGTTACCATAAGATTAGATCAACAAGGCCATACTTTGCTTCACAGAAAGAATCTGAATTTGTGTGAAAGCAGGGGTTGGGCACTCCCATCACACTTTAAGGTAAACAGCTGTAGAACTTAATTCTGAGTTCGTCGTTAAACGTGATTTTTGTTTGACATGGAAATCAACAAGTGAGTTGATTTTTCTGCGGAAATTTTAAAAGCGGAAAACAATGTTTAGGTCGCTGTAGGCCTAACCTATGCAAAAATCAAAATGTTGTTAACAAAAATTTTCTTTGTAAATTCTTACATTTTGACAGAAATATAATATATTGGTTGCTAGGAAATTTCACTTTTACCGGCGTGACATTTTTTTATCGAGCCACCCTGTAGAAGCACGATGCTTGTGAAGGAGAGCGATCCGCGTCATCTGTTATCTCCCTAACTACTAAATATTCATATGACTACTAAATATTCATATGTCTACTAAATATTCATAATACGTGCACGTGCAAGGAAATAGAAATGAATATTTAATGTTCACTCACGATTTCTTAAATCCTGTATACATGCATGTACAGTCATACATGTATTGTAGGTCCCACATTAAACATGGCATCATAAGCCTGTCGCTTACCCACACATCATATCTCACAAATCCTCATGAAACAACCGTCGAATTGGTGACGAATGAAACCCTGGATTTGACATCTTACAGCTCCTGCAACACAACTCGCGAGCACCCTGCAGACCTCAGAACCGTCTAAAAATCCCCCCCCGTTAACCACAATTTCCTGGCGAATATCATACACGCATAGAGTATGTATGACTGCGTTATAATGTTATAACATGTCAAGCTGTGAGAAATCATTTCCGGCGACGTCACCGACATTTCTATGTCGACAGATGTCGTTAAACTCTGGCGAAAAATAACACCCAACGAAAGGTCTACACTCTCTACACTCTACACGACGACGTGTAGGGCAAAAAACAGGAAAGTCGTTGATCTTCCTCAACCGCAATGAATTGGATGAAGGCGAGCAACACGCGTGGGAGCCAGTGGAGGACATTTTTCGGTGCAAATTATAGTTTCATGTATCAACCGAGGTGATGGATTGATGGAGCAGTCGGGCGTTTATCAGTGGACGAGCCGGCATTCACCTGGAATGGCCTCCCTCTGAATCCACCTGGAATGGGTTTCCGTTCCATTCACCTGGAATGGCCTCCTATTGAATACTCTTGGAATGGCTTCCCTTTCCATCCATTTGGAATGACCTCCTATTTGATCCACTTGGAAATTGGAATGGCCTCCTATATATTGGATCCACTTGGAATGGCTACCCTTTCCATAGACCTGGAATGGCCTCCCTTTGTTTGGAAATGAAGGTGTCTCCCCTTGCTTACACGGCGCTAAGAATGTTATTGCTAAACCAAACAAAAAAATTTCTTCACTGATGGATACGTTATAATAATTATTACATGTATGTGCTGAAATGTTTCCTAAAGACACGTCATAAACCACCGTAAAAGCAAATCTTCTTTAACGAATCGTAAAAACTGAAAATTCAAATTGTTGTTTGATGCTGATTAGTTTTTTTCAATGAAAGAACGCGGCAAAAATGAATGAATTAATGAAATCAATCAATCAATCAATCTATTGTAACCATCAGCCATCAATTGCTACAGTAGCCTATAGTGGCAGCGAAAAGCAACTAAAGAAATGCCGTATAAAGGTGATGTCATTACGAAGCTAATTATGAGATTTCAATTAGAATCAGGCAACTTATAATAGAATTGGAATTGAATTTGGAATTGGGATTAGAATTTGGAGGGGAATTATAATTTGGCTACCAATAAAAAAATAATTTGAAATAGCTATCGGACTAATTAGTTAACTGATCAACTACTCTATAATTAATTACTTTCTGATTAATTAATTAATTAATTAGTTAATTAGCCTCATGTCACTGCTAATTAGCATAATGGGTTTTGCTACAGTCTTCATCATCGCCGTTCTAAGGTTTTTCTGAACAGCCATTATTAAAAACCGAAAGAAGAAATCAATTAATGTAAGTTTGTGTGGACACATACCTGCAAGTCAAGGCGATTATAGTTGACGTTTCAGCGTCATTAACAGCATGATTGGACATCAATATCAGCGCCATATCATGACTGCAGACATGGCTAAACAGACAAAGTATCGTGCTTGCTTTGTGACTAAGGTGTTCTCCCTTCCACTCCCATAGCGTGACATGCAGTCCATGCAGAACAAAGGGGAGACAGGGACATCACTTTTTGTTTACACGTTTCCATGGAAATCCGTCATTATTAGCATTTTAGGAGTTCCTCTCTTTAGATAAAGGTAACAGTCGTACTGTGTATACAATGTCATGTTTCGGCATATGATGCACTCACTGTTCATGTACCTAATCGTACCTAATTGCACCTCATAAATCTATCAGGTGGGACATGGTGGCCCACTTGTTAGAGTGCCAGACTTGCAACTTGTAGAGTACGGGTTCGACCCTTGCTAACTCTCACACAGTCACTGTGAGTGGACGTCACAGTTGTACAGCAGCACCTACTAATATATATTATATATACTATACATAATATTATATATATGTACAATTGTACATTCTGCAATGTACATATTATATGTATGTGCGTAGGTGTGTGTGTGTTTGTCTCATTCAATGTGCATGTATGTTTGTATGTTTGAGTGCACGTGAGTGTGTGTGCTTGTGTGTGTGTGTGTGTGTGTGTGTGTGTGAGTGTGTGTGCTTGTGTGCACTTGTGTGTTTGTGTGCTTGTGTGTGTGTGTGAGTGTGTGTGCTTGTGTGCACTTGTGTGTTTGTGTGTGTGTGTGTGTGTGTGTGTGTGTGTGTGTGTGTGTGTGTGTGTGTGTGTGTGTGTGTGTGTGTGTGTGTGTGTGTGTGGTGGGTGAGTGCATGTGAGAGTATATACAGACATGTATATAAAATGCATCATATAATTATATAGGTCCACGTAAGAATCTATGTTTACGTATACACCTGTATACTTGCCTGTCTACTTGCTTGTCTGTCTGAGTATCCGTTTTTCTGTCTGTCTCTATGTATGTCTGTCAGGGCCGTAGCAACAAAGAACGTGGCCCCCTCCGAACATAATTATTATGTCCGGGGCGGCGGGGCTCCTTACAATGAAGAAACTGGAAACAGTATTTACTTTATACAATTTGCAGGGCTCCTGTAATATTACGCATACATAGGCTTGCAGTATACATGTACTCCGTATTAA
>OX457045.1:5016516-5026516 GCA_949752735.1 Lumbricus terrestris
GAGTCATTTATAGTGTTGCTGAGCGTCCCATAATTATTAAAGCAAAGTAACGTCTTCTTTTCACACCCAAACTCTACATGGATCATCATAGTTAGGTCCGTAACACCAAATACATTGCACATGCATAAATTATAATGTTTAAAAAAATGAATTTATAATATGGCCGGCGACACGAAACGGAGTATCCCCCCTGAAAGCTATCCGGGGGGATGAATTAATCTATCCCCCCGATGGAATTAACCGGTCTATACTATCCGGAGGGATACACCATTCTATCCCCTTTTTTGAAAAATGGGCATAATAAAAAAATGTATGCTGTAATCAAAATTTAAAGTGACTCTAATTGTTTTAAGTGTCCTAAACAATGCTCATATAAATTATGGGCAACTTGAATTTATTTAGTGACTCTGAGTGTTTTTAAGTGTTTTAAATGTTTTAAGTGCTCTAAAAACAGGGCAAAACAAATTATCTAGTAGGAATAAACATACCTGTTAGTGTCATTGTTCAAAACAAAGAAGATGAAAATTAATTTGCAAGACAAAATACACGCGAAAGCGGTGTTTTAGACTTTTTTTAATTTGGGGGGATACAATTAATACGGGGGATACTCTATTTCGTGACACCGGCGGCGCCATTTTGGATTTGGCAATAGCGTTATTCATGGCGTCATGGCGGATAAGCACCTCGGTGATTTTCATGTCCAGGGACCCACAGACTGATTGGGGGAGGAGGGCGGTAGAGTAATTGATAATACGCTGGCGTAGAGAGCAAGAGATAACGAGTTCGAGCCCTGTTGGGCGGACGCGGACATGCTTTTGTGGGCTGCTATTGGCGCCGATTATTGCAGGCTGTCTGTTCTGTTAGTAGTTAAGATTTATGTGTTCTGTAATCTTAGTTCCTCTAAATTGTTTCAACTGCATAATTGTACACTGTAACCGGTTGCTGTCTGTCAACCGGATTGTTGAATAAAACGAAAATTATTATTTTTGTTTTGTTTTAACATTATTATTAGTATTATAATTTTCATTATTGTCATTATAATAATAATAATAATAATAATAATAATAATTATTATTATTATTATTATTATTATTATTATTAATAATAATAATAATAATAATATTATTATAATTATTATTATTATTATTATTATTTTTATTATTATTATTATTATTATTATTATTATTATTATTATTATTATTGTTGTTGTTGTTGTTGTTGTTATTATTATTAACTCCTCCAACACCATTTACCATACAGGACACGTGGAACGTAAATAACTACCAGTTATTTTTCTTGCAATTCTCATACCGGGAACCTAAGACGCTAACCCTGCCTGATCTGTGCTATAAAACGCCGGAATTTCGAGACGGCATCCGTTTTTAAAATGTCAGTTAATGTTATACTCTCAAGTGCTGCAATATGCCGACCAAATTTCTGTCCAGGCCCTCCAGGGTAACAGCTTCTGTTGTCATAGACCCTGGTCAAATCGGATACATCCATCAGTTCGGTCCAAAATTGACATCTTAGAGTACAGGCTGTAGTATGCCCAAAAAACAAATTTCTGTCCAGGGTAACGGCCTCTATTGTCATAGATCCTGGTCAAACCTGGATCCATCCAAATTGACATCTTCGACGTCTTTTGGACTGTCACGACTGTGATAGGTAAGATCTTCTGAGAAATCTCTGTTGTCTAGGAAGCATGATAACATTTGATGCAAAATGTCATGTAGAAACAAAATGAAGAAACCATATAAATTATTGACAGATGCTTTCCACTGCAATATTGCAGTTGAATAGAGGGTAGCGAAATAAGAATCTAGAATAGCAAACCTATGACGTAATTATTCGTTTTATTGAGTTCTTGATACGGTATGCACTATGCAGCCAGTTACAGGTTAGAAATGATACAGAAAATCTCAATAATTCAGTCAATTGGGCGGAAATCAGAACGAGGGGCAATGGTCGAGTATCTGTAAAGTACTCGACAAATGTAGTTTCTTTCGTCCTTAATCGAGAGTTCGAAACTGTTAAGGCGAGGACAAAGATTATAATGGCCTTTTGACTCTCGGTGAGAAAATTTTAATCAAGACGCGTGAGTCGAATCTGCGGATCACCGTGCGCTTAATATCAGGCGTAAGGATTGTGGCGCTATATGTTTACGGATCAGACACGTGGACCACGAGGAGAAAACATAAAAAGACGAAGGTCTTGGAGGTGTGGAAAAGTGGAAAACTGAAAAAGGATGGAGAGAGTGGACTGCATGGATGGAACGCAGGACAAAATAATGAGGAGGTCCCAAAAATGGTCGACGAAGAAAAGCAATGATATGTAGGAATAATCATAAGCCGATAGAGTGTGAGAGAGAGAGAGAGAGAGAGAGAGAGAGAGAGAGAGAGAGAGAGAGAGAGAGAGAGAGAGAGAGAGAGAGAGAGAGAGAGAGAGAGAGAGAGAGAGAGAGAGAGAGAGAGAGAGAGAGAGAGAGAGAGAGAGAGAGAGAGAGAGAAATAGAAAAGTTGGGCCACCTACACCAGGAGTGCAGACTCCCTTCTAAGGTCCATAATTGAGGGCAGAACGGAGGATAATAAGACGAGTGGAAGATCAGCGCTTAAACTTCAGCGCTTAAAGTGCAAAAAAGAAGAAGCACCTGGACGCTCTATAGACTTTCCAGTCTGTGCTGGCGAAATAATTGGCAGGAGCCGCAAGACGGCATTTAGATTTTTAAAAGTGCATGGACGCTGCCCACGACTGTTCAGCCACACTTTAAGCCCTGAGGAAGACGAAGAATGATGTAAATGCACTGAATAATTGAGAACGGCTATACAGCAAGCTGAATGAGAAAGCCAGACAACGTGGGAAAAAGCGCCGTTGGATGCGCCAAATTAACTTAACAAGAATGTTTGCGGCAGCGAAAATTCAGTACCAAGGACAGAAAGTAAAATATAGATAAGATGGAGCAAATACGTTTCAGAGGTGTCTAACGCAATTGAGCACTTTCTATAGTTATTTAATATTTGACATCACGTAACCGCCAAACCCGTTAACCTTGCCATCCTCTTTTATCCAGCTTGGGTTTGGCACTGCCCAGGTACGAATCCAGGTACGAGAATGGATCCAGAGTTTAATTACACAAGTCGTCACATTTATCAGGTTCCTCTATCCATAACACCTCGGGCTTTTCATTCTAAATTATTGAAGTCATATATTATATATCTTCAAGAACTCTTACCCTGTTTCATCTGACCCTCCACTTTCCAATTCCCGACCCAGACGACACCCGCCTTAGTAGCTGTTCCGACCCTCTGGTCCTATGGCAACCCGACCCGAACATCCTTTGGACTACTCTCACGGATAAACCATTTGACTTAACGCAGCGCTTTTGAACAAACTGGTGCCCCGCGCTCAATTGTCTTTCGCGTGGCGCTTATAATGGGCTTGGAGATTACGATTGCGATTACGACAGCTTAAAGGCTGGCAGCAATGGTCGCAGCCGTCGACAGAATTTTTCTTTGAGATGTGACTTAATAAAACCACGTTTTGTCACTTCTTGTTGCGTTATGTTTCTTGGATTGTTAAAAAAACAGTTTAAAAACTCACTAAAAGTAACATAACATTTTATGCTTGAAGTTCAATGGTTAAATTTGACTGTTATACGTAAATATGAATTGCCTTTAAACCTGTAAAATGCCATTTAAAAATTCGTACTTCTGGCCAAGATGTTGGCAAAAAACAAAACTTTGGAGGTACTTTTTGGTTCACCCTGTACAACTACAACATGGCTACAAAATGACTACATTCGAGAACTTTGAGATGCAATATCAGTGCTGTTATCAAAGTGTTTAATCGTTAACGGATCAAAAAACTATTAATCGTTAAGGGGAGTCCATGCGCTTTTTCACTCTGAGAGTGTCAGTCCCAATCCTGGATAAAGGAGGAGGGCGACACTGGTGATCTTTGTCATCACACAGTGACGTTAAACTGAAACTACTACTAGTCCTGTTAATAACAAACTCTTGGAACTTTAGTCAGCCGTTTGACTAAAGCGCTCCCTTTAAACACCTTTGAAACGGTGTAAATCAATGTTATAAGGAAAGGCACCGTATGTTCCATTTATTCACTTATCACAGTTTGGTATAATAACAAAAATCATTAACTACGCCCTCCTCTTTTATCCCGGCTTGAGACTGGTATTGTCAGACTAAAATAGTGCCGGGGTTTATATCCTTTATAGAAAGTCTGTGCCATTTTTGCCTTGCTTGTTTCTAGTTTTTTTTTATTCAAACGCCGCCCCCATGTGCTGGTAGGCCTGCTTGTCGTGTAACGTCATTGTCAATTTAATGATCTGTAACACGGCAAACATATTTTTGTAGATGGCAACGACATCTATTGTCTTATACTATCGTCAAACAATGGACTCTGTAGCTGTTCATAATTAACTTCGCCACTGTTTGCACTCCGACGCTGCCAGTCTCAAGATTGAATAAAGGAGGAGGGCGCCGCTAATCAGCTTTGCTATCCCCAAAGTTTCGTTAACCTGAAAAATCCTCGTTAGATTGAATAACCAAAATGGTAAAATCGGGACAAGTGGACGTGGCAGCCATAATAACGTCGCTATAGCAAATGGAGAAATAAAAATAAATAAAATAAAAACTATAATCAATTTCGCCATAAGTTCGCAGTCTGCCACCAAAAAAGTGTTAGAAAAAATTATGTCAATGCTAGCGGCTTTTATTTTCGACAGATATTAATTATTCTTAAACAATTCCGCATGATTTGCTGCAAATTTTATCAACTACATTCGACACCTTTGAAACGTGTGTCGATTGTATTATTTATTATCTCACCTATAGCGTCTAATGTTGGGTGGACCTGGCAGGATAAAATTGAGTAAAGTTGATGTCAGTGGCTCTTGTGAGCCATAAGATAATACGATCAAAGAAGAATACAAATCTTAGAATTTCATTAATTTCGCTTTAAAAATTAATATGCGTTGATGTCTACCGCTGGACGGCGCTATAGAAGTCTTTGAACACGTGGATGCAAATAGAAGCAAATGGTATTAGCTTGCCTTGAAAACACGCTTTCTTTCTACAAACTAGACCCAATGGTGTTCAGTCACTGAATCAATTATATATCAGGTATACCTTCCTTAATTGTGAGATAGGCGGTCTTGGGAAACACAGTCATAGGCCTAATGTCAACAAACTGTCTGGATAAAACATAGAAATCTCGATACGGTGTGTGTTTAAGATTCTGAGTTCGGTACAAAATTAGTCTCTGCACATACGCGATGGTCCGGCTAAATAAACTCTCAACGGAAAATTATCAAATATCTCTATGAAGAATGATAATAAATGATGCAGAGTGACATGCAGAAATAAAGAGAAGAGTGCAGCTATGGAGAAAGACGTCTTCTATAAAAGGAAGGAATTGATGGGAGGAAAGGAAAATAAGCATCTGAAAAAAACGCCAGATGATCAAATCCATTCATTCGGCAATTCATATAGCGCCCTTTTAAGAAAACTACTGAAAGGCGCTCACGTCTCCAGCGCGCCCAAAGAGAGCAGTTTTAAGTTTAACGAGGAAAGATCGTGGTAACGTTACAGGGTGTGGACGTAGCGCGAAAGGAAAACCATACCAGACCCCTGGGCCAAACAGTGGCAAACACAGAGAAAGCTCGATTCTTCTAAAGTATTGCGGTATACGTAGTGTGTCATGAACGAAATCAATTTCGCTGTAAGAAATTACGTCGACATAATTATAGCGCAAGATGTAACTCAACACGATCTATAGCGGTGGTATGACGAAATCATGAATGCTATGCTACATAATCTTTAACCGTGTTATCATTCCGCTATTGGCCAGAAAAGTCGTCAATAACAGCATGATGTGGTTAAACTATTCGATATTATCTACAAGCTGGTCGACTCCATTAGACACCTTCATAACGTGTCTCAAATCTGCTATTTCCTCTGGATAAGTCCGGTTTACATGCGTATTCAGTATATTTATGTGCATGATATCGGAAGCCGATTGAGCAAATGGTTGGGGCATATCAAATCTGACTGTTGGCTAGATACGTCATGCTCAGTGTTACCGCTCCTTGGCTTTTTCCCCAAGATCTTGGCTTTTTCAATCGCATCTTGGGATATTGGCTTTTTTTCAAAGGACCTTGGCTTTTTTACTTGGCTTTTTTCTGCCCACTAAATAACAATAATCTTAGCAATAATCCACTAAAGAACAGTAATTTTAGCAATAATTCACTAAATAACAATAATCTTAGCAATAATATAACTATGGCTCCATCTACTGACTAGTATATATCCGACTTATTATTATTCTCTGAACTGCTTGCTCTCTGCATATTAGTTATTTGTGACGTCACGTGCAATTTCGCGAGATTCCGCGCAAAATCGCAAATAACTTGATAAAGATAAATGATAAGTTGATCACAGATACTTATATTAATAACAATAGACATTAATCTTATAAATGCAAACAAGCCAGCTTTAACGGCTCACAAGATCACACAAAAGCACACAAATAGCCTACTTTTGAACTTGAGACGACAACAACTAAAGTGAAGATGGCGTTTATTTCTCAAAACTAGCGCACAAGGCCTATGTTCCAAAATGTTGCTCGTATGTTAGAAAATCAGCAAACGGAACCAATTATTAACAATTTAATACACATTAATTTCAAGATGAATTATACATTATTTCATAAACATCACAATTTTTCGGATAAAATAGCTTATGTTTAAATAAAATATATGTGACATAGCACACAATTATTAACTTGGCTTTTCTTGGCTTTTTTTAAGGCCACATCTTGGCTTTTCTTAAAATTTGGAGCGGTATCACTGGTCATGCTCTCTCTAGCGTTATGTTATACATGTAATACACCTCAATGGGCATATCACGAGGATCGACTTCCTCCTTAAAGATCCATAATTGAGGGAAGAATGGAGGACAAGAAGACAAGTAGAAGAGTAAGAATGATACAAATGAGGGGCGCGGTGGTGTAGTGGTGGCGTCATTGCCTTGAAACCGGAAGGTTCGAGGTTCGAATCCACCTCGCTGCGTAAGGACCTTGGGCAAGTCCTTCACACACAATTGCTCAGCGCTTTGGCGTGAAACTCCAATGCAGTGTCCGCTCTACATTGGGAGCACCTCTGAGTAGAGAGAGCTTGAAGGGGCGCTATAACAAGTGCACATACAAACAAACAAACAAACAAACAAACAAACAAAATGAACTACGGAGGGCTACAGCGAGCTGAAGGAGACAGCCGGACAACGTGACAGAATGCGGCGACATTGGACGCGCGAACCTGCTTATAAGAAGGCATAGATAGATGCACATTAAGGAGAATAGAAGAAGAGATCGCCTCGATGTCTGAATGAGAAATAAACACAAATTTTAAAAGATATAAGAAATATGGGAACGTTTCAGAGGTGTCTAAAGCAGCTGAGCGCTGGCTAGTTATAAGAGCCTGGCTTTTTGTTTAATAATCTAACTGCACCACTGGTTGCACTCTGCCAGTGTAAGTCCCAAGCCTGGATAAAGGAGGAGGGCGTCGCTAATGGTCTTTGTTACCACACAGTGAAGTTAAACTGCAACTATATACCACTTTACTAATCTAAATAGCGACTTCAGAATTTCTCTCAGAAACGGCTACCCTGAAGCTATAATTATAGACACGTGTTGCAAGATTATTTGCCATTGCAGCGTCATATCAGATGGGTTGTCATGAGATGATAGGTGAGGTATGCAAGTCCGGATGTCAGAGAGATCATTATATGAGTCTCTGGCCATCCCTAATTCTGCCTCCCTCGGACGTGACCTGGATGTCAATATATATTTATGATTATATTATATGAATAAATATATACATATACACAAACACATTCATAATTATAATATAGGCCTACATATGCAATGCACACAAGCGTACACACATATATATATATATATATATATATATATATATATATATTTATATATATGACGCACACAAGCATACATGCGTATGTAATAGGCTAATATGCAGATATATTTATATGCATATGTACATACAAACATATATATGTATTATATGTATTTATATAGGCCTACATGTTATCGCTTTGTGCCTCTGGCAGGGACCACAATGACCCAGTATTTTACTTTGCTATTGTTAATCCTCATGCTTCATTGAATGACCTTCCTTTCCATCCATTCTAATGTATTGACCAGACCCTCCCCCATTTGCAGCTCAATGCTTCCAGGCTTTACAGGCTTTCCTATTTCCATCGGGACTCACAAGCTAAGAGCGCTGCTGAATAGTTTGCACTGTATGACGTGCATTACACGTTCTCAAGTAAAATACAATGAATTACATTCTTATCATACTACGGAGTTGCGCCATTATGCATGTAAAATATTGTATACAAACGTAGGCCTATACCATCTAGGTCTCACTCCGCAAGAATTCAATCGAAGGCCTTTCAGTTCAATCATTATTGTGGTCTTGTGCTTTGGTGTGGCGATGCCTCCAACATATATTATTGTGCTGCTCCTTTATAATTTATTTTTAAGAGCTCTATCGTTCTACTCTGCGGGTGTACACATGCAGGGCGTCGTCGTACGCTGCGTTCCCCTACTCAGCACGAGATCCTCGTTCCCAGAGTACATGAACTGCGCTATACAGCTGCATCGTGCTTTCTCTTGTATCGGCCTAATGGTATACGGAATGGTATATGGAATGGTATGGAATGGTGTGGAATGGTATGAAATGGGTGACTTGATCCCACTGACTATACGCCATATATGCGTCTTTATGTCTAAAGGATTTGCTCAGATGCGTTTTATCGACCTTTTCAGTCGGGGTTGGGTCGGGAGCACTTCTGAGTAGTAGCCCAACCAGGAAGAGGCGCTATGTAGTGTTTGATCTCTGCTTGTGGGGAGAATTCGGGCCAGGGAAAAATCGACGGTTTTCAACGGACGCAACCGGTGGGCCGAGGCACTGAAAACATGCATTGACCATTTTTCTCTTAGTCTTTCGTCCAAAATTTCATTAAAACATAGTTTATACCTATGTCGCCACTTTCAAATCTTCTGGCTATTTCTCTATAATCATTCGCTTCAAACACTCAACAATCAGACTATATTAATCTGGAGAGGGTGAAGGGGAAGTGTTCCACGTACCTTTTTATGGGGGAGGGGGGGAAATGGCACGACCATCTATGTGAACAACAGCTCAAGATGTTTTCTTGGGGTAAAATGACATTCTTAGGGATAAAACTCCCTTCCGAGGCGTCTAGCTTAAACACTGGACGCAACGTAAATGCTCGAAATGAATCAATGATTCAAGGCTGGTCGGACCTATTCACGACGGGACGTCATTGTTGAACTGGGAGCGCTTCTGAGTAGTTTACATGGAAGGCTATATAAAAAGTCGATAATAATAATAATAATAATAATAATGATGACTGTATAAGTCTGGTGCAAGACGTCAAAAAATAAGCACTTGCAATTATATATATATAATCACAAATACATGCATACATATACGCTCATACGTACAGACCCGTTTCCAGACTTCTTTTCCAGTGGATCCTTTCGATCAACAACGAAACCACCAACCGATAAAACACTCTACCTGGAAAACAGCGAATTAATCAGACGGAAAGATAATTCAGCGAGAAACCAGGATGTTGTGCTCATCAGCGTGAAACTTCCTAATGGCCGACTAAACAGGAGAACTGAGATCTTATGTATAATGCATATATATACATGTATATAATATATATTATATATATAATATATATATTATATATATACATGTATATAATATATATTATATATAATATATATATATATATATATATACTGAAAGATCCTTTGGACTGAGACTATAATGGACTTGACAAATGACCAAAGACAATGGAAACCATGGCATCAGGAATGGATGATGATGATGATGATGGTGATGGTGATGGTGATGGTGATGGTGATGGTG
>OX457045.1:5031516-5331516 GCA_949752735.1 Lumbricus terrestris
CGTCTGTCTGTCTGTCTGTCTCTATCTCTCTCTACATCATAGAGTCGTTCCATTACTGTTTCTATTCAAATCGATTCTGCATCTCTTCTCTCGCCTCGCATCCTCTTCCCTCCTGACCTTCCCGCTGAGAAGATCAAGCACCCTCTCCGGATCTGGCATTCTCCACCGCAACTTTGAACTCGCCCTCCCTCACCCCAAAGCTTTTGTTCTCCAGTTCTTTCCACGAGCTTTGAACTTCTCTTCCGAAAGTCCGTCGGCGATAGACTTTTCCTTAACGCCCAACCTTTACAGCAATCTCCCAAATTGTCGGCGACGTTTTGAAGTCACTTGCAAAATTGCCAGGCATTTACTGCAGCGTCCGTCAACTACATGTACATTGTATAAGTATGGTCTGTTAGGATTAAAAGGTTGCATACGATGACGTGGCTAATGGCGATGCGTCGCTGACATAAAGGGAAGAGTCGTCGTTTGAAGATCTGTCATAATTGAGACTCTATAAAGGAAGAAGATGAAAACGACGTGTCCTTTAAGGCATCCCCGGTGGAGATAATGGATCTGAAGGCTAGCGACTTCAATTTCTCAGTTCCGGTCGTCAAATGAGGCGATTGGCGCGTTCTTTCTCGCTCTCACCGTCTTACTCCCCCATCGCTTTGAGTCTGGTTCGAATGGGGAGGCATTGGAAGCTTCTAAACACGTCGACCGATTCCCCATGCGGGGGAAATTGAACCACTCTGCCTACTCTGCATGGTCGATAACTATAGACCCACTAAATACTTAATAAATACTTAATAGCAAAATTGTTGTAACAGTAATTAAGTAGTTTCAGTCTGACGTCACATTGTGATGACAAAGAACATTAGCGTCCCCTCTTTCTTTGTGCAGGCTTGGAACTGGCACTGGTAGAGTGCAACCAGTGGCGGAGTAGGTCTAAGGTATCACGAACCATAGGCGTCTATTATGCAAATAGACGATTTATAATTATACGCAACTATATGCTAGTATTTGGCCTTAACAATCTTCCATTAACAATTCGCAATATTACACTCGTGATCTTAGTTGCAATCGCAAATTTATACGGCGCCACGTCAATAGAATCACCTTAGAAGCGCACTTGACCTGACACCAAACCACAATCAAAGAGAATGGTTTCGAACGCTTTCGGAATAGCGCAAAGAAAGATGAAGATGTTCATAACTCAGGGTCGGATACAGAAATTTTCGAATGGGGGCCAAAATTTTCGGTGAACTTTGCCAGAAAATCTGCCGGCCTTTTTTGTCGTTTGGTCGAAATGTCTGGAAAATAAACCAATTTCTTTCTGCGAAAAAATCTGATGACTTTTTTGGTCATCAGGCGTCTGTCGACGTAATCTCTGCAAGCGTCAATAATAATGATAATTATTATACTATGACTTCTTTCTCTAATCGTCGTATCCTACTTTTCTCTCCAGATGTTTAATGCCTGTTGACCCCAAATGGGGGCGGGGGGTGGCCACATTCTATGCACTTTTGAAATGGGGGTAGATGGCCGGATTGGCCCCTGGATCCACCTCTGAGGTAGCTTATTCTGGATGGACAGAAAGATAGAACGTCCTTGCACAGTGAACCTTTTATGTAACGCTGTGGAGGTTTGAGGGACGACCAGGTCACCTCGCGTGGCAGAGGGAATGAATCCACGACCTACGCGTGTCATTGCTATCCTATAACTGATAGCACTCCATGCACACAAAGCTCCCTACGAAAAATCGAAAATTGGCGTGCG
The DNA here is from genome assembly GCA_949752735.1 of Lumbricus terrestris. Lineage (NCBI taxonomy): Eukaryota > Metazoa > Annelida > Clitellata > Crassiclitellata > Lumbricidae > Lumbricus > Lumbricus terrestris. The sequence goes on from OX457045.1 coordinate 5,033,275, forward strand.
TGTATCTCATGAAACATCTTCAAGAATCATTTAAGTCGCACTTGCTTAGAAGTTAGAATTACTGTCGGGTAGCTACATATTAAACGTGCCTTCGAAGATTATTTTATGCGAGAAATAAACTAATGTGCTGCGCAGTGTTAATGCCCATAATATACATGTATGTATGTATGTATGTATGTGCACTAAAGCGCCCCTTCAAGCTCTCATTACTCAGAGGCGCTCCCGACTGCAGAGCGGACACTGCATCGGGGTTTCACGCCGAAGCGCTGAGCAATTGTGAGTGAAGGACTTGCCCAAGGTCCTTACGCGGCGACTTGAGGTGGATTCGAACCTCGAACCTTCCGGCTTCAAGGCAACGACGCCACCACTACACCACCGCGCCCCTTAACAACATGCATTGCATACATGAAACGCTCGTGGGGCGACATGTGAAGGCTATTTTTAGAGCGAAATTCATTCGACTTAGATTTGTATTCGTTGCTAGCGACAACCCACCGCTGACTAACCGTTGACGTCAATCTTACACCGTCAAGTCCTCTATCATTCTTGTTACGAGGGCTGGCCGCTTCATACACAATGTTTCTGTATTGCTTTCTGTTCTTGAACCCCTTTATCAGTTCCACAGTTGAGAGTTCAGTCCACGTTTTGATGTTATGCTTCCAATTCGTTATTGGTGTTTACCTCGAGCACGTGACCCTGGTGTGTGCTTTCAATGGTCTTTTTTTCTAAACAACTCCAATCTTTTCTCAGGATGTATGACAGCATCCTACCACGCAGATTTTATTAGAATATTCGCGTATCTATCAATTATATATAATATCAGTTGATTGCGTTTTTAAGGTGTCTAAGAGGCTTCGTATAAATGAATATTTAACGAGAACGCCTCTCTATAGGAACCTTTAATACCGTTCAGCCAACGTTACATGCGAAGCAGCTGCGTTGCCATATGAACAGAACTCATTCTTACTCTAATTTTGGTAGTGCCAGTCAAAAGTCCACAGAGAAAGGAGGATGATTACGTTACTTGTCTCTGTTATAGCATGCCTTGGCACCGGAACTACCTCAGATCCTAATGGGTGCAGATGGTGGCGTCAGGTGCTGGTCCTACGCCGAGATCCAGTGTGAAAGGAGATCTACAGGTATGTGCGAAGGACGAAGACACGCTTCAGGGAGCGTGTTTTTTCAACTGCTGGCCCCAGCTGCTGGAGCAGTCTGCCTACCACAGTTCGTTCTGCCAACTCAGTTGAGGCTTTCAAATCTCGACTGAAGACATATATGTTTTTAAATTTAAGGCTTACCTTTGACTGAATATATTGCGTTTGTGTTTGTAGGGGCGCCTTTGTAACGGCATGTGCTGTGTTACCGTGCCATAGAAATTGTCGTCTTTATTATTATTATTATTATTATTATTATTATTATTATTATTATTATTATTATTATTATTATTATTATTATTATTATTATTATTGTTATTATTATTGTTATTATTATTGTTATTATTATTATTTATGTCTTTTATTATTATTATTATTATTATTATTATTATTATTATTATTATTATTATTATTATTATTAGTGTCGTTGAACAGCCACTAACCAGCCAGCCATAGTCATTGACGGTGAGCATTCCAAATATTTCTGCCACACGACATTAGACAATTCGATTTTGCTCAACTAAATTTAACACCTTTAAAACATTTTTAATGCTGTTATTTATAAGCCTATAATTACGCACGCTTCAAATTAGCCAATTTTCTTCGTGATATGATAGTGCAATGTCAGCGTAAGTGGCCTCTGACTGCCACAAATATTCAAGATGTCTTTTCAAAACTAGACAATAATTGCAACTACATTCGACACCTTTAAAACGCTTATCCGTTCTTCCATTTATATTCCTAATCTCGCTTGCATTCAATTCCATGTAGAGTTTCGTAGACAAACGTGCATTTCCTCCTTTAGCTGTAATAGTGCAATGTCGACGTCACAATATGTCGTTAAATAATAGATATTAATTTCAAAGCGTCCAACTATTTTCGACAACAATAAAACGTATTTAATTTGTGCTATTTATTGTCTTACTTTGATTAGGCCGCGTAGGGACCATAAGCAAGTCCTTCACTCGCAATTGCTCGGGCGCATCGGCGTGAAACTCCGATGCAGTGTCCGCGCTGTAGTCTGGAGCGCCTCTGAGTAGCGAACTTGGAGGGGCGCAATAGAAATGGAGAAATAAATAAGGTTCCTCTCGACACTAACGGTCTCAAGTACCCATTCGTTTGTCATTTTCGCGGGCCTGCTACACGTAGGATAAAACCTCAAGCATTTCATCTCGAATGCGCTTATTCTTTCTTCACCATTCTGCCTCAGTGTCCAGCTCTCACATCAATGCACAACAACTGACCACACTAACAATTATCATCGAGCGACGTAACTTTGTGGCAATTTCTATAGACCTACCGCGACTCTGCCACACCATTTATTTAGTCTGGTTGCGATGTTGTAACTTGCAACCCTTTGTCATGCGTCATCTCGTTTCCACAGTCACTCTATCGTCTTCATTAATGAATGAACCGAGGTAAGCGTGCTGGACAACATGCTCCAAAAGCTGTCGTTGTTACTGATACGGCATACTGTTTTCTTCGTTGATATGTTTTTAAAAAATAGTTTTTCTCTGTTTAGAAGCAGTCCGTGTTTATTACCAGCGTTGCCAGTCGATCCATCATCAGCTGCTGTAGCCTCTGAACATGCAATTAAAATGATGTCGTCAGCATATATACAGCAGATCTGTTTCTCTCCGTCCACCGATCTCAATTCGGCCAACACGACCGTCTAGCGTTTCCCTCATCAACAACTCTGTCAAGATTTTTGAATAAATGTTTGTTTGTTTTGTTTGTTTGTATGTGCACTTGTTATAGCGCCCCTTCAAGCTCTATCTACTCAGAGGCGCTCCCGAATGCAGAGCGGACACTGCATCAGAGTTTCACGCCGAAGCGCTGAGCAATTGTGAGTGAAGGACTTGCCCAAGGTCCTTACGCGGCGAGGTGGATTCGAACCTCGAACCTTCCGGCTTCAAGGCAACGACGCCACCACTACACCACCGCGCCCCACAATATGGTGAACGCACACATCCCTGTCTCACTCCACGCCGGACTCGAAATTCATTGGTCCCAAACCATAGCTATTTGTGTTTATTGTACAGGTATCAGGGCTTAAAGTGTGGCTGGACGGTCATGGACGGCGTCCATGCACTTATTTGAAAATCTGAACACCGTCCTGCCACTTATTGGCCAGCACAGCCTGGAAAGGTAAGGGGCGTCCAGGCACTTATTTTTCCACACTGCAAGCACTGACATCAAGGGGCTTACTGTATAATAATGTCCTGGATATTCCATTTCCGGCATGTTCATCCAGCGTCTTTAGTGCAAGACTGAGTCGAAAGTCTTCCTAAAAATCAACGAAACATATGAAAAAACGCTGTTGGTGTTCTTTCACTTTTTCAACGATGGTCATCTGCTTCGTAAATCTGATCTCCTCTTGTGCCTCTATAGATTGTCAAAAGTCAACCTGTCCCTCAGCCAGTTTTATTCTGTCTTTTTTCCCTTATCGCTTCTATGATCATTCTTAGTGTGATTCTACTTGCGTCAGCTGCGTGTGATATACCAATGGTATTGCTCTGCAGTCTATATAGGCCTACATTGCCTGAAATCACCTTTCTTTCCGATGGACGGGCGATAGTTACAAAGTTGGAATCAGCTCAGTCTTTATTCTACTTACATGATTGTATACCTACACGTATATTAAACGCTGCAGAAGGAATAAGGGTATAATTATTATCAGTGATATTATATCACGCAACCACTGATGGATGGATCCGATTTGACCAGGGTCTATGACAACAGAGGTCGTTACCCTGGACAGAAATTTGCTCGGCATATTACAGCACTCAAGAGCAAGGTACTGAACCAGTTTTTAACTAATTGCTAGTGAGTTTATAAATACATGTAGCAGAATGGAGACACTTTTTGCTGGTGTGGAATATAGTTTCCGCTTTACAATTATTACGTTGCGTCTAATTTTAGCACGACATCTATGGGCGGCCACGGACGATGACCGGTCCCTAAATCGTGTATGCTAGTATTCTTAAAACATAAAATTCATTTTGATGTTATTGTTCTATTGTCATTGTATAGGTGGTTTGAGATGATATACTGTTGTACTATTATTTTGCTTGTAATATTATACTAATTATTATTACTACGATTATTGTCGTCATTATATTTATTATGTTTATTACTATTGTCAATTATGTTCTGGCTAAGCAAATAAAGGCATGCATGAATGATTGTCAAGGAAGAGAGGTCAGGGTAGTTAGCCTACTGTACTATAAGTTTGAAACTAGAATATGATTTTAATCAGCAGAACAGATAAGCTTTAAAAGGTGTCGAATATAGTTGAGTCATTTACAATTAGTTTCTTGTTTTATAACGGGATCTTGTGCAGCCAAAGAACATTGGGGTCGACTGGAAAAAATTATTTATCACAGGTCACAAATGGCGGAACAGAAATGCGTTTAAAAGGTAACCATGTCAAAGATTGCTGTGCGCTTTGCGGCTATAATTCAATGTTTATAGCGACATCTTGTGATCATTTCCGTCGACTCTACACCAACAGCGATCAATCGCGCTTTCTTGACGTTTCATAGTTTTATATCACAAGTTTAGCGCTGTCATATGATATAAAAGGCCGCTTGCGACAATATGAATGTAGGCCTACGGTGTACATAGGCGTAGATATAAGTATTTAAGTACCGGTATTATAAGTATCTCATATATTGTATTTTATATACGGCCCTTCGTGTGCGCTTTTTTAAAGTAATTTTTTCTTAGAGAAGATTTCTTCGTTAATTTGTTTGTCATCATTGACTTCGTAGCTTTGTTTCAGACTTTATTATAAAATATGGCGTATAGGCCTATAATTATTATATATTTGAAAATATATCAAAACGCTGAGCAGAATTAGATCGCTTTGCTACTGTGATTGTGTATTATAGTCAGGGTATAATGTAGGCTATACACCCTGAAAAGTTGGGGTTAGGGCCATGCGCGGAGACTTAGGGGCACAGGAGGACGGACCCATCAATGTTTGTGTTGGGGGACCGTCCATGCATTTGTCTCCACCCCAATGGTCAAGTGTTAGGACATGCACATTAGCTGAGTATACTGGTGACGTCATAACAACGTCATAAGAAGAGATTTTTGAGCAAATGACGAAAGGGCTAAAAAAAAGGTCGTCAGAAAATTTCGTCCATGAAAATGAAAAATGTCGTCGGTCGGCGTTCCGGAAAATTTTCACATCTTGTCTGCATAAGAAAAGCATTCAATAAACATGGATGCAAAGCTTTAAAAATGCATTTGGAGATTCAAAACACGATCTTTAGCATTGGGAACGGATTTTAAGTGGTGCGGCATCCATGGTTCAAATTAAAATGGACGAAGACAAAATTTTCGTGAGTAACCAGTTTTCTTATCTATAATAGAGTCCTTGTATACAATGTATAGCCTAATATCAATGCATTATTATCCAATCAGCAGGCCTACTACGTAGGTGGAGATCAAAACGCCGAACGAGTCGTTGTGACGTCTTTAAAAGAAATTAAGTGAATGTGGCGCCATACAGCGACAGCCGATGACAGCCAACGTCGGACGTTAGGTCAATATCAGTATGAACATCACAGTTTGAGTTTGCATTAAATTGTCAGAGAAAGCAAATGAGATTTCAACTGATCTGCTTAACAACCACCCGTCTGTCTGCATGACTGTCTGCATGACTGCCTACATGTCTTTTTTCCTGTCTCTCTCTTTGTCTGTCCTGACGTATGTCCATATATCTGTCTGCGTGGCTGTCTGTCCGTATGCCTGTTAGTTTATCTTTGTGTATGCCATCCTGCAATGTTGTCTGTCTGTATGTTTGTATGTCTGCGTATACCATTATGCGTTAATATCTGTATACGGTCTTCCTTGCGTCTGTCATACAAGAAACAGGCAGACAAACAGGCTGAAAGTCAGACAGACAGACAGACAGGCAGACAGGCAGACAGACAGACAGTTAGACACGCTTCCATGCGTAATCATCTTTGCGTGTCATCTATTGATCTTTGTGCGATAGATGGTGAGATGACAGACGGTTTTAAAAGGGAAATGAGGGAAAAAAGAAAAAACCGAAGCGCACAGCGGATAGCATGCGCATTGAAAAATATAAGAAAATGGATTTACATATATATATTTGTATAATTATATATGACATGATGTATATATATATATATATATTGTAATCAGACAGTTATAAAGCGCCTCTATGGTCGGGTTAACCACTCACAGGCATGAACCCTGCAGCGTGCGAGGCCTCGAAAAAAGGAATTGGTTTTGAGGAAAGCGAAGGAGAGGGTAAAGGAGTTATCAGCTAGAATTTGAGATCGAGTAGATGGAGACAGCTCAGACAGCGTACCCGGGTATCCAAAAAAAGTGACCAATTGAGGTACATTGTAGCTGAACTTCAGTTCATTTCAACCATAGCTTTGTGTTGGAAATTTCCCTTTTTCGGCGCTTCATCTCAAACGCTCTCATAAACTTGACAAACTCACCAACACTTCCAAACGGCATTAGGATCAGGTAGTAAAGTGGCCCATGCAGCCAACAGTCGCGAAGCGACGTCGGCGTTATGACATGACATGACATGACAGTAAAGTGGCTACTGTTGTTTGTTGTTTTTAAATTTCAGGCTACCACTAACAGTTTCGACCGCATTATGACACTTTTTGCTGCAGGTCTACTTTTCATCGGGACACAGTGATCACAGTGCTGCAAGTTTTTGAGACAATGTATTATAGGCCTACACCGTTGTCACCTGATATAGGCTAGGTATAGCAGCCTGGAATGAAAAGGCGTTTTTCCAGACAGCGTCTTGAGCCTGCTACTCAAAGTTTCCACTTATTCGAAACGATAGTGCTATTGTAACGGCAAGAGCTGCACCACCGCGCCCCACCGTATTAGGTACAGTATTATAGATATGAATATTAGCTATAGACTTATAGACTCTTTCACAAATCCTATCCTGATTCCTCCTCTTCTCATCACATCCCTCGTCATTTCAATTCTAAACATCACCCACCTTAGTCGTCCATGATCCATCTATCTGCCTGCCTGACTCTCCGGACTTGACCCGCTGCCTATCGATTTTGTTTTGATTGAGCGCCTGTGAATAAGCTGGTTCCCGCGACTTGGCTTTTGTGGGCGCTGTAGAAGTCTCGAGATTACGATTACGATTATAGTATTAGATATATAATATTAGTATAGACTTATAGCATTGGTTATGGACTTATAGCATTAGATATAATATTAGTCATAGTATATATATAGTGATTAATGCTGACCTGCAGGTTCGACACTTCGTCTCTCAATAGTCGCTTAGTAAATTCCTCACAAAATCAGTAGACGACTACTTCTTCGTCGTCGTCGTCTTCTTCTTCTTCGTCTTCTTCCCTTCGGACTAAAAAACCTCGGATCGTTTGGCGCCGTTATTTCTCAATCGACTCGGCCTAATATATATCGTCTGACGGACTAATTGATAGGCCTTCTGGGCACATCCAATAGTTTGCCATCGAATGGGCCACCGCGGCTGCTGCTACTGCTGCTACTGCTGCTGCTGCTGCTGCTGATGCTGCTGCTGCTGCTGTTACCATGGCACTACTGGCGAGACTCAGTGCAAACGTATATAGCACCAACAACAGCCTTTGTTGCATGCAGTATAAGACAGTCTGCATGCCCTTCTTTTCTGACCGCCTATCTGTCCGTCTGTCTTTCTGTCTGCCTGCTTGTCTGTCTATCTGTCTCTATGCCTGTCTATCTGTATCCATGCCTGTCTGTCTGTATCTATGCCTGTCTGTCTGTATCTATGCCTGTCTATATGTCTGACCGTTTGTCCTTCTCTGTGTCCTTCTGTTTGTCTGTCTATCCTTCTAGTGGTCCGTCTGTCCTATCCATTAGTTCATTCTCTATATTTCCTTTCTTCCTTCCTTCCTTTCCTATTCTCCTTGCGTTCTGTATCAATTTTTTCCTTCTTTGCATGGCTCACTATGTATATATATATATATATATATAATTATATATATATATGTATGTATGTATGTATATATATGTATACATGGATAGGACGCCTGCGTCCAGCCATCCATCCCAATTGAACCCATGGCAGTTCGCCACGAATTGCAAATGTACATAAGTAAGTAGGCAACGTATAAGGAATGTGCGCCTGCAGTAAGACCCAAATGAAGGCTAACTACTTACTTACTCACCTACCTACTTATTTAATTACTTACTTACTCACCCACTCACTCACTCACTCACCCACTCACTCACACACTTGCCCGTTTACTTACTTACAGAAAACGTATTTCTGGTCGTTGTTTACATTGCTATAAATGCGCACTTGCGTCATTCTGACGAGCATACATGCATTGCATTTCATTGCATTTCATTGCATCTCATTGCATTTCATTGCATTTCATTGCATTTCATTGCATTTCATTGCATTTCATCGCATTTGCATTGCATTGCATTTCATTGCATTTCATTGCATTTCATCGCATTTGCATTTCATTGCATTGCACTTCATTGCATTTGCATTGCATTTGCATTGCATTGCATTTCATTGCATTTGCATTTCATTGCATTTCATTGCATTTCATTGCATTTCATTGCATTTCATTGCATTTCATTGCATTTGCATTGCATTTGCATTGCTTTTGCATTGCATTTGCATTGCATTTCCATTGCATTTGCATTGCATTTGCAGTGCATTGCATTGCATTGCAATGCACGACGGTTGCACTCACTTTGTGTAATGAATTGATTTGTGATTACAGCAGCAGAAAAATTTAACTAGTAACACTGCTTTTAAGCAATTTTGATTTAGCAAAGGACAGCATCGAAAGATGCCTTCTGTTATGAAGTATTATAAGTGTACTTGTCCTCACAAAGAGGTATTGTATTGCATTATATTGAATTGTATTGTGTTGTATTGTCTTGTATTGTACTGTACTGCATTGTGTTGTATTGTATTGTATCGTATTGTATTGCATTGCATTGTATTGTATTGTATCGTATCCAGTGCTAAAAGTGTGGAAAAATAAGCGCCTGGACGCCCTTTACCTTTCCAAAATAAGTGCCTGGACGCCCCTTACCTTTCCAGTCAGTGCTGGCCAATAAGTGGCAGGACGGCGTTCAGGTTTTAAAATAAGTGCATGGACGCCGTCCATGACCGTCCAGGCACACTTTAAGCCCTGATCGTATCGTATCGTGTCGTATCGTATATGGCCATTTATAAAGCGCTTCTCTCAGCAAAACGTCTTACAGTTCTCTCCATCGAAACGTTCTTTGTTATTAACTGTCACTCGAATAACATTACACCTTTTGCCGGTGTCACGAAATAGAGTATCCTCGTATTAATTGTATCCCCTCAAATTAAAAAAAGTCGAAAAAACCGCTTCCGCGCGTATTTTTTGGCCAAATTAATTTTCATCTGCTTTGTTTTGAACAATGACACTAACAGGTATGTTTATTCCTACTAGATAATTTGTTTTGCTCTGTTTTTAGAGCACTTAAAACATTTAAAACGCTTAAAAACACTCAGAGTCGCTAAATAAATTCGAGTTGTCTTTATCTGAGCATTGCTTAGGACACTTAAAACAATTAGAGTCACTTTAAAGTTTGATTACAGCATAAAAAATTTTTATTATGCGCATTTTTCAAAATAGGGGATAGAATGGTTTATCCAACCGGATAGTATAGACCGGTTAATTCCATCCGGGGGGATGGATTAATTCATCCCCCCAGATAGCTTTCAGGGGGGATACTCCGTTTCGTGACACCGGCCTTAAAAACTACTTTGCTATCAGTTTCCCTTTTCTGTGGTCTTTCGCACAATAGGGAGTGTTTCTGATTGGCGTGTATACTGAGAAAGACGCTCCATAAATTCACAAGTATACAACACAAGACAGTGTCAGAGTCGAGCGTCGTCCTTTCTCAGTATAACAGTTGTTGGTCCATCCGTCTGGATTAGTCTCCCGTTGGAGATTAGACGCCCGTTGCCTACGTAAATTATATATATATACATACATATATAATGCAATGCTACATATATATATATATGGATATATACATATATATATACATATATATATTTATGTGGTTAACTGACTCATCAGTGTTTTTACAGACTCCTTAAGACCTACCGATATTTGTATCACTGTAGTTGGACAGGGAGAGCTTCTGAGTGGGCTTCTTCAAGAGGAGATACATATATGAATTCGTGAAATGAACGACTGAGCATAATATACATACATAGGCCTATACATATAAAAACGTGGCTTATAAGCTATAGGCTACATGAGTTTCTTTTGATGATAATTATGTTCTTTCGCTTTATTGTTTTATGATCTATATCTATAAGGAAGGATGTGACTATGTTTGTATGTATGTATGTATGTATCTGACTTTGTCCAGAATGCACGCTCACAGTTTTTGAGCTTTTCACTCCAAACCTTCACTACTGTGTAGGTCTCGGCACGAGACGCAAAGGCGAGGGGTTGGCGATTCTCTACCACCATGGGGGCCAGGGTGGGGGCGAAACCCCACAATTTTTTTTTAAAAAAACGCAGCTATTTTTTTGATTTTTTTTCCTAGATAGAGGTCCATCAGAACCCCCCGGATCAGTGGTTGGCAAATCTCCACCACCAGGGGGGGCCAGGGTGCGGGGGGTCAAAAACACTGATTTTCGCTAAAAATTTTCATTCGCTTGCCACGTATAAATGCAGTAATTTTAACCGTTTTAAAGGTGTCTAAAGTGGAGTGGAGGTTTGGGATGGAGGTGAGGGGTGGAGGTGGAGGTGGTGGGGTGGGGTGGCGTAGGGGTCGAGGGGTGGGGTTGGGGATGGGGTGGGGGGTTGGGGTGGGGTGGAGTGAGGGAGTTCGTTGAGGTGGGGTGGAGGGGTGGGTTGGAGGGGGATGGAGTGGGAGGTAGGGTGGGTGGAGTGGGGGTGGTGGGGTGGTGGGGGTGGGAGGGGGTTGGGGGTGGAGGGGGTGTGGTGGGGTGGGATGGGGTGGAAATTTTCGTCAAACCCAAATTTCTCCGGTGGCGTACTGGTATAGAGGTCGCAGTTTGGTGGGGGTGTTGTGTGGTGGGGTTGTGGCCGGAGCGGATCGAATCCTAAATTTCCCGGGCAACGCCGGGTTCCCCAGCTAGTATTATATAATCGAGTAGCGACGGATCACATCAAACGCTGAAGAAACGCAGAAGCGTCACCTTCGATATGATTCCCGTAGAAGATGGAAAATATCCCGTTCTCCAGTTTTCGTACCTAACACGGAATATGTTTCATATATAAATATGTGTATATATATACCAAACCACGTATATAAATACATATGTTATATTTTTTATATATATATATATATATATATATATATATGAATATAACCCCGCGCTCCAATACACGTATATATAATTATTATATGTATAGGCTATATTTCGAATTTCTCATATATATATATATAAGCTATATATGTTTATATATATTCTGATTACATACAATAATTATACTTGCATATCCATACTCTGATTTTAAATATATATATATATATATAAATATATATATATACATTATATATATGTCACATAATGTGTGTAGGCTATTACCGCTTTTCCAACTCAGCCAATAACTCAATCAATCACTTGGCTCCGGGGGCGTCCACTGTAAACTGTTCCCTGAGCTCGCCACTGCTCCACGGACCATTCAAGGTTTCCCTTCGATAAGTCTCGTCAAATCTCGCCCCGTTCGAGATCATGGTCGCGCATGCGCACTCGTCCGTACGGCGACCGGGGATCGAGATCAAAATATCCTAGAACGTATTTCATATCTTCGTCTGACTATAATTATTGGAGGAAGTGACCCCGGGGTCAAAGCTGTTTCCGGTCATGACATGTATACGGTCTGAGTTGAGTTTTGGAATTGGACTGGTAGGAAAATAGACATGCAGACAGACAGGTAGACAGACAGACAGAATATTTGCACAGACAGGTATGGGCATTATAGACAGATAGACAGGTAGACAGACATGCAGACAGACAGACAGACAAACAGACAGACAAACAGAATATTTGCCAATAGACAGGCAAATAGACAGACATACGCACAAACAGACAGAATATTTGCACAGACAGGTATGGGCCTATAGACAGATAGACAGGCAGGCAGACAGATAGACAGACAGACAGATAGATGGATGGATATATATTTCACTCGTTCATTCATTCTGAGAATTTATATAGAACCTGTTAAAGATATTCACTCAGAGGCGCTCAACAGACTGACAGACAAACAAACACACATGCAGACAGGTATTCACACAGATTAGGCAAGCAGATAAACATAACACATAGGCAGACAAACAGACAGACAGACAGACAGACAGACAGACAGACAGACAGACATGCGCACAAAGAGGTAAATAGACAGACGTGAAGGTATGTATTCAGAGTTTCAGACTGAGAGAAAGAGGAGCAGATGGAAATAGGCAAACAGACAAACAGACAGACAGACAGACAGATAGATAGACATAGGCTACAGACAGACGGATAGACATACAGACATACAGACAGACAGACGGATAGACAGACAGACGGATAGACATGCAGACATACATACAGACAGACATACAGACAGACATACAGACAGACATACAGACATACAGACAGATAGACAGCACATTCAATACGAACAGTGTTGCATGGCATGTGTTGCTTAGTAACGTAATTAAATGTAAAATGCCAAATGTAATTCAATAAAATAAGTAAAAACCTAATTCAGAACACTTGGCAGCAATTGACTCTGCTCGTCACTGAATTCATAAATATTATAGTTTGTAAGAAGTTATGAAAGGAGTCCAGTTGGCAACCTCAGACCCCTAACCGTCCGAAAGTGGATTCGTCCTTCGACCCAATTTATGTCAGGTCCCTTCTACGTCATCTCAATTCATTTGCCCGTCAAGGGGACAACGAAGGCCACAGGTGTCCTTAATGCAGGAGGTGACTCCGTGGAGAAGACACGCGCGGACGCACGCACGCGCGGACGCAGCGATGATTACACGACGGATTCGACTTGACAAGGCAAGTCCAATTTCCGGCGACGACACCGCTTCCACTTCCGGTTCTCTTCCTTTTCCACCTCCTCCTCCTCCTCTTCCTCCTCCTCCTCCTCGTCCACCTTCTCTTTCTCATCCACCTACTCTTCTGTATTATTCGTTACTCTTCTTCTTCTTCTTCTTCTTCTTCTTCTTCTTCTTCTTCTTCTTCTTCTTCTTCTTCTTCTTCTTCTTCTTCTTCTTCTTCTTCTTCTTCTTCTTCTTCTTCTTCTTCTTCTTCCTCTTCCTCTTCCTCTTCCTCTTCCTCTTCCTCCTCCTCCTCCTCCTCCTCCTCCTCCTCCCCCTCCTCCTCCTCTTCTTCTTCTTCTTCTTCTTCTTCTTCCTCTGCCAATATCTTTTCTTCTCCTCTCTTTCTCCTCATCCCTCTCGTTCTGTTCCCTCTTTCTCCTCTTCCTCCTTCTCCTTCTTTTCGTCTTCCCAGTTCCCACCTCCTCTATTTCCTCCACTTCTTTATCTCACTCCCATTCTTCTTCTTTCCTCTTCCTCCTTTTCCTATTCTGCTTTGTCTTCCTCTTCTTCCTCTTCCCCCTCCTCCTTCTCTTCCTCCTCCTCCTCCTTCTCTTCCTTTACTCCTCCTCCTCCTCTTCTTCTTCTCCTCTTCCTCCTCTCCTCCTTCTCCTCTTCATCCTCCCTCCTCTTCTTCCTTCTCTTCCTCCTCTTCCTTCTCCTCATCTTCTCCCTCCCACTCTTCCTCTTTCGCTGACAGCATGACATTGTCTCCTAAAAGCAGAGAGCATTCGACGCCAGACATCCAGCAGTTACTGCACAGTGCACAACACCAATTATATACCTAGAACATCTCCAAAACTCCCTTAATGAACAGCTCACTGTTCACGGTTCATTCTGTACACGGTGCGATTCACTCACTGTTCACGGTTCATTCTGTACACGGTGCGATTCACTCACTGTTCACAGTTCATTCTGTACACGGTACGATTCACTCACTGTTCACAGTTAATTCTGTACACGGTATACGATTCACTGCTCGCGACCCATTCTGTACAAGGTACAATCAGTGGCGTAGTCAGGAATTTATGACAGGGGGGTTTGTTTTTTGTCTGGCCGGATGCCCTTTCTGACACCAACCCAGCAATATTACATTAAATAAAAAGGGAATAAAGTAACAAAGGGAATAAAGTAAGAAAAACAATTGTTACTAGAAGCAATTGTTTTGTTTTTTCTTATTTAAGTGGATAAATAACCGTTAAAATTTTTTTCCCCTAGGCCAATGGGGAGTTTAACCCGAACCCCCCTTGTCCACGCCACTGAGTACAATTCACTATACGGGTTCGATCCGTTATATACTGTGTAGTGTGTAGGGAACTTGAGTCTCAAGTCCCTCACTCGCAATAATTGCTCTGCAGTTGCCTATAACTGTATTTGCGCCGTTGAGGCGTGGCACTTCTGAGCCTTGTATGAAGTGGGATATCAAGTTGCAGTATTGTGTTGCAAAGTATAATGATGGTGTCTAGGTACTTATAGACATAATGGTCCATTATCTATTTATCCTTCTGTCTCTATCCGTTTCTAACTCTCGGTCTCCCTGCATGCAGCGTATCCATTTGTCATTTTCCGGAGTGTTTTACAACCAATCAGATTGATGACCCTCATTTCAACGGTATACAGTCTAATGGAGCAAAGCTTGAAGACAACCCTCCTCCTCCTCCTCCTCCTCCTCCTCCTCTCTTTCACGATTTATCTAACGCTCTCAAATTCCAATTGCCACCACGACCAAGACACCAATAAAACTTTCACCGAATTCGTTTTCCCTCAAAGACCGCCAGCATTTCCGAGAAGAATATCCGCTTAAACCAAATCCATCGGAAATTGCTGTCAACTCGCTTCACTCCCTTCACGGAAAACCTCTTTTTACCGTAGATCCCCAACGCCTTCCCTCGACACCGATCCCTTGAGAAATAAGCTGGTCATTATTTGCGCTGCGGCTTACCGTCACCGTATATACGCTTGTTTCTTCTGTTTAAGAGATCAGAGCGTGGCGTTGAATTACCCATTATCCGTACGCCTCGTGAAAGACTTGCAACGAATAAGAGATAATTACGGGCTTAGGGAGGATATTCGACGCTGCTCCTGTCATAGGACATCGTATTTGCATCATACGGAATACAACTGGAATATTGAACTAATTGCGTTTTGCAACAAAAGACAAAAGACCTCCTCTGCTTTTATCCAAGCTAACAATTCAACTACAGTGACATTATAATTATGACATATTGCTATTCGGTGATATACTGCTATCATAATTATGACACAGCTATTCGGTAACACTGCTCTTATACGACACTGCTATCATGCAACCGAAGGGATGCAGGTTCGAATCCATTTCAAGTTCCCGCGTAGGGACCTTGCGCATGTTCTTCACTCGCAATTGCTTAGCGCTTCGGCGTGAAACTCAGATGCAGTGTCCGCTCTGTAGTCGGGAGCGCCTCTGAGTAGTGAGCTTGAAGGGGCGCTAGCCTATTGCAAGTGCACATACAAACAAACAAACAATGTAATACATATCTTTGTTCAATTTCAAACTGACGCAAAGCAGTATGATTACAATAATCCTAAAACGTACGGATGATCATGATTTGTTGCATGAGTCGAATTTAACGGCATGCCAGTGTTTACTCTAAATGTTCACCCAAAAAACAAACACAAAATATGACTCTGCCATTCGGTGAATCTGCCATACAATGACACTACTATTCTATTGACATTGCTATTCAATTACTCTGCTATTACATGACACTGCTATTCCATATCGCTGTTCTTCCATGACTCTGCTATTCTACGGTTTACACCATCATTCTATGGTAGTAATATCTAGTAGAATAGTGTTGTCGTGGCATTGAATAGCAGCGTAATTTTAAAGCAGAGTCACTACAGATCATTCATTGAATAGAAACATCATTGTGAATTGTTTGACTTGCATAACTTGTGCATGCATGTAGGCCTATAGCGCGTTGCGTTTGCAGGCGGCTTATTAAACATCAACCATTAGGTTTATTTGGCTATTGACAGACAAGAGAACGTGTCTGAACAGAGCAGACATTGAGATTTTATCGAAATTGCATGCTTGCGTGCGTCTGCGGCAACAGACAATTAGTGTCTAAGCATCGTTTGTCTACAGTGGTTTCTGATATTGACTGATATTCTTTTTTGGACATTTAGGTCACGCTACGCATCGCTCAAAATTCTCATTTCCGCTTGAAGTGTCGATCGTGAAATAATTATTTCTGCCACCCACCCCGCTATCTTCGATTTAACGCTACCACTGGGGAAGATTACAATCGTAAAATTAATGATAAATACCGAACCTCGGTACACCATTGGTTGCTCGAACCCGCTTATTAGTCAATACGTTGAGCTAACAGTGATGAACAAGTTTGCGTGACAAAGAGCGCACATCCCTTCATATCTAGTCCTTGTTCTATATTTAGCGATGACGTAGCGACATTAATGGCTGCCAATCTGAATTTGTTTGAAAATCAAAACGCGAGTGAAAAACATCGTTCAAATGTTTTGTTGCTTTTCATTATTATTGAACAGTTTTCGCAAAAGAAGTCTAGGCCTGCGCGTGTTTGCGATCAAATAATTGTACGGCAAGAAGTTGATAACAAGCTTTGTTCTGCATTATTTTATCGATTACCGTCTGCTTCGTGTTGTTTCGATTTTGATTGCGGGAACACGCGCGACCGGTGAGGAGTTGTTGACGGATTTCTTTGGAACGTCGTCGCTTTTAATGGTAATTGCTGCGGGTTTGTTTTTGACTGTTCTGATGGATGGATGTATCCAGATTTGACGAGGGCTTATGACAACAAGAGGCCGTTGCCGTCGAAAAATTTGTTTGTCATAATACAGCTCTTTTTATTATTTTTATTATTTTTAAATTCATTTATTTTTTATTATTTTTTTATTGTTCTGAATTATTCAGAGACGGACGGACGGACAAATAGGAAAACAGAGAGAGAGAGAGAGAGAGAGAGAGAGAGAGAGAGAGAGAGAGAGAGAGAGAGAGAGAGAGAGAGACACGGACGGACGGACGGACAGGGAAAGATAGAGAAAGACAGGCAGATAAACAGAAAGACACAGAGAGAAAGACAGACAGAGACAGATAGGCACACAAACACACTTGCTACAGACAAATAGATAGATACAAAGACAGACAGACAGACAGAGTGGGATGTAGGTAGGGAGGTAGATTTTGTTTTGTAGCGACCATCAACCTCTTCCTTGAGCATTGACAGTGACACCATAGAAGTTGTTACACTAGAGTGCACCACTGAACCCAACTGGATAGAAACAAAGGCCGATGAAGACATTGAAGACGAGGACAACTCTGTGCACACACACGGACATATACGACACAAAAATAATGAGGACGAAACAAAGACTTATTCGAACAATGAGAGGAACACTGAACTTGATAAAGACGGTCTTTTACTTTGCCGAGACGACCGCTTTTGCATTTGCCGATGATTCTACATCTTATAACATCACTTTCGTGTCATTGTCGCATTGCTCGCGTATACGGGAGATGCGATGTCAATGTAGCTCTCTGCGGTTCCATTGTTCTGTCGTCCTTTTGTTGAGTTTCATTGTATTAGTTTTCTTTGTTCGCGTGTTTTGACTCATTTCCTCTATTTTCTAGTGTTGTTCGGATCAGCACTGCAGGTCGTCGACTTCATCGCTGGGCAGAATATGAACTTTCGCTGTATATAAAAAAATTATGCTTCCAATCAAAATATCAAATATCCACCCGAATGAAGAAAATAAAAAACAGACCTATAGGATGACTAATGGATAGAGGACAGATAGATACATAGATGATAGATAGACAGATAGACAGATAGATACATGTAGATAGATAGATAGATAGATAGGTAGGTAGGTAGGTAGGTAGGTAGGTAGGTAGGTAGGTAGGTAGGTAGGTAGGTAGGTAGGTAGACAGACAGACAGGCTGGTAGGTAGGTAGGTAAGTAGGTAGGCAGGTAGGTAAGTAGACAGACAGACAGGCAGGCAGGCAGGCTGGTAGGTAGGTAGGTAGGTAGGTAGGTAGGTAGGTAGGTAGGTAGGTAGGTATAGGGCCGTGTAGGTAGGCGGATGCAGTGGCGTAGCAATAGGTCGCGCCACCTGTGCAGTGCACAGCGCCCCGGCTGTAGTGGGGACCCCGGCGGTCAGAGTCAATTTTCACTCGAAGAATATTCAGAATGTATTGAAAATTTGAAATCTTCTTGTAGGCTACAGCGGTGGTGTAGCAATGGATTGTGCAGACTTGCAGTACACAAGGACCCCCGCTGCACAAGGGCCCCGCCGCCCCGGTGGTCAAAGTCAATTTATATACTTTTAGAATATTCCGAATGTAATCAAGTCCACAAAGAGTGAAAAGCAATAAAAACATCGAACAAGTGATAATGGAAAGGAAGCTCAACTTTTTTTGGCATGTGTGCAGAATCCAGAATGGACAACAGCTGACTGATGAAGCACTCTATGTTCGGGGTAATTGACGGCACGGGGGTCAGAGGGAGGCCAGGCAGGGAATGGCTCGACGATGTCAGAGACTGTTGCGGAATGAACATACAAAAACTGAGCTGGCTGCATGCGCAAGAACGCGACAAATGGAAGGTGATGGTGAAACGTGCGGTCGACACCAACGGGCGCTGTGCCTATGGACTGAAATGATGATGATGATGATGATGATGATGATGATGATGATGATGATGATGATGATGATGATGATGATGATGACGATGACGATGACGATGATGATGATGATGATGATGATGATGAATCAAGTCCACATGCACAGCGTACACACTCAACAGTTTCATTGGCTTAAACCTGAACGTCCAGGTTCGCGATTTGATACGCAACCCGTGTCCGTTGTGACATCATAATTTTTTTACTCTTTGCATCTTTGACCGGGAGTAGTTTTTCTGAAGTGTTGGCCTAGATATAATGGTGTCGCAGATTATGGAATATTATAACTTTGTAGTGTTTTGTATAATTTAATTGACAAATTCATAATTAATTTACTTAGAAATACTCCCTCCGTCCCTCAGATAATTATAGGCTTATTCAAGTGTCGCTGCTAAGTGAACAGCACACAAAGGATGGACAGAGAGCCAGTCGTTTTTTGCAAAGCCTTTTTGTTTGAAATTGAGGGGATCTAACTTCTTTAACACCTTTAAAACGCGCTGTATGTCTGCTATTTATAACAGTCCACTTGCGTTCGAGGCAACTGTTCTATAAGTGTTGTAATAATTATGCCGAACAAATTTCTGTCCAGAGTAACGGCCTCTGTTGTCATAGACCCTGGTCAAACCGGGGAACTTTGTGTGCCAGTGCGTCTGGCCGTCACTATATGACACGAACTCCATAGTGCTGCATAAATCATGATAAATGCTTTGCTAGGATCGATCCATCTTTCTGGAATATGTTACCTAGCAATCTCCGTAATGAACTTCTTTGTCTTTCTTTGCCCCTTTTCAGCAAGCGTTTGAAAAACCCATTTTCTTTGATTGGGGCTTTGTGTCAAGTCGGGAGCGCCTATGAGGAGCTTCTCAAGAAGTGGCGCTATACAAATTTATTTATAATTGCAATAGGGCGCGACAGACGTGAAACATCATTTCTTTTCCAGCGTATGTCTGTTTGTGTCCAGCGCCATGACTTCATCGCATTCAAAGGAACATTATTCTAAACATATTCCAAGGACGAAGCTCCATCTTCAAGCAGACAAATTTCCTACTCTTAATAGCAACTTTCCAAAATCCCGAGAAATCATTGATACCTCGGGGGGAAATGATGACAGTAACATTGATATATATATACATATATTTTTTTTAAATGCCCCGAAGTATTTAGGATCCCTCAGGGACTTCATTGCTAACTATTGATTAAAAACTAGTCCGGAATTGTAATTATTATTATTATTACTACTATTATTATTATAATTTTCCGAAGTACGGTAGTTCGATTCACAAAGGCAATTAAGACAACGCATGCAAAGAAAAACTAAAGAAACAGGAATGAACAGTCAATAAGATGGCAGTGACTGCTTTTCGAATGTGCCCCTGCATGCAACAGCGTTAAATCGCTGGATGCAGACTGTTACTATTATTACTATTATTATTATTATTATTATTATTATTATTATTATTATTATTATTATTATTATTATTATTATTATTATTATCATTATCATTATTATTATTTAATAATAACAGCAGCACCAACAGCTGCTCCAACAACAAATCTAGAATGAGAGAGGCGTTATGTTGTGGTAGGTTGTGGTGACGCAATTATACGTTTCGGGTATATTCACAACTCGCCAGGACGACCTATAATGCCATCTGCCGAATGAAGAAGCGTTGTATTCTTTCATTCCAGTGGCGTGGTATAAATTCGCCATCGCAAAATCGGAAACCTTAACCAAAGACAGGAAGTTTTATGTAGACGATTTACCAAATTACAGCTACAGTTCATACAGTTTGGATAGTTTGGTGCAGTGTTGTTGAAAGTATTGGGCAAATGTACTTAAGTAAAAGTAAAAGTAAAATGGGTTTTAATTACTTAAGTAAAAGTTAAAAGTACCCTTCCAAAATAATACTTTTAAAGTAAAAAGTAAAAGTACCAAGTCTTTCTATTACTCAATGCATTATTGACTTTCATAACTACTAAATTCTCGAAATGGTTATCGCTGAGTCTATAGCACGCATGCTTCTGATTCATTGTTACCATAATGCACAGCTGAAGAGTCATTGTGCTGCAGAAATGGCAGTGCATCCAGCGCGCACCACCCATCGAAAATCTATTTTTAGGCATGCAAATTAAGATGAGTTGTTTTAGCTCAGCGAATCGAAATGTCAATTAGCGCATTGAAGTAACGAACATTGTAACGAGTGTCACATAAATTGTAACGAAGTAAAAGTACTGAAACATGAGTAAAATTTTACTTCGTTGAAAGTAAAAGTATTTCGGTTTCTTGATACTTCGTTACATGTGAAAGTATTCAAACTTTTACTTAAGTACAGTAACGCGTTACTTTTACTTCGTTACTGAACAACACTGGGACTTTGGTGGTAATCAATAAAAGCAATAAAATAATTTTTCTGTTACTTTCTATGTCATAGAAAGTAACAGAAAAATTATTTTATTGCTTAAACATAGCACATAGAATCTATGTGCTATGTTTCTTAATCGTCAAAAGCAATGGCTGGACTCACTAAGACTGGTATAACTTTTGTTCTGTCAAACATTTTTTGAAATTGGGCTGTCGTACGTAAATATGAATTCCCTTTAACTCTGCAAAACTTGTTTCAAAAAATCTTTTTCTGGCCATGATCAGTGGTGGCACCAGGATCTCAGTTGGGGGGGGGGGCTGAGGCCTCGGAGGAAATTTTCCATTTTCATCAGCCTAAATTTCTGACGACCTTTTTTTAGTCATTCGGTCGAAAATCGTTAAATATTTCAGTTTTGCATGTAAAAAACCCGGATGGCCGTTTATAGAGGGCTTAGCCTTCAATAGGGGGCTTAGCCTCCCCCCTAGCGCCGCCACTGGCCATGATATTAAACAAAACTCGTAGGGTGTATTTTTCTTTCTCCCCGTGTTTTTCAAAAGTCGCCAGTATTGCCATTGCTGCCATCTACCGAGTGACGAAGCATTGATGTATTTATACTTTTCAATCAAAATCATATAATATCACGTACGCAACATTTTTTCCCGTTAGCGCAATGGATAACACGCGGGCGTAAGCAACAAGTGGTAACTAGGTAGCACCCTCTGTAGGACGAACGTGCCTTGTAGGGCCATGTAGGCTGCTATTAGCGCCATGTATTGCAGGCTGTCTAGTCTGTTAGTAGCTGAGATTGATGTATTCTGTGATCTGAATTCTTGTAAATTGTTTCAACTGCATAATAATATTGTACCCTGTAGCCGGTTGCGGTCTGTCAACCGGATTGTTGAATAAACGAAAATTATTATTGTACATATAGTGTGTATGCATGCACGTAAGTAAATATGTATGTATGTATGTATGTATGTATGTATGTATGTATGTATGTATGTATGTATGTATGTATGTACGTATGTATGTTTGTGAAAAATTGTATGTAGTGTGTGTGTAGTCTGTGTATGAATGCATCTATTTATGAACGTATGTGTTTGTGAACAATTGTATGTGTGTATGTTTGTGTATATGTATATATGTATGTATGTATGCATGTATGTAGGTACATGTGTGTGTATGTTTGTGAAATTTTTTATGTATGTATGCAATGCATGTATGTATGTATTTATGTATGCATGTATGTGTGTATTATTATCTAGGAAGCAATACCGCCTGCATGCTTTTAGTTTTCACGTATAATATGTTGCAGCACTTTTTATGTAGCACCGAACATTTTATATAGCACGTGCTGTTGATTCCTATGATGTTTGTCAGCGATTCGATAGGACTTCTTCTTTTTAGTCATATTATACTATAGGATTGTTAGACGACGTAAGCTCTCAGTCGACGACGCACGTGCATTACGCGTGCGAAACTAAGTTCTATAATCTTTTGTTTACTTTATTGTCTGAGACGACAGGTGAAACACACGTGACCATGTGCGTTGCTATGGTGATGATTCCGTTGTTGCATTTCGGTCGATACTTGTCTTAAATCGGTGATGTGGCGCCGCCAGGTGTTGGTTTGTTTCTGCCTCAGATGATGGTGGTTCAATGGCAAGTCCAGTGGAGCCAATGCATGTTCGCTTGGCCATGTATGTATGTGTCTGTATGTCTGTCTGTTTCTGTCTGTCTGCCTGCCTGCCTGCCTGCCTGTTTCTGTCTCTCTGTCTGCCTGTCTCTCAATGCCATCCGTAATACTGCTCGATAATACTTCGTAATCGTAATCGTAAACTCTAAATTTCTAAAGCGCCACTCGTGCCTTGTGTCTCTGTCTAACCGCGTCATTCTGTCTATCTGTCTGGTTGTCCACCTCTCTAAACATAGCAGTGATAATTATCAGCCAGACAGAGACAGACAGACAGACAAACAATCAGACAGACAGAGATTTCTAGAGAACAGCGATGGGTGACAACAAGCCGATTATTTCGGACAAATCCTCAGTTTATAGCACCTGGAGGAAAAAATAAGTAGAGACTAACCACAGACAGACATATAGACAAACAGGCAGACAGACAGACAAAGTAAATACACCGTCAAAACAGACAGACAGACACATAGGCAGACAGGCAGACAGATAAACATTATAGTCACCTAAGCATGCAGATGGACAGCTGTATACAGCCCATCACAAGCAGACAGACAGGAGCACAAAGCCATAGAAGAGACCATTAGTATACGGGGTCTCACGACGACCATTAGCAAGTAAGATGTTCTGTCGTCCAATCAGTTGGGACTTACACAAATTCAGCAACGTATGAGTTGGCACGTGTGTGCTAAATGTGTGGATAAATTCAACGTTGAGTTTTTTGTGACAGTCAACCCACTATTCAGCCAGCCAGTCGACCAGTTAGCCAGTCATTCAGTCAGTAAGTCAATCAGCTGACAATTCATTCACGATTATTACTTCATTTATTCGCCCAATCATTCATTCATTCACTCTGTCTGCCAATGCTACTGCCAGGCATGAAGCCAATCAGCAGGCAAGTCGATCAGTCATTCATTCAGTCAATCATTCATGCTGTCATTCAGTCAGTCATTCAGTCAATCAGTCATTCAGTCAGTCGATCGAATGATGGACTGACTGATTGACCGACTCATTTATTCAGTCAATCATTAAGTCATTCGTTCGGTAGATCATTCATTCTGTCATTCATTCAGTCATTCTGTCATTCATTCATTCAGTCATTCAATCAGCCATTCATTCAGTCAATCATTCTGTCATTCAGTAATTCAGTCAATCATTCTGTCATTCAGTCATTCGTTCATTCATTCATTCAGTCATTCAATCAGCCATTCATTCTGTCATTCAGTAATTCAGTCAATCATTCTGTCATTCAGTCATTCGTTCATTCATTCATTCAGTCATTCAATCAGCCATTCATTCTGTCATTCAGTCATTCATTCAGTCATTCATTCTGTCATTCATTCATTCATTCAGGCGATCATTCAGTCAATCATTCTGTCATTCAGTCATTCAGTCAATCATTCTGTCATTCATTCATTCAGTCATTCATTCAGTCAATCATTCAGTCAGTCATTCTGTCATTCAGTCATTCTTTCATTCAATCATTCTTCATTCAGTCATTCATTCATTCATTCATTCAGGCGATCATTCAGTCATTCTTTCATTCAATCATTCATTCATTCAACCAAAGACTCAATGTTCAGTTATCCAGCATCTATGGTAATCTCCGTTCGAAATGAACAGCGTTATCCGGTTCGTTATAAATTAATGAAAGCATCGACTGTCACCTGAGACCCTTCCGTCATCCACTGACCAAAGGCTCCACATGTATAATAATAAAAATAGCCTTCTCTGGGTCGGTAAACGAATGCCTGGACGACAAGATGAGTGAAATGGAGTGAATGGCGACCCCCCCCCCTTCCAGCGTCGAAGGGTCTATCAGACTTCTGCTTGCCTGACTCTCCGGACTTGACCCGCTGCCTATCGATTTTGTTTTGATTGAGCGCCTGTGAATAAGCTGGTTCCCGGGACTTGGCTTTTGTGGATGCTGTAGAAGTCTCGAGATTACGATTACGATTACGAGACTGTATCCTCGAGAAAACAAATTCAAGATGACGCAAGATCTTGGCAGCGTTAAGATATAATTATGTTGACAGTCATAGTGGCAAAAGGCAGACTGACAAAAAAGATTGGTAAACAATAGACGCGCGCAAAAACAGGCTGACAAGGAGACTGACTTGTGAGTTGTAGCTAGACAGGTATATACACGGGGTCTGTTCGCATACGGAATTAATTACTGCAATTCCTTTCTCGCCGTCCAGCCCAGGGTCCATCGTGTCTCCCTGACCCCACCCAACCCCCCGCTCCCCTATTCAAATAATTATCAACGCTGCTGCTCAACTGATTTTGCTCCCCTTCCTAAATACTTCCAATCATCGTTCATGGTCAATCAACTGCACTGGCTTCCATTCTGTGTCCGCTGCCTATTAATATGAATATAATATAATTACAATGTAAAACAAAATGAATATAAAATAAATATAATATTAATATAATATAAAGTTTTCGTTTTGATTCTCGAATCCGAACTGGTTCTGGCGCCGAAATATCTCAGGGACCTCATTCGTTCTCATTGTCCTGCATCTTCTTATCGGTCTACTAGCTGGGGTACCCGGCGTTGCACGGGAAATTTCGATTTTTCGTCCCGAAACCCAGCTCCATCCGCACCTGTGGGGCGGCTTCGCCGCCCATTAATTTTGGGGTTATTTGCAGCGATCGCGTAAATAACACGGCGAAAATTAATTAATTACCCGGCGTTGCACGGGAAATTTCGATTTTTCGTCCCCAAACGCAGCTCCACCCGCGCCTGTGGGGCGGCTTCGCCGCCCATTTGGGAGTTATTTAGGCACCTCTGCTTGGAAGGTCTTCCCCAATTCTGCTGGTTATACTCATGTTGCATGGTGCTCCTCTTAATGTATAGGCTAATACTCCTTGGCCTATGGTATTTATCTTTCGGCGGTTGCGCCGCTTAAGCGAGGGCTCCAGTTTCATCTAAGCTCTGGGAAAATGACGTCATTATTTTGTTACAACGATTCAAATAATGTCGTCGCAGTTGCAGCGATCGCTTAAATAACACGGCGAAAATTAAAATGTCTAATATCTGGAGTTCTAATGTGAATAAATAGGTGAAAATAGCGCGCCTGAGTAATTTGAGTGAAAGTCTATTTATGTACAATGTATAAGGTGAGTAGCTGCAAAACTGTGAGCGTGCATTCTGGACAAAGCCAGCCAAGTCCTTTCTTATATATATAGATTGACTCTTTTCGTTCTCTGCTTTGGTCTGACTTCCGTGTCCTGAGAGATGGAACCTAGCCTACATGTACCTTCCTTGATAAGACCTCTATAATTGATCTAGCTGGATCCTTTACCATTATTTTCCCTTCTAATGGAATGCCCTTCCAACCACTCTGCGTGGGACTATCCTCACTTGATCGATATCTACTGTCTCTGTGTATATCCGTCTCTGTCTCTCTCGCTGTCTGCTTCTCTCTCTGGCTCCGTCTCTTCGTAAAATATATTTTCGTCTTGCCGAGTTGTAGGACTGGGAGCGCTATATTGAATGACCACGGCTGTGAGCAGCGCAATGGAAGTGACCAATTACATCTATAGGTTGAGCATGTAGGCACACAGAGTCACTGGCCAGTAGAGATAATCAGACAGACAGACAGACAAGACAGGCAGACAGACAGACAGACAGACAGACAAGCACTGACTGACCGACCGATTTTCTCAAAGACCATGTCTGCCTATTTGTCTATTCGCGCCGTACGAGTTGATTGTGTTTAATGAGACGTTGGATCACAAGACTTTACGTCGCGCATGATAATTACGCGGACGGTTAAAGAAACAGCAATTGAAGGAGAAGAAGCCAATCACCGAAACAGGGACAGCGAAACAACGCATCAACTCCTGGGCTCAACACAACAGCCCGTCGCCTGATGAATGAACCGAAGAAGGTCAATGATCCCATAATGATCCTCTGACGCTGTTGGTCGTCAACGTTGGTTGTCAGAGCAACCGGTTATTGCTTTTTGGTTGATACCGGTTGATGGATGAACGCATTTATTAATAGTGCTTGCCCTCTGCTATTCTGCTATTTTGGTGAACCGCTTCATATTCAACTTAACTTTTTATTATGTTTTTTGGTGACTCATTATCTTGTTGGGAATTTCTTGATCTTCCACATTTACCTATAAATAAGTAAAGTCCATCCAGTTCCATGTGGAACACAGGGAGGCGCCCATCTCCTTTTCAATAGCCTTGAGCCGGTGTCACGAAATAGAGTATCCTCCGTATTAATTGTATTCCCCAAATTAAAAAAAGTCGAAAATACCGCTTCTGCGTGTATTTTTTTGGCAAAATAATTTTCATCTGCTTTGTTTTGAACAATGACACTAACAGGTATGTTTATTCCTACTAGATAATTTGTTTTGCCCTGTTTTTAGAGCACTTAAAACATTTAAAACACTTAAAAACACTCAGAGTCACTAAATAAATTCGAGTTGCCTTTATCTGAGCATTGCTTAGTACACTTAAAACAATTAGAGTAACTTTAAATTTTGATTACAGCATAATTTTTTTATTATGCGCATTTTTCAAAAAAGGGGATAGAATGATTTATCCACCCGGATAGTATAGACCGGTTAATTCCATCCGGGGGGATAGATTAATTCATCCCCCGGATAGCTTTCAGGGGGGATACTCCGTTTCGTGTCACCGGCAATGGACGAATCCCAAGGTCCTGGTTACGAAGCCAGTGTATCGCACGATTTGCCGTTCACTGCCCAGCTTACGCCGGTACCAAATTATACTGCTTGGTGACAGAGGCACGTGTGCGCAAACAACTTGCCCAAGGTCGCTACCCGGAATCGAACCCGCAACTGCATGCTCCGTGAGCAAGCGCATTACTGATAGGCCACCGAGTCGCACACCATTTACCTATGCAAGAACTAAATTTGTAAATGAGCCAGCCGAGTCTAAGCGGGTCTTTTAGACCTTTGTCGGCTGACTCATTGACCTGCACTAATGTTAAGTTTATAACAATTCTTGTTGAATTTTTGTTGTAAATATATGTTACTGTTACGTGAACGTTGATGTGACATGCATGTCAATAAACAATAAACAGTAAGAAGAGATGATTTCACAGAACTTGGCACAACGCACTCGACGATGTTATAATGCGATTGATCAATTATTATAAACAATTTGTGGAATTGGAAGCGAGACAAGCTGCATACCAAGGCTATTAATTTTTGTCTGGCCGTGTCAAAAGCTTTAGGAAAATTAAATGAATTTAAACGTAGGCTACATAAGGTTCATGCTCCACAGTTTCTAGCAAATGATAGTATGTTTGGCTCGCTGCGGGGCCCCCCTGTTGCGCGGGGCCCTAGGCATGTGCCTCGCGTGCCTATGCGTTAAAACGGCTCTGCTTGTAGGCCTGAAGACAATATTTACGAGAGCAATTCTAGCCTTGGACGATCGGCAATTTTAACTTGACGATCGGCAATTTTAACTTGATGATCGGCAATTTTAACTTGACGATCGGCAATTTTAGCTTGATGATCGGCAATTTTAACTTGATGATCGGCAATGGACATTTTAAATGTTGAACAATTTTGACATTTGATACTTGACAATGATCAAAAGAAATATTTTTACCGGTATATTATTACGGGCAGTTTTTGCACGCGATGTCGATCCTCGGTAATCGCCTTAGAAGGCTTAGAAGACAATCATGCAATTTTCGACGACTAGCCTTTTATATTATGGAAAACAGCTGCGGCGAAATTGGCCATTTCCCATCTTTCTATTTTATTTTTTACGTCTTTGTCTCTGTCTGTCTGTCTGTTTGTCTCCGTCTCTGTCTGTCTGCTGCGCGTCCATTCCTCTGTATGCCTGTTCCTCTGTCTATCCGTTTCTATCTGTCTGGCGGTCCGTTTGCCAGCATGTGCATGTCTGTCTGTCTGTCTGTCTGTCTGTCTGTCTGTCTGTCAGTCAGTCATTATATATATATAATAGGCCTATAATATATGTTTGTAAATGTATACACTGTATATACTCCGACTGTCGGTTAGTCTGCCTGTGTATATACCTTACTGTGAGTGTATTTGTCCATCCGTCCGTCCGTCTGTATGTCTGTCTGTCTGTCTGTCTGTCTGTCTGTCTGTACGTCTGCCTGTTTTGCAGAATGGACATGTTGACTTCCGGCCTGATTCTTGTCCTTCCTGCCTGGCAGTCCCGTCGAGAACGAACGGACATCCGGTTTAGCCATAACCGGAAGTTCGGTCGTCAGATAATTATGTCTTCATGTTTCCATCGACGAAAAGGAGCTACAGAAATAGACGCCGTCTCTCACGTTTCCGCCTAAAAGGCAGCCTTTGTATACGCGATAGCTGCTCGTTTTTGTTTGCACCTGATTCTCACTCTGACGGTCATTCAACGCATTCTCCTGTAACCGAAGCTATACGCTGAAAAGAATTCTGTTGATATATTATCTGCAAGGCTGCTTTGGATTTGTGAAAGAAACTACGCCACTGTTCGCACTCTGACAGTGCCAGACCCACGCCTGGAGAAAGGAGGGGTGACACTAATCAGCTTCCTTGCGACACGTGTGTGGCGTTAATCAGCAACAAGAGGGAAAAGAGGTCTATGTAAGACAGTGTTGATGGTATGTGGGTGGGTACGTTATACGATTTGTAGGACTTGGCACAATGGTATTTAAGTGTAGGCCTACTTCTCGCCTCTCCATAAAGAGGAAAACATCAGGTTATAATAATAATGATAATATTAGTGATAGTAATAATAATAATAATAATAATAATAATAATAATAATTAATGATAATAATAATAACAACAAAAACAACAACAACAACAACAACAATAATAATAACAATAACAACAATAATAACAATAACAACAATAATAATAATAATAATAATAATAATAATAATAATAATAATAATAATAATAATAATAATCACGATAATAATCACGGTAATAATCACGATAATAATCACGATAATAATCACGATAATAATGTAGTAAAATCATCAAAGTACAACGGAATTCTAACCCGCAGACTGCGTTGTGCTCTCTGTCTTTCTGTCTGTCCGTCCGTGTGTCTGTCTGTCTCACTGCTTCACTTCGTGACTCCAACGCACCAACCTAAAGAGAATCGCATTTCTATAACTCCATCCACGCATATTTTGACCGCCACCGCTCAAGGCGGTAGCCAGAGGGTGTTTTGAGTGTTTGAACACCCCCCCCCCAACGTAAAATGTAAAAAATAATAGAAGGCATTTAATAGCACATGAGGTAAAAACCATGAAATAAAACCATGAAAACACCTTCCGAAATGAAAAGTTATGTAAAAAAAATACAATGAATTGGTGATTTTTCTGAAGATTTCGGCCGGATGATTAAAAAAGGTCATCATTTTTTCGAACGGGAACCTGAAGAAACACCCTCCAAAATCAAATCCTGGCTACGGCCTTGCCACCGCTCTCTCGCTCGCTCGCTCGCTCGCTCGCTTTCTCTCTCTCTCTCTCTCTCTCTCTCTCTCTCTCTCTCTCTCTCTCTCTCTCTCTCTCTCTCTCTCTTTCTCTCTCTCTCTCTCTCTCTCTCTATATATATATATATATATATCATCCCTCTCACTCACCCACGCAGGGCTGTTTTAAAGAATTTCTAGAACTGCACAACCCCTTCTTTTATTTCTCATTCTCCATGGTAAATTACATCCAATCGGAGAACATGACCTTTTTTGCTAGTTTTTAACTGTACAGAAGTGCTTCTATAACTGCACAAATCCATTTGTGTACAACTGCACGTTAAAAAAGCCCTGCACCCACGAGTCACAACACCTTCTCTCGATGTTTAGCTGTCAAATTATTGCGCAGCCCTTCATCTGAAAAGCCATTTATAAATACATCCGGATCAAAGGACGTTGACAGATTGAGCCGAAGGACGGAGTGAAGGTCAGGAAGCGGGATTCTCTCTTGCTCCATTTATTCCCTCCTCAAACCGATGTGTCCCTTTTCACGCCTACACGAGCGACACCTCTTGGCTAAAAATGTTAACGTAGATGTCACAATTCACGCACACGCACACAGACACAAAGGTACACGCGCAAACGCACACACGCAAACGCACACACGCAAACGCACACACACAAAGCACGCACACCCCCACACACATACACACACATACTTCATATATATATATATATATATATATATATTATGCAATATATATATATATAGCAACAATATATACATATTCATATATACACGGTGAACGAAAAAAAACGAACCTCTCCAATTGCTGCAATAACTTATGTAACAATTTTGTGCATTTCAATAAAACATGGAGAAACTTCAGTTTAAAGGACATGAATCAGATTACTATCAGTGTCAGTTACAATGAGTGTCCAAAATATCCTCCTTAGGTCTCAACACATGCACGCACAAAGACGCGCTCGCCACTGACCATTATTACTGACTCGATTACAGCTTGATCAAATTCGTGTCCGTAGCAAACGACTCCGAGGGATGTTTTTCTTCAGTGTTCCGCCGAAAACGAATTCAGGCGATCATTTTGGCAATTCGAAGGTGAAAAAAGAGTGAACATTTTCACGTCGACAAACCAAATAAAATGTATCAAGTCTGCAGGATAGCGCTTTAAGAACTGCCTTTCTCGCTCAATGTGCGCCTGTTGTTGACCTCCGTTAGTTCAGTCGCACTATACGCTCCTTGGAACATTTTAATCACTCCAAGTTGTAACTGGAATAGTGCATAATTAAAAGAAACGGTTAAGTTTATACTTGGGAATAAAATATATAGTCTTAGTCGCAATAATATTTAAAAAATTGATGCTGATTTCTCTATTTATTGTGGAGGTTCAGTTTTTTCCGTTCACCGTGTATATATTTTATATATATACATATATTATAATTATATATATAATATATGCATATATATGCACACATATATATCATATATACATATATATATACATAATATTACATATATATTATATATATCATATATATAAATGCACATATATATATACATAATTATATGTGTTCAACGTTATATTCTGATGTGACGCGTGCAGCTCCTATCCCGCTTACTTTGCGTGCGGCAATCTGTCGCCTGCAGTGATCATCGGCTGTGTGGACTTCAGACGAAAGCGTGTTATGTGGCATTTGCCCGTCTGACGTCTGACGTGGAATCATCACACTAGCGACACCTATGGACGAGTAAGTGTCGGAAACTGATCGACTGAGTGGAGAAGGATTTCTGTCGTTAAAGTTCAGCTGAGGTAAGGGCCGTCGACTGAAGGCGGTGGTGGTCAAAATATGCGTGGTTGGCGCTATAGAAATGCGACTCTCTGTAGGTTGGTGCGTTGTATGACATTTCGTTAATGGTGGTTGATTTATAGATAGTTAGTTGTTGTGTGTAATAAGACACTGTGTTATATTAAGCATTGATGGTGAGCGTCACCCTCTCCATTCTTCAGGCTTAGGACTGGCACTGGCGAAGTACGAACATGAATGGATCATCCATAGTTTAAAGTTTGTGTTGCGTTCGTGTTGCTAAGAGTTTAAGTTTTTAAGCGATTTTCAGTTTCACGTGTTACGTGTTTCAGTTACTCTTAGCTTCCGTTATTTCGCCAAGTTTTATTTCTATTTTTTCTAATTAAAATAAATAAAAACAAACTTTCTAATTGCAGTTGCTGTTTCTATTTTAGTCCTAACTCCAGTTTGAGTTATTCGTTCACTGAATGAAAACATTTGTTATCGACACCTTTAAATCGGATTTTATGTCCGCTATTTTAACATAACTTTAATTCTGCATGGAATTAATGGTATATTTTCATCGGGAAACATTCCCCCTTTCCCCGACATTGTCCAGATCAAACATTGTTCCAGCTGCGATTACCTTTGCCACAAAAGGCGGTGAAAAAGGCTGTTGAAAATAGTTTGACGAGTTCTCATTGTTCTAATGGCATTCATACAGTTCTTTGAATACGTTCTCTTCCATTGCTTGCAAAACACAATAAAGCACTCAGAGAACTTCCGTCGGTCAGTGGCACGCGATAGATTTTTCTCTGAGACTGACGTTCGAATGCGAAAAACGTTTCTTATTCGTAAGATATGTTCTGATTTTTTACGTCTTTGAATGTACGTGCATGCCAGGGCTTTTTAACGTGCAGCAGTTCTTCACAAAAACGTGCGGATGCAAATGAATTTGTGCGGTTGTAAAGGCAATCTCGTGCAGTGAAAAACAATGTCATGTTTAAAAGGTCACTGTTCTCCGATATGGGGATAATGGGGTCATTTATCATGGAGGATTGGAATGGAACGAAGGGTTATGCAGTAAAAATAAAATACGCTAGGACGGCTATATACTACATTTTGTGTTTTTGGGTAACTTCAGCGAGAGAGTGACTGAGAAAGTTAATCAGGCTCTAAAGCAGGGAACTTCGTACCTTATTATTTATTGGATTTTTTTTGGCGAATGACTAAAAAGGTCGTCAGAAATTTTCGGCCCAAAGGGCACTATACTCAACATTGCTGGTTGTACAGTTCTAAAAATTCCTTTTAAAAGCCTTGGTAGGTCTACATAGTACCGCATACTACATGTATACATGCTTATAAGTATAATGTCGTTTGTAACTCAGAATGCGGTCTTGAACGGTAGCCTACTGACTATTAAACTGGATACCTACTTATTTACTTGAATTTTAATGCGCTACTCAAAGCCAATAGCAGGGAAGTAACTCATTGAGAAATGCCTCGTTGCGTCACAAGGGGCTGTCACATAATGAGATGCATAGAATTAAGGAATAAATAAACAGTGTAGATCGCCGACTGAATCGAGAGTTTAACCACGTTATAGTGGCAACAAAAAGTTATCGTCGATATTAAGATTGTTTTGAACAGCTCTAAATTTGGCAATTATATAGTCTATCTCCAGTTATCTGCTGGATACATTACACTGACTTCCTATAATTATATACAGGGTGCGCCAAAAAAAAGTAATCCCCTACGACGGTGTTTAGCCCATATCTTGGCCAAAAATACGAATTTTTAAATGAAACTTTACATTCTTAAAGGCAATTCATATCTGCGTACAATGGTCAAATTTTAAAAATATATTTCAAACAGAACAAAAGTTATATCACTTTTAGTGAGGCCACCCACCGTTTTTTGACGATTCAAAAACGCGACGCAACAAAAAGTAACAAAAATCTAATTTAATTATTCTGACCAATATCTTGACCGTAAGTAAGAATTTCGATATGAAATTTTACAGGCTTAAAGACAATTCATATCTGCACATGATGGTCAGATTTCAGCAAAATATTTCACACAGAATAAAAGTTATGGCACTTTTAAGGAGGCCACCCATCGTTTTTTGACGATTCAAAGACGTAACGCAGCAAAAAGGTAGCAAAAACACGATTTTATTTAGTCTCATCTCAAATAATTGTTATCAGATAGCCTTGATATTGTCAGATGATCATTATTATAACTATTTAAAAAAAGGAACAGGGTTCCAGCGTAGCTGCACGTCACTGAGAAGTCACTTAGCAAGATGACAATAAAATCGGTAAATAAGGAATCTGTCAGATTAATCAACAGCTCCATCAAGAACTTTGCAAAGAGACTCAAAAGAAGTTTTGGCACTGGTGGTGGGCACATTGATCACAAGTTGTGAAGCACTACCAAGTTCATTTGACAACAGTTATTTGAGATGAGACTTAATAAAAGCGTGTTTTGTTACTTTTTGTTGCGTTTCGTTTTTGAATCGTCAAAAACGGTGGGTGGCCTCACTAAAAGTGGTATAACTTTTGTTCTGTTTAAATATTTTTATGAAATCTGGCCATCATGTGTAAATATGAATTGTATTTAAACCCGTAAAGATTCATTTTGAAATTCTTACTTCTGACCATGATATTGGCAAAAAACCTAAAACAATTTGCGTTTCGTTTTTGAATCGTCAAAAAACGGTGGGTGGCCTCGCTAAAAGTGGTATAACTTTTGTTCTGTTTGAAATATTTCTTTGTAATTTGACCATTGTACGTAGATATGAATTGCCTTTAAGACTGTTAAATTTCATCTAAAAATTCGTATGTTTGGCCAAGATATAGGCGAAAAACCGTAGGGGATTACTTTTTTGGCGCACCCTGTATATAGCCCGACAGCGCATCGAGTATACGACTGCTGCTTTGGTTAACCCTCATGCGACCAACATATTTTGCTCCTTAATATGACCAACTGGGGTCCTGCGGGACCCCAATAATTAATAACGCGTTCATTGCTTGGTGCGTCAATATTGTCAAAGGTAACATATGTAAATTGCTTAAAAAAGTTGTTTCTATGAGTTAGTAATAATAATAATAACAATAATCAGGACAATTTATATAGCGCAGTAACACAGCCATCCCGTTACAAGGACGCCTTACAAAGCAGCTAACATTCGGGATAAGCCATAGCGAGGAAGTAGGACTATGTTTTTGGCATGGATTTAAAAGGGGTATAGGACATGCCTTCCGGCCCATGACCCCTGCCATTACCTCACCATTACCCCGTAAGACATTACCCCGCCATTACCCCCGTCTGTTTGCATGTAAGTCCAGTGCATGTATGTTGGTATGTACATAAATACATGCATACATGCAAACGCTCATACATGCATAAACACACACACATACACACAAGTATGCATGTATGTATGAATTTATGTATATATACATACTTACATATATACATTTATACACTGGACCTAAGTGTAAACAAACAGAGGCTGGGGTAATGGTAGTGGGTAATGGGAGGGGTATTGTTCGGATCCCCTTGATATCAAAGCTTGCAGGTTTGGACTTTATGTAATGCCTGAAGTTACACCTGTCACGGTAACCTAATCCACTCACAGATTTGTACCAACAAAAAAAGCTTTGGCAATTGAACATAAAACACTTTTCTGATGTCACGGAAAGCAGTAACTTCGTCGTTGTTCAGTCTTTCCGTGATTATATGAAAAGTGTTTTCTGCTTAATTGCCTTGTTGTAAAATCTCATGTACCGGTACTTCATGATGCACGAAATTGTGTCCTGGACATGGTCGTTATTCGTTATTTTCCAACGTCCCTGTAGTCCCGAATTTTCTGTATTACTTCTTTTGCACTAAATTGTACTGGACCAATTCTCGCTGTTATGATATCCTTGCATAAAGTGGCGTTCGGTTCCATAAGAAAAATCATCATAAAGCTGCGGTTCTGCGGTACCCCACTAGATATTTCATATTTAAAAAATAACCGTAAAAGTTAAACCGGATTTAATTACACGTAAATAGTGAGCGATGTCCATGTAACAAATTCATAAAAGGTCGTTAAAAAATATTGGACAGCAAAAAAGTAACACGAGTCGAAACGGTGCTGGGGTCCCCTGGGACCCCAGTTGGTCACTTGAGGGTTAATCAATGTCAGCTTTGTGACGCCGCAGACTAAAGGTATGCCGCCTGCGAGAGCTCTGTTGTTCCACAGGTATCCAAGACCACAGCCACTGAGCCACCTCCGCTCTGCACAGAAGGAAGTGCTCATGGTGTCATTCACACGAACTGCAACTATGCGGAATTGAACCTTTTCCGTTTTGTGGGGTCGGTAACCTGGATTGGGGTCAATGAGACGCATGCATACTGGAACAGTTTTATTGAACCCAAAACTGCTTTTTGCAGTGCCAGAGTCGAGTGTGCTTCTGTTAAGTCCCCTTGAAGAGGCGCTATAGAAAGTTCTTGAATGAATGAATGGATGGATAAATGAATAGATGAATGAATGAATTACTGAACGGATGGGTGAATGAATGAATGAATGAATGAGTGAGTGAGGGAGGGAGCGAGCGAGCGAACGAACGACTGAACGAATGAATGAATGAATGAATGAATGAATGGATGGATGGATGGATGGATGGATGGATGGATGGATGGATGGATGGATGGATGGATGCATGGATGGATGGATGGATGGATGGATGGATGGATGGATGGATGGATGGATGGATGGATGGATGGATGGATGGATGGATGGATGGATGGATGGATGGATGAATGGGTGAATGAATTGAATGAATTGAACGAATGAATGAATGAAAGCCCTGAGCGTTTGAATTCAGTTAGCTTCTCACAAGGATTGGTTTGATATTAAAATCACTAAAAGATTTCTCAAAGAAATTTCCTATACAGGTTTGCGTATAAGCGTATATACGAGCCCATGCACTTAAGTATACCTGGTAAGAGATTATACAAAGTAATTATTTGTGACCGTGCATGAGAAAACCCGGCCAAAGGTGAAAATATTGAAACCGAGTAAATCGAGCGGAAAGGTCTACACCCAGTTCTCAACGAAATGCACGCTACTGTGCGGAGACGCCTATTTAAATCTGTGCCATTCCTTCAATTTAATTTTCCAAGAAAAGCCGTTGACACCATTGGAAAGAGCAGAAAATTTTACGTTTAGAACATATTACTAAATTCTGATGAAAAATCTATTGACTTTTGTGTGGTTCATGTAATGGATGTAATTTTCAACTGGCGATTTCTCCCTAAAACGATTTCTCAAGATGCTAAAAAATCATAAAAATTTCATTTCAAAAGATGCAAATATACGGTTTTCACCAAATTGATCAACTATATCTGTACTATTTAAAACAAACTTAAACTCATTTTATGGAATTTCCGACTTTGGGAGGGTTTTCTCATGCACGGTCACATTTGTGAGAGATTCTTCCTAGGTTGATTTCTTAGGACGATTTGTCTAATAGCCTATAAGCTGCTTTGCAGATTAGAGGCAATGCAATCTACACCTCAGCTGCTAAATAGAAGTCGTATTGATGAAGATATTTAATAGTTATTAGAGCCGTGCTTGCAGTTCGACATGAAAGTAAAAGGTAATTTATCGTTTTAGATGAATTAATAATTATTCGCCATTGCACGGGATTTAGCGTCGATGGTAAACAAGTTGGACTGACGATGAAATGAATTCTTGCTAAATGGAAGTCGGATTGATGAAGATGTTTAATACCTAAATAGAAGTGGGATTTGTGAAAAATTATTGCTGAGATTGGAGCTGGATTTATGAAAAATAATTAATTGTTCCTCATATATTTTACTGCAGCTAAAGTCAACTTGTGGTGGAAATCTTGTGTGAGGTGAGTTGGTGCTAAGGACTTTGTATACGTCAAACATGCCAATTCGAATTTTATCTATACACTGAACTGAAAGTCAATGGAGCTGATGGAGTAGGACTTAAGAACTTGTTCGTAGCCTATGGCTTCCACAAGATGTCGCTGTAAAGTGTAAACACTAAATAGGCTTTTCGACTGAAAATGCTCAACTATATTCGACACCTTTAAAACGGCTTTAAATTCTGATATTTATAATTGCACTTGCGTTCCGTCGTAAGATCTGGTATTCCGATTCTAGTGTAGTTTCCATTATTGTAAGGCTGACGTAAATTACAAAAATACGAAATTACAAGTCAATACGTCAACCTTATAATAGTCTTTGGCTGCGACAAGCAGTCTGCACAAAAACTAGGTGTTTATTGAAAGGCACTACATTATAATTATTTGACACCTTTAAAACGTAGTTGCATTCAGCTATTTATAAGCTTAATCTCACTTGCATCTCAAGTCTCAACAACCGCTGGTTGCACTCTGCCAGTGCCAGTCCCAAGCCTGGATAAAGGAGGAGGGCTTCACTAATGGTCTTTGTTACCACACAGTGACGTTAAACTGCAAATGCCGCCGTCGCATCTCAACATCCAACTACGTCTCGTCACAAAATACAGGTGGTACATTCGACGTCAAACTAGCTATCAAAGACTTCTGCAGCCACAATATGCCATTAACAAAGCAAAACTCCTCAAATTGAATTAATTTCGTTCCAAGAAATAACGTCGACAACTATAGACTTCCACCAGATGTCGTTAGATATGTGGATGGGTCCACAACTAGCAGTGAAGTCGTAAAAACAGTATTTATATTGCTATAGACCCGGTACTCTCTTCGTTTTTTATATGACTAGCTGGGGTACCCGGCGTTGCCCGGGAAATTTTGGATTCGACACGCTCCGACCACAACCCCACCCCACCCGCATGGGCGGAGTTTATCAGGGGCTAGGGGGGGGATAAGCCCACCAAGAAGACCCAGATTCTTTTTTTTACCATATAAATGGTATCTTTTCCCGGGTTTAGCCCCCCAGAAAGCTTTAGCCCTTCCAAGAACGGAAACCAAACCCCGCCCATGCCCAGTTGCCCACCCACCCCACCCCATCACACTCCGACCTCCACCGGTACGCCACCCGAGAAATTTTGGTTTTCGGGAAAATTTCCCCCATCCCAGCCCCACCTCCACCCCTTCACCTCCACCCCAACCCCCCAAACCCTCAATCCATCCACCCCCACCCCACCCCACGACACCACCAACAACACGAAACCACCAACAACACGACACGACCAATCAGTGGCAGCGCCAGGATTTCAGTTTGGGGAGGCTGAAGTCTCGCGCGAAAATTTCACATTTTCATCCGTCAAAATTTCTGACGACCTTTTTTCTTTTTAGTCATCGACCGAAATCTCATGAAAATTTTCCATTTTCGCCTTCAAAATTTCTGACGACCTTTTTTTTAGTCGTCAGCCGAAAATCGTGGATATTTCAATGTAAAAAAATTCGGATGGCCCTTTTTTAGGGGGCTGAGCCCCCAAAAAATTTTAAGACAATTTTTGAGAAAATTGGTGGGGGGCTTAGCCCCAGCTTTCCTAGCGCCGCCACTGACACCAATACCACCACCGCCTCTCATTTAAACTGAAGCACTTCTAAAATTCGTCTTCTTTCGCTCTGATGCACAGGTTCTAATTTACAGGAGCATCACTGTTACGCATCACTCAGCTCACCACTGACCTCGCGGTGGCCATGGGTTCACCGGGTCATCCGAACCTCACTCGACCACTTGACATCGAAGCGTCCTACGACTACCTGGAGTCATCATCAGCCGAACTTTACTTGCTCATCCGCTTCCAAACCTACCTTCCACCCATCCTCATCGTCATCGGAACCCTCGGCAACGTCTCCTCCTTCCTCGCCCTCCGTCGTCCCACCGTCTCTCGCCACTCCATCGCACTCTACACGTCCGCCTACCTCGCCGCCAGCACCGCATACCTGTACGCCGGCTGCGGCCACGACTGGGTCTCGCACGCCACCGGGTTGCCCAACGTCTCGCACGTTGCCGACTGGACGTGCAGACTCTGGAAGTACGTCTTCGCCGTCGTACGCCACTCCGTCGATTGGCTGCTGGTTGCCATGGTTACGGACCGCGTCGTGGCGACGCGCCGTGCGTTGGCCGCCTACCGGTCGGTGCTGTGCACGCCGTTCACCGCCAGGATCGCCATCGTCGGTGTGTTCATCGGTCTGACCGTCGTGTCCATCCACGGCATGTGGATCTACGGTGTGGGGACTGGGACGGACGGTACGTGCGGTATCGACGCGGGACAGACGGACCTCGGGTCGATCGCCTGGCCGTGGCTGTCCGCCGTTGCCCTCTCCTACATCCCGAACACCTTGGTGCTCGTTCTCGCACCGCTGCTGACGGTCGAGCATCTCACCCGGGTGCTGTACAGACGCAGGAACCCCAGCGATGAAGGTTCATTGAACCGGAACGACGATGACGCTGCTGAGGAGGTGGCCGTCCAGTCGGGCTTCACGGTCTGCTGCATCTGCATCGCAATCACGTTCCTGCTGTGCACCGTTCCCGCCAACCTCGTCAACATCTTCTGGTACGTCAACCCGCCCGACCTTTTCGCGTGGTACGCAAGCTTCGCCACCTGCTCCATGGTCACGTGTCTTCAGTCGAGCGTGACGTTCGTCTGGTGTTACCTGTGCGTTCGACGCATTCGCGCGGAGTTTCGGGCGATGCTCGGAGAATTCTGCGAGCGGTGTTCCAGCTGGCGTCGACGGCGAGTCGATGGAACCTACGCTGGGGTGATCGCCTGTCAAGAGGAGCACGCAATGGTGACGGATGGTACACTCGTCTGAGATAAAAATCCTCTTTTAGTTAAGAGGCATGCGAAGATGTTTTTGCAGCGGGGTGAGGGGAAAAGCACAATCGAAGGGGTTTATTTTTTGGGTGGGATTGAATGACGCAAATTAAGAAACTAAGAAAATCCTAAATAGCACAGAACAATAAATAAAATATTTATAAAAATCCGTTATAAAATGGCGTTCAGCGAAGAGGATAGAATAGTAATACAATATTTACACCAGAATCAGAATTACAGTGCAAATGTTTTCTTAAAGAATTTACTGATAAAGCATGGAAACTTGATGGACTAAGCGAACTTCTGCGCAAGATTGATAGAACTGGTTCGTGCAAGCGTCAAGCGGGCAGCGGTAGATCTCGTACTGCGAGAAGTAACGCAAACATCCAACAGGTGCAAAATCTTGCGTTGAGTCAAGAAGACAAGCCGCAAACTCATCTTTGATGAGGCCGAAATAGGAAATTTTGAACGCACATTAATTATAACCAACAAATAATAATCATGTCCTGTAAACTGAAGTTTTTCCATGTTTTATCAAAATGTACAAATTATTAAATCAATTATT
The DNA here is from genome assembly GCA_949752735.1 of Lumbricus terrestris. Classification (NCBI taxonomy): domain Eukaryota; kingdom Metazoa; phylum Annelida; class Clitellata; order Crassiclitellata; family Lumbricidae; genus Lumbricus; species Lumbricus terrestris. The sequence goes on from OX457045.1 coordinate 5,074,884, forward strand.
GCAGCAATTGTAGAGGTTCGGTTTTTTCGAACACCATGTAGTAAAGTTGTGTTATTTTCTCATTAAAATTAAATAGCGTAAACAGCAAGGTTATTAATTTTGAAGTGCATTACGGCCTGAAGGTTGTATGTAACAAGTCAAATTATTTTCAGTTTCTTCTTTTGTCGTTTTTTTTCCCGTTTTTTTTTATATTCGGAAAAAATGACTTTTTATTCGGTTTCTATCGTTTGCAACATCTTTGGTCCACAGATTATGATAATTATGATAGTTTTATATAAAATGCTGATCCACACAATGCTTTAATTATAATTCATAATTACATCACTGCGGGTCACAATAAGTCATCTCAAGTTCTCCAACCGATCCATATCCAACAAAGTACCACGCCTTTGGAATGAACGGCCTCTTGAATTCCGATCCTTTTCAGTTCCCCCATAGCCCATCACTACTAATCACACACCATCACCTTCCTTAGACTCCTCTGTCCATCACACCTCGGGCTTTTCGTTCGAAACTTAAGACACTCCTTTTCACGAACTCTTACCCTGTCTCATCTGATCCTCCACCCTCCAATTCCCGGCCCATACGACACCCGTCTTAGTAGCGGTTACGCCCCTCTGATCCTATGGTAGTTTGAACCGGACCACCACGTACTACTCCTACGGACAACCTTTTTGACTCAACGCAGCGCTCGTGAACAAGCTGGTGCCCCACAATTGGCGTTCGAGTAGCGCTTTAGAAATTTGGAGATTACGAGTATACGATTACGACATAATATGGCAGATTGCACATTCATTTAACAACCGTATCAGGATAGTCCTGTTCAAGACAAATGTAATTAACTGCTTATTGTGTCATACTTATATAACATCGGTTGACACTGTTTCAAAGGTGTCTAAGGCGAGCGCTTTTAATCAGCCAATTCCGTGTCCCTAAATTCCTCATTCCCGCTTAACATAAGACTATATGGAGATATTTAGGCATACCATGGCCAGTCAGTGGCAGTCACAGGCGTCTACCCAGCGACACCCCTTCGGTTGGGACTGTATCGGTGGGGAGGGGATGATTGAGTGGCCAGCTACTCGAATCATCTACCATTGATGTATGATAATCGCACATCATGAACATCTGCTGACGATGTTAATAATTAAAGAACAAGAAAGAAAGAAGATGGATCTTTCTTTTGAAGCTCCTATTAAATGTTGGCGATATATAATTATAAACGATTGCTAGGATTTTCGTTTGAATGTCCTTCTACGCACTCTCAATAAATTAGTTGATAAGTATGATAGCTGTGCCACCACTGATCTATGAGTGCTTGTGTGTGTGTGTGTGTGTGTGTGTGTGTGTGTGTGTGTGTGTGTGTGTGTGTGTGTGTGTGGGTGTGTGTGTGTGTGGGTGTGTGCGCGTGCGTGAGTGTGAGTGTGTGTGGGTAGCTGTGTGGGTAGGTGTGTGTGTGTGTGTGTGTGTGTGTGTGCATGTGGGTGAGTGTGGGGTGTGTGTGTGGTGGGGGTGTGCGTGTGTGTGTGTGTGCGTGCGTAGCCTACACACGTACATGCAGTGGGACATACTGCTAACGTCATTTAGTAAATTTTAGCAAGCTCCGCCTCTGGTTTGTCTCTGTTCCTGTTTGATATTCAGAGACGAACACACACACGCACACACACACACACACACACACACACACAGATACAGAGACACACGGCTTGGATATAGCACATCAACAAAACACAGATATTCAGACACAAGACGCAGCTTTAGACGAACATTTAGGCAGACATACAGCTAACTAAGCAGACAGTTGGACAAACACGCGTAGCATTAAGCGAGATCCAGTAACACGATCAACCTCTTACCACGAAGGAAATCTGAAGCCTGTTCATACTCAGTTCGTTGCAGCAAAGCTCAATCTACCACCGTTAAGTACAAACCGTGTTGAATGACATAATTACACACGGGAGCAAAAATTCATTCTGTGTCGTGCTTACTAAACTAAGTTTCTACGAAGGCAGACAGCTCCTATTGTTCTAAAGTCTAGACTTCAAGCCCGTTGCCTCGCCATTGTTTAAATTGCTGTCGTTGCAGCTAGTGCAAAAATCTGGGGAGTGCGCAATGGTCTAGCGGTTAGCGCTCTGGACCATTAATCGACAGGTTTGGATTCAGAGTTTCACACCCCCCCCCCAACCATGGCAAAAAGTAGTTGCCAGATTTCTTTTCCACCAGCGCACTTAACCAACTCAATCGCAGTGTGCACATCGGCCGTTCACTGTCGATGGTAAAGTGAGACGTAGAATGGAGAACTCGCCACAACGCGTTCATAAGCCGAGGCCAAGAAATTGAGGTCGTTAATTCTTCATGACACATGTGTTAGCTGAAGGGACTGATCAACTTTTTACCTTACACGCTGCAGCTGAGCTCTTAGGCCCATATAGGCCTACACAGTGGCGTAGCCAGGAATTTTTCATGGGGGGTTTATGGCCGGAAACCCTGTTTTTTGCTATTTTTTCTTACTTAAATGGAAAAATAACCTTTAAAAACCTTCTTTCCGGAGCCAATGGGGGGGTTTTGACCCCCGAAACCCCCCCTTGCCTACGCCACTGGGCCTACAAATCCGCTTGGCCTGGTTTAAGACTCTTTTACTTACTCGACTAAACCAGAAAACGCCTCGAAGTTTTTTAAAGTAAATTCTCGTCCGCCATCTTTTCGCAATTATCTTGCAGATTAACCTTTCTTTGATCCACGGGAGACTGCAGCAGCAGCACACCGTCATCATCATCATCATCATCATCATCATCAGCATCATCATCATCATCATCCGCCTGATTAATAAACACAGGACGATAATAAACGGTCGGATTAGCCGGCCGGTCGGTCTTTAATCTCGATTGTAACGACGCTAATGATGTTCAGACGTTGCTATTGACGTATGGGTCTCCTCGTCGGAAATTACAAGCAGCAAGGGTTCTTTCAAGGAACGGTGATGGACACGAGAACATACTAATAATATAATATGTAGATGGTGTCGTAACGGGAGTTTTTTTTATGAAGCTCCTCTCGCTGTACTGTGGACTATTTTGAGGCACTCAAGGTACAGAAACCCCGAAGAAAGAGAAACGCCGCCATGCATGGGCGCCCGCACATAGGAGCAAGAGGGGCGCTTCCCCCCTGGAAAATTAACACCTATTTTTCTAACTATACTACTTTTGAGTTTTAAATTCATTTATTCATTCAATAATAGTACACGGAGTTGTTACGCCCCTTCAAAAACCTACTTTTGAACTGCTACGTTTAGATTTTTTAGCAAAATAATGGCTTTCGAGTGACGCTTTAGACGTTTGGAGATTGCGATTACGAATACGATTACGTTTGCGATCTATGGATCGACGAAGACAAACTAAAATTGTTGCTGCGTTGAGTCAAATTAAAGGGTTGCTCGTAGGAGTATCGGAATGGCAATTGCGTGACCGCCGTAATTGACTTATATACCGTTTAGGAATTTGTATAATGGGTGTCTATCGAGCGCCCAGAGTATCACGAAATATGCCGTAAGTGTTATTAATACTTAAAATCTCATATTCTCTACTCTGCCCTACTCTCCAGTCATCTAATATCCCATCCTCGCCATCGTCCTCTCGTCACCTATTCTGTCCTATCCTATATTATCCTATCACATCCAAGTATCTCCTCTCCCTCCCCTCTTCTCCTCTTCTCTCCTCTCCTCTCCCCTCCCCTCCCCTTCCCTCCTCTCCTCTCCTCTCCTCTCCTCTCCCCTCCCCTCCCTTCCTCTCCTCTCCTCTCCTCTCCTCTCCTCTCCTGTCCTCTCCTCTCCTCTCCTGACCTCTCCTCTCCTCTCCTCTCCTGACCTCTCCTCTCCTCTCCTCTCCTGACCTCGATCTCCTCTCCCCTCTTCAGCTCTGTTCTGCTATCTTCTCCTTTCCTCTCCATCTCTCTTCCCCTATTTGCTCCTCTTCTTTCCTCTTTTCTCCTGTCCTCTCCTCCCCTCCCCTCTCCACTCCTCCCCTCTTCTCTCACGTACTCATCTCTTCCCTTCTGCACTCATATCCTCTCTTAATTCCTCTATCCTCTCCACTCCTTAATCTACGTGCTCTTTCTACAGCTCGAACATAATAATTACCACTGAGAGGCTTTTAAGGACACATCTCCTCGAAGCGCGAACGTCTAGATGTGAGTGCATCGAATATACATGTATAGTACGAGTCGTGTGGGTCATGGCGGCGAGTGAGTGGACTCCTCCCCTTTCGACCTCACGTCGTCGGTGGTCGGAGTAATAACGGAAAATGATGAAAACAAATGAGTCTCATTAGGTAACCAGATCGCTCATCATGAGCCACTGTTAATTGTCTGGTGGTAAAGCACAACAGTGTGGCCAACGTTAAAAACGTGAGTCAATAAATTCAGTGCAAAAGTAGTCAGGAAAAGCTAATAGCTTATACTACCCGGAACCCACTGAAGTATTAGAGTAATTTTGTCAAGATGACATATTAATTTAAACTTAGGCCTACCTACCATTACAATGTGGAAACTTAAAAAGAAATTGTTATTATTGTAAGTAAAGGCATGTTGGCCTATATTAAGTCTTAGACCACTCTTTGCAGCAATTCCTCCACTGAAATATTTAGTAAATTTTTTAAGATGACAGCTTGAAATGCGGAAATTGCAAAAATTTATTATGGCTAGGGACGCACACCTCTCGCAAAAACCCTCCCCGTCTCTGCGCTACGTGCTTCTATGATCGTCTGCTGAAGGCTTATTTGAATCTCCCCCAGAAACCTTCATTCCATAGTTAAGGGACTAGATTACATATTACCGGGAGGGAAGATCGACCCAGGAAGGGGGAAGAATGTGGGGGATAGAAGGCCCAGACTGTGGCTGGTATCACCAGTCATTTCTACTTGAGCAAGCGCATGTCATCGAAATAAAGAAGCTAATGGGGTCGAGTCAGTAGCTACCTGCGGTCACGTTTGTGCCTTTTACCGCGAGACCTTACATACAGCAGGGTCGGATGAGAGAGTCGTGTGCAGCTGCAGCAATCGGAAGTAGCCTTGTCACGCCGGCGGGAAGACCGGAAGTAATGACGGCGAATTATCTATCCACGTGACATAGATCTTATAGATCTATGATCTTTTTGAGGCTGTTAGTCATTCACGTCCACTTCTCACATCCCTCGCCATTTCAACTCTAAGCATCACTCACCTTAGCCGTCCATCAATCTGCCTGCCTGACTCTCCGGACTTGACCCGCTGCCTATCGATTTTGTTTTGATTCAGCGCCTGTGAATAAGCTGGTTCCCGCGTCTTGGCTTTTGTGGGCGCTGTAGAAGTCTCGAGATTACGATTACTGCTATGCAACTTTGACTCATCAATGCCGCTCGGTATCTACGTCATGCGTATACTATAGTCTTTCCCCAAAAGTTATTAGCGTAAAATACACAGTTGTATTAAAATGGACATACATACATAAATACATACATACATACATACATACATACATACATACATACATACATACATACATGCATGCATGCATGCATGCATACATACATACATACATACATACATACATACATACATACATACATACATACATACATGCATGCATGCATGCATACAATGTTATACATACATACATGCATACATACATACACACATACATACATACATACATACATACATACATGCATACATGCATACATGCATACATGCATACATGCATACATGCATGCACGCATGCATACATGCATACATGCATACATGCATACATGCATACAAGCATACATACATACATACATACATACATACATACATACATACATACATACATACATACATACATACATACATACATACATGCATGCATGCAAGCATGCATGCATGCATACATACATACATACATACATACATACATACATACATACATACATACATACATACATACATACATGCATGCATGCATGCATACAATGTTATACATACATACATGCATACATACATACATACATACATACATACATGCATACATGCATACATGCATACATGCATACATGCATACATGCATACATGCATACATGCATACATGCATACATGCATGCATGCATGCATGCATGCATACATGCATACATGCATACATGCATACATACATACATACATACATACATACATACATACATACATACATACATACATACATACATACATACATACATACATACATACATACATACATACATACATACATACATACATACATACATACATACATACATACATACATACATACATACATACATACATACATATACATACATACATACAACAGACGGTTCCGCCCACAAACAATTAATGTAGTTAACAATCGAGATCAAAGACAGACCGTCCACTTCTTTCATTCCACCCGTCTGTCCTCCCTTCGTTTCTTCCTCTCCTCCTCCAGTTTTCCTTCCTTTATTCTCCCTTGCTTCTATAAGCGGGTTCACCATCTCAGTGACCTTTCGCGTGCGCGTGCGCGTGCGCAGTGGTCAAGGTCAATTCTACCATAGATGATGGATTTACAAAAAGGTCGGAAGCTTAATTAAAGATGCGAGCATTGCGAATTTGCAATTTTTATGTAATTCATCGTCTATGGTAGAATTGACCTTGACCACTGCGCGCGCAAGAGGTCACTGAGATGGTGAACCGCTTATATTTAACAGCAGCCTACCGTCTCGAATGAATGCAATTAGACCTAACTCAGTCCATAGCCTAACTAACCTTTTTGGTCTTACCAAGGGTTACTCAGCTGAAACCCTTCCATGTATGTATGTATGTAGGCCTATGTATGTGAAGCTGTTATAGCGCCCCTTCAAGGTTTATACTCAGAAGCGCTCCCGACTACAGCGCGGACACTGAATCGGAGTTTCACGCCGAAGCGCCAGGGCTTTTTTAACGTGCAGTTTGTACACAAATGGATTTGTGCAATTGTAGAAGCACTTCTGTACAGTTAAAACTAGCAAAAAGGTCCTCCGATTAGCAATTTACCATGAAGGAAGGGAAAGGAAAGAAGGGGTTATGCAGTTCTAACAATTGCTTAAAAACAGACCTGCGAAGCGCCAGAGCAGTTGCGAGTGAAGGACTTGCCCAAGGTCCCTATGCACCGCTTCTTGAGGCGGATTCGAACATGCAACCCTTCGGCTGCTAGGCAACTAACAGGCCCACTACACCACCGCGCTTCTGCTCATTGTCCTGTACGACAATTGCTTCTACCGTCTCTTATCGGAATATCGGCCATCAGTAGCCTAGGCCTATAGGCTATAGGCCTACGCCGTCTGTGAATGTACTTGTTCCAGCGACCTCGTTTTTGTAGGCTATAAGATTTCCCGGACAATTCGGAGTCGAACAATTCTGAACGAATAATAATTCTGAGCGGCCAAGAATAATTATTCTCATCAATCCAACTTCCAGGGCTTTTTTAACGTGCAGTTCTACACAAAATGTGCAGTTCTAAATGGATTCGTGCAGTTGTAGAAGCACTTCCGTCACGTTCCGTGCAGTTGAAACTAGCAAAAATAGGTCATTTTCATCAGATTGGAAGTAATTTACCATAAAAGATGAGAAAGGAGAGAAGAGGATGTGCAGTTCTAAAAATTCCTTAAAAACAGCCCTGCCAACTTCTACATGTATTTAAGCAAAAAATTCGCCGATCTGCTCCGAATTGTCTGCTCCAAATTGTCTGGCTCAGAGCCCTGCGCCGGCCGCGCCGCGCCGCGCCGCGCCGCCGCCGCCGCCGCCGACAAGTATTGGGCGCCGCCGCCGCCGATTTTTTTGGGTCGGCGCGCCGGCGCCGCCGCCGCCGAAAATTTGTCGGCGCGCCGCCGATGCCACGTTGATTCGTTTATTTCTTTTTGTTGTATTTTTCAACTCTTGCATGATTTCGTGAAAAAATTGTTGCGTCAGTGCGAAATAGATTCTTTTTCTTATATACTTTGATTTTCCTGGCGATTTGTGTCAATGCTATGAAACTTATGATGTTGCCTATTCGTTTTGACTTCTAGAACAGTGCGCTTAACGTTTAAGCATTTGTTGATTTTGTGGTTCGGTTTGAATTACGGCAGCAACGATGGTAAGAAGAACTCGAGGTAGGCAGCGAATAATTATGGTTACGCGAGTAAATGGCTCCGCTTTTCTTCTTAGCCGGTGATGTTGTAGACGGCAGTGGCCTACCCTTCTTACTCGACCCACAAGTAGGCCTCGGCCTAACACCACACAGTGACACAGCCGTTCGTACTTCCCCTTCCTACGCAATTGTTTGAAAATTACCCCTTTCAATTGTGGCATGGTGTTGTCAGGTCAGGAACACCTCTGAGAAGTTTCTCTTGAAGCGGCGCTATACAAATTTGCAATTGCGATTGCGATTGCGATTTAGTCTACCATAATGCAACTGGTCCGTCGATAGCTGGAAGTGAGAGCAGCTGACTTGCATGCGGACGCGCCGGACGTATTATAGCTTCCTTCGGTATATGACGCAGGGAAGCATATGATGTGTATCACAAGATTTTTGCACTATTATTTTACACCAGATGGTGCTATTGTGATATAAGATACATCAATCGATTGCAAATTCATTTTGGATCACATAGAACTAAATTCTGTAACGATATTCCAATCCCTTCTCAAGATATTAACATGAAAACAATAGGCATCCTTCGGTAAATCACGCAAGCAAGCATAAAAAGTGTGTATCACGAGATTGTTACACTCCTATTTTACACCGGGTGGTGCTATTGTGATATAGGATACATCAATCGATTGCAAATTCATTTGGGATCACATAGAACCAAATTCTGTAACGATATTCCAATCCCTTCTCAAGATATTCACACAAAAAACGTTGGGGTCTGCGCGGACCCCCCTTGGGCCTTCGTGTACCAAAAAATACCTTGGGCACTCGAGTGTTAAACAGACTGGGTCAAGAAAATGGGTCTCATTCGGCAGGTGAAAGAAATTAAATGTAAAAATTTATTTTAAAAAGCCAATTTATTTTTGGAGTATCACAAGGCAGGTCAAAAGTAAAATAGGCAGGTAGCGCCGCCACTGGGCAAACAGTTCTTTAACATCTATTACTAGGTTACGTAAGCTGAAGGCCTGAATTTTAAAACGTTGTCATGGTTTTTTATCAAGCATTTGCAGAATTTTGTAATTGCAGAGAATAATTGTTTCTAATCAATATTGACTAAAGACAAGATAATCGACAAAATAATGGCTGGACACGCTTATCTTGACAATAGGCCTTTAGGGTTCTTGTGTAACAACATTCAAAATAAGTATGCGACGCTGGAGCAGTAATTTCACGACGCCGCGATGCGCCGCCGACGCCGACATTTTGAGGGCGCCGCCGCCGCCGATTTTTGTTTGTCGGCGCGCCGCCGCCGCCGACCAAAAATGACCGGCGCGCCGCCGCCGACACTCTCATTTCGGCGCAGGGCTCTGGTCTGGCTCCGAATCGTTTGGACACCTTGTTGGAAGTTCGATTTTACGATTAGGAAATACGATTAGGCCAGGGCCTAGGCCGCTTGCGGGTCTCACCAATTAACTGCAACTGTGTTCGCTAGGATGTGCATTTTGTGCACATCTGAGAAGCCAACACTGTCACTACTAGCCTACATATTAAAATACATCGAATTAATAAAACGTAAAAATTAAATCACAGGTTGAAAAAATTACTAAAATATCAGCGTTAGGCTAAGCCTAAACAAGTTATCCGTAGGCCTAGGCTAAGCTAGGCCTAGCATTCTGGTGATATCCGGGAATATGATAATATCCCTTTCCACACACCAGCCTCCAAATTATAGCCTACCAGTGACTGAATACTGGCTCGCTGGGGCTGGGAGCCAATGGAAGTGGATACCGCAAGTAATTCTCCTGAAAAACAAGAACATTTCGTGAACATTTCAACAGTAGGCCTTAGTTGTTGAACAAAAACCATTCCAAGAAAATATGAAAATTTTCCGCTTGGAACCGGTTTTAGCCAACCAAAGTGCGCCATACTACATCAGCCAATCAAAACTGTGCAATTGTCAGCCAATCAGAGAGCCCGATACATCCGTATGACCTTAACCATAAGCATCAACATTCTGTGTGTGTTGCATGGGTCGATGATTTCATCTTAATTAATTTGTTTTAATTGTATTTCATTTGAGAATTTAAAATAAACGCCGTTCGATTAACCTTGGACTGATCGTCTAGTCAGGTTAGTGGAAGACGAGTAGATATGTCCTTGAATAGTTGGCGCAAAATAGTGCATGAAATAATTATTGGACCTCATTGTAATTTTCGCATGCAAATAATCGCATGCACAGCGACGCAGTTGAAGCACTTGCTCTTTAATCGAAATTATTAGGGTAGGGTTGGATTAATATTCTGGCCCATGACCTTGAGATTTAGTTGATTTTGCCCTTTATTCATCTGGTTACCCAAACGATAGGAGTCTAGCGTCTGATTTTTGTGGCATTTAATGAACAAAATTTATTTGACCCCATTTGTCCAGACTGGATAGACGTCGAGCTGCATTGACCGCTGGGGTATAATACTATATTGTGAAGGTTTTTGTTCGTTCAAAAGCGAATTAAATGTTTCGTATCTCGTTTAATGTTTAGAAACCCTAATTCTGTCTTTATATTCACGTAGTTTCGTATTGTTATATGTACGTAAGAGGGAACTTGAATTTAAGACTTGCCTCGTACTGGCTCCGTCTATTTAAAGGTTGTTCAGAATTTATGTTAAGGCCGTGTTAAGGCCACTGCATGTTCGCATATTAACCTATCCTTACGGGAGTTCTTCATTTTAGAAGCACTGATTGTGCCCAGCTTTTAAGTGAGCAATTAAGAAATTAGGACTATTAGGCTTTGAACTGCTTTCCTCAGAACATGGAGGCTGATTTTATAATACTGATTTTATAAATCGACTCCCAGAAACCCATTCTGAATTGGTCAGTAGCAGAACCAGGATCTGGTTTTCGTTGTGAGTTTGTGAATTGATTGTGTTTCGTTTTGTTTGGGTTAGAGTTTGCAAAAATGGCCGCCGAGAAATTGACAAACGTGGAGTTGGAGAGCATTCGTCTGCTTGACAGCAAAACTCGCACGGTGCCGTCAGAAGCGCTCGTCAACTTTGATGTCGTGAGTTCTGCTTGAAACTTTATCATCCGAAACTGATCATAATCAGTAGTATCTTTGTTTGCTGAAAATCTAGATGTCAGCATCCATGTACAGATTACATGAAAAATAAAATTTTCACTGGCGTTGTTCTCGTACTAAAAAGTGTTGTTTCTTATTTTCGTTCTTCATAATGAGCAATGTTGTCTTTGGAGGTCATGTCAAGGACGAGGTTCTGTTACGAAAGCAACGCATGTTAAAGTAATTGTATCTTTGTTAATAATTGAAAAATCTAATTGTCTCACCGCATACAGATCATGTTGCATGAAAAATAACATTGTGACTGGCATTTTTCTCATAAGAAATGGTTTGTTTGATAGTTTCGATTGAGGCTCAAGGTATATAGTTTAGGCCAGTGGTTCCCAACCTTTTTTGACTTGAGGGCCACTTTTTGTAAGTTTGAGGACACGAGGGCCACTTTTTCTTAGTTGAAGGACATTAGGGGGCCACAATGTTAAAATTGTATTAACTAAAAGCATATAAAATAGTCATAATTGATTCAAAATAAAATGTTTGATGCTATTTATCGACGTTAAAATAAACTAATTTGTAATAGAAAATAATAATGTGTTTTATCCTGTCCAAATTGTTAATTTTTCATATATTTTTGATAATTCTTTGAGAGATGAGGGTCATTTTCTGAGGCCTTGCGGGCCATTTTCTGAGGCCTGGCGGGCCACTTTTGGCCCGCGGGCCACGGGTTGGGAACCGCTGGTTTAGGCTATTATCTTTGGCTGGGAGCTTATAATTTGCGACATAGGACGAAAATTGTAATGTTTTTGCGCATCTTTCGGAGGTAAACCACCCGAGTTACATAGTTCTCAAGTTGCAATCTTGATCAGTGTGGGATCCATGTTGTTGGCTGCCTAAAATATGAAATTAATTCATTTATTTTCAGCATTCTGCATGGTCTGTAACAGAGCCAGGTGTGCTCCAGCCTGGCCCTGCCAGTTCCCAGAATTTGAAATGTTTAACATCTCTAGTTCAATACAACAGTTCATGTGTTTTTAGAGAAATCGTGCCATTAGGAGTTGCCTATAACCTTTTTTGTGGTATAACTGTTTTTCTTTATGACTTTTTCTTCTATTTTTTTAGGAAGAGGATGTGGCTACACCATTCGGGCCACTGCATGTCGTTGCCCACGGCGACCGGCGTCTTCCTGTCATCGTGACGTACCATGACATCGGACTGAACAGTGGGTATTACCTTTGCAGCATTGGGGTATTACCTTCTTGACATTTGATGTTGCCTAAGTTGCAACAGTGGGTATTGCCTTCATGATGGGCATTAACTTTGTAATGTTGTGTTATTACCTTTTCAGCAGTGATTATTAACATTGGATAATACCTGTTGCCTTCATGACATTGGGTATTACCTTTGAGCAAAGTCGGTTTGACATAACACAATTTGACCTACCATGAAGTAATGGAGCTCTACCACAGCTAATGAATGCTCTGGCATTCCCAAACCTATGGGTAGGATGGGCTGCATCAGAAGCATACAGATATACCATAAACTGACTTGGTTTTCGTGACCCATTGTCTTGGGGCTGGGCTTCTTAAATGGATTGCAGTTTTGATATCTTGTGATTATGGCGCTGCAGTTGTCTATGGTGCTTCAGCTTTCAAAACTCTAACTTTAAAAAGCTCTAGCTTTCAAAATTCAAGCTTTCAGAAATTGTCAGCTTTCAGAACTTTTCAACTTTAAAAACTCTAGCTTTCAACTTCGGCTTTCAAGACTCTGGCTTCAAAAATTCAAGCTTTTGAACTCTGGCTTTCAAGCTTTCCTGGTTTTCAAGCTTTCCTGGCTAAGTTCAAGCTTGCAAGACTCTTCAGCTTTCAAAGCTTTTCTGACTTTCAAAACTTCAACTTTAAAAACTCTAGCTTTCAAAATTCTCTAACTCAGATCTCGTCAGCTTTCAAAACTCTTATGCTCTCTGAATTCTTCAGCACGTCCAACTAGTCTGTACTATTTGTTTAAAATTTGTCAACTCTGTGAGCTGAACCGATGCTGTTGAACCGATGCTGTTGTGCAAGTCGAACCCATGAACTTTTGTGTTCGTAGGCACGTCGTGTTTCCAGGGCTTCTTCAACTACCCAGACATGCAGACAATCATGAAGAGTTTCTGCGTCTACCATCTGAATGCCTTGGGTCAGCACGAGGGAGCTCTGACCCTGCCACAGGGGTACGTATGAATCCTATTGTTCTCTGCGCTACAACCAATTGTTTATCGAGTGCGCGTCTTACAACGTAGTCTGTGTTCTCGCTACGGAATATTATTGACCAACCGTGCCTCTGAGGAGTCTCGTGAAGTGGAGCTATATAAATTGCAATCAGCTTGTATACATACCGTAATAGATACTAGGTTTTGATGACCCATTGTCTTGGAGCTGCGCTTCTTAAATGGATTGCAGTTTTGATGTCTTGTGATTATGGCGCTGCAGTTGTCATTTGATTAGATTAGATAATAGGATTGGAATAAACTAGATCGAATTATGCTAGATTTGATTTGACAAGATTATATTGGATCTGATCAGATTAGATTTGATTAAAATAGATTATGGTAGGATTGGTTGACGGTTGATGTAAAACTGTTTTAGATTGGGAACAACAAATTCCGAGACGCCACCAGCCGAGTGAGTGTCTCCTGTTTATCTCATCAATCAGTCAATCAATCAATCAATTGTCAATCATTAAGTCAGTCATTAAGTCAATTATATGTTTTGTTCAAAATGATGGAGTTGGTTGAAACCTATTGCATCTTTGAGTGTTTTCTGCTAACTACCTTGTATGTGAACTTGGTAATGTTGCCATGCATAGGAAGTTGACATTATACCATTACCGCACTGTTAACATTACAATACAATACTACTTATATCAGGCAGCTCTTTCTCTGTTGCTCTGTGGTCCATTTCTCTGTAGCTCTGTGGTTTGGAATGTGCTACCTCCTCCATGCTTGCACCTGCTGCCAAGGGTCCCCTCTGACACGTTCTACCACAATCCTAAAACTGACATCCTCTTTAGCCGAGGTTGGGTTGAGAGCACTACTGGATAGTTCATTATCAATGAATGAATTACCTGAGTGATATGCTAGAATTTTCATTATCGGGCCTCCTTGTAACATGCACTGGTCACATGACTATGCGAATTGTGATAAATATTATGATGTTTGAATCTTGAGTAAATTTTACTTTGAGTTTGGAGTTGAGCCTCGATACTACACAGGTTTCTCTTAATAACAACGAAGTCTGCCTGACATATTTAATTAAACATTTAGATGCGCATTATCTTAACTTGGGTAACAGATACTTGTCGTTACTGATGTAAGTACCTTGCGGTGGCTCCTGCATAATGAGCACTTTCGTTGTGCAAGGTGTATTACTGTTGATTGTATGTGTGTCAAGTTTTTACTCTGTTGTTGTATCCATTGTCTTTCTAGGTACGTCTATCCGACAATGGATGAATTGGCGGAGATGATTCTACCTGTTATTGACCACTTCAAGTGCGGGACTTCAGCTACTTAATTTGCATTTAATTGTTCATTAGTTCATGGGTCATTCTTAGTCCACTGTTTAATGTTTATTCATTCTTTACTCTTTGTTCACTCATTCTTTGTTCTTCATTCTTTGTTCATTGTTAATTCATTCTTTGTTCATTCATTCTTTGTTCTTCATTCTTTGTTTATTAATTCTTTGTTCATTGTTAATTCATTTTTTGTTCATTCATTCTTTGTTCTTCATTCTTTGTTTATTAATTCTTCGTTTATTAATTCTTTGTTCATTGTTAATTCATTCTTTAATCATCATTCTTTATTCACAGCATAGTTATCAGAGTGGAACATTTTTAAATTGAGGATTATATTGTTGATGATTGTAGAATCAAGACTTTCATTGGCTTTGGTGTTGGAGCGGGAGCGAACATCATCTCACGATTTGCTGTTAGTTCTATTCAATTTAATTAAATAATGAACAGCACTTGAAGTCTGGCCTAATTTTCTTGTAAAACTTGACCCGGAATGTGTTTGGTGGTGATTATGTAAGCTGAAACTTCCCATAAATTGGTCTTCTAAAATGACTGCTGCTTGTGAAGATCCTATGTTTCTTATTTCTATTTATTTATTTGCTCTAGTAGAATGTTGGGAGTGGCTTCCAAAGAAGCTTTAGTCTAAATTAGAAATTGTTGTTTTGAAATGCGCGTGATCAACCAAGGTGCTGCATTACCATGTTCTGCAGTTTTGAGGGGCTGGCAGTTTTTGGTTGTCAACGGGGGCTATTTGAGGGTATCACAGCACCCAGGCCCTCACTAACCTTAATACGGTCCTAATGTGTGTTCAGATTTCTATGTGAAGGATGTTGTGCAGGTGGCATTGTCAGGTGATATGAACTACTGATGTTAATTTTTGTAATCAGAACTCGTTATTTAATTGCCGCACAACATTGACTAATTAATTAACGACAGTTCTGCCGTTAGCATTTAATTCGCTGGCGTCAAAAGGGCAATCTGAAAGGTCAAAGGTCTCTCGACATCCTGTATTACCCTCCCGCATTAAATGTGGCACGTTCAACACGGTGTACCATACAGTGTTGTGATCATGTTAAAAAATCATGTGCATAGAATCTGAACACTCTTCAATGCGGGGTGAACAGTAATGAACTTAAATTGGATGAATTGAGTGTGTGGGAGAACAGTTTTTAGCTGTAATTTACATTCAGAATTTTTTAAGCAATTAATAAACATTGATTTGAATATAGAGACATTTCCCTGATGGATGGCTCATGCAGATGTATAAGTATGTGTATGTATATATAATTATATTTTTATATATATTGAGGGTTTTATAGCATGCAATTCTACACAAAATGTGCAGTTCTAAATGTATTTGTGCAATTGTGGAAGCATTTCTGTGCAGTTAAAAATAGCAAAATTTGGGAATAATTTACCATGGAGGATTGGAAGGGAAAGAAGAGGTTATGCAGTTCTAAAAACTTACAAGAAGTCCTGATATATGCATGCACGAATATATATATATATATATACAGTTTCTATATATGTATATATATATATAATTTTATATATGCACACATACAGTATAAGTGACTACTGACTGGATATTATGGGAAATGAATAAATGGAATCCTTTTTTGTGTGATTAAAACAGTTGCTTCATCCAGAAAGAATGGATGCACTTCTCTTGATCAACTGTAATGCATCCCAGGCTGGTTGGATTGAGTGGGGTTACCAGAAGGTCAGTCTGTTGTTTTACAACGAGTAATTATATAAGTACATGGTAGGTAACTGATATACTGTTAAGTTTTGCACTTTGAGTAGGTCGGTAAATTTTGTCTGCATGTGTTGAATGTTGAAAAAAATGGTGTAAAATTGTTTATGATTTCAATTGGAGATGTTGATAAAGGTTAGGTATCTTGACACTATGCAACCTCTTAGAAGCATTTCAGAGCTTTTTGCTGAGATATTTGTAATAAATAATTTCAATCGATGTTTTGTTGGGAAATTGACAAAGATATATGTGATAAATTGTTTCAATTAATTTTTTTGCATAAATATGGTGAATGTTTTTGTTAAATTTTTTGTGGGAGAATTTGGCAAACTAGTTTTTATGAATTTTTACAATGCTTCTAAAAGAAACGAAACAGTTGTGGTATGTTGCGGATTCGTCGTTGTTTAAATTTCTTGCGAGAGTTTTAGCAGACGTTGACATTTCCTGGTTTGACTACCACCTTTATGTGTGTGTTTGTAGTGGAATGCGTGGTACTTGAAAAGTGGTATGATGACGTCTGGGGTGGAGGAATACCTTCTCTGGCACTGGTTTGGTAATGTACGTGTCACTTGTGACTATGGTGGTAATGTATGGTAGCGTTATGTTTTTGATCTGCAGAATGAACAAATTACATACCAAACACTTTGCTTTATCAGCCATTTTTAATGAAATTCATGGAGCAAAACCATGAGAAAAGAGTAGTTGATGAAAATTTAGATCTTTATGTGAATTATTGCTGATATGCTTGTAGATACTAGATACTGCTGGATACCTATATAAATTATCGTTGACTTCTCCTTGGCCTGATTAAAGAATGGCTTCACTCATTCATTTCGAGAATTTATATAACACCTCTTCATGAAAACTACTCCGAGGTGCTCCATGCCCAGCTTGTTGTGTTGGATGTCAAATGGTATATAAGTGTGGCATTATAACCCTGATTAAAATGCGAAATTTCCTTTTATGATCTGAGCAGAAAACCATGGAGACAAACTATGACCTCGTGAACGTTTACTCCGAATACATTAAGTCGCTGAATCCGGTCAATCTTGGACACTTTGTTTCCACCTATATTGGGTGAGCATTTTCGTCTTTTAATTGGAGGTGACAAAATCACAATTAATAATGATAATCATTTTTATTTAATGAAACGCCCGCAAACGCACTGCACTGTACATGTACAAGTTATGCAACAATCTTAATTGACATCAATCTTAACTATTAATAGAACAGACACCCTAGCCTACAATACACATCTTTTAGACATCTATATAGCATTCTTTTTTTAAGAGGAAGTGCTATCTGCACTGGCTGAAATGATATTAAGTGTCATTGAGAATAAGTTCAACAATTTCCTTGCATTGATTGATTTAGATAAAGAGAAATTTCTCAAATGACTGGTTTTATGCACCCATGCTTAGCCCAACCAAACTAATTGATTATCATTTAAGTAAGTTTGTAAGTCTATGAGTGAGTAGGTAAAATGGTTAATATGATTGTTTATTGACTTGCTTGTCACATCAATGTTCAAATAACAGTAACATGCATTTACAACAAAAATTCAACAAGAATTGTTATAATTTTAACATTAGTGCAGATCAATGTGTCAGCCGACAAAGGTCTAAAAGACCCGCTTAGACTCGGCTGGCTCATATACAAATTTAGTTCTTGAATAGGTAAATGTGGGATAATCAAGAAATTCCCAACAAGATAATGAGCCACCAATACAAGTTATATAAAGTTAAGTTGATTATAAAGCTGTTCACCAAAATAGCAGAGGGCCACGCACTATTAATAAATGTGATCGCAATAGCCTGAAATCATCATAAAGTCAAGCATGCATTTCACTCAATGGGGAGGAGGCATTCCCATCAAAAATTCCCATTATAGCCTACACATATATATAAAAAGTCCTTTAATTTGCTTTTAAAATGTTTGATGGATACATCAGTTCTTATGTCCTCAGGAAGAGAATTCCATACCGGTGGTGGGTCAGTGCCTTTAATACAGAATTGCTTACGATTGATTCTTGCGCTGGCATACTGGTACCTGTTAGATGACCTAGTATCATGGTCATGGATATCAGAACCAAGGAAAAAATCCATCAAACTTGGGAGGCAACATAATGATGATGATACCTGAACATAAACAGTCCTATTTGTAATTTAGTAATATCACATAGCTGTAGAATTTTGTGTTTAAGAAATGTAGGTTTGGTGCTTGAACTCCAGAACAGACCAAATATCACACGGATAGGCCAATTTCTAGTCATGTGTTGGTGTATAAACAGAATAGTTACACAAGCTCAAGAGAAAACATTCCCTCTTCACAAGTTTTATGCATTGTCCGAGTGATAAAAGTTTTACAAGTTAAGCTCAAGATGTTTTATCAACCAATTGCTAATTGCAATTTGGTGTACAGATGCATAATAAAAGTATTATAGCATCATGGCAACAAATGGCATTTAATTACTTGTGCATCAAGCTGTCGGCTGAGAATTTTATGGTCTTGCACATGGGATTGAGGGAATAGTGGGTGGGCATTAGCCGAGCACAGAGGAAGAAATCCGACACGCTTCTTCTGCACATTACGCTTGTTTGATGTTGTGATAAAGAGGTTACCAGATTGAACAAGAGTGAATGGAGTATAAATGGTGGTGATTTTGGTGAAGCTTTAAATTTGGAAACTCTAAAATGTTGGTGTGTTTACAGGAGAACAGACCTTGGCATCACGAGAGAATTGGACCCATCACGGAAGGCAAACGTTAAGAATTTCAGGTAATGGATTTTCATTTTAAAATCTGGAAAATATTTTGCACCAATGAGGCTTTTGTGGATCTGAAGTGGTAATGAGAGATTCCATTTTGGCGGTCCATCCAAGAATCTTACCTAATTAAATTGGGTGTTGCATTAAATTACTTGAATTTTTAGCTTAACTTTGCAATAATAATAATAATAATGACGACAATTTCTATGGCGCCGTAACACAGCACATGCCGTTACAAGGGCGCCTCTACAAACACAATCAGCAGCAATCTATTTACAGTACAGAGTTTTGTTTTCCAGTTGTCCAGTAATGCTGGTGGCCGGTGACAACTCTCCGCATCTCGATGACACGGTCAACATGAATGGAAGGCTCGATCCATCCAACTCCAACTGGATGAAGGTATCCCATTGCGACCGACATGTTTTTTTCAAAATATCTTGATAGATTCATTCATTCAAGTATTTATATTGCACCTCCTCAAGGAAACTACTCGGTAGTATCAACTCCAGCATGTCTGTATTTCAATCACTTCATGTGTGTGTGTAGTGTTAGAAATGTTGAATTGTGCCAGTATTTGAACTTTTCATATTCATTTGTACTTGATAGTGCAGCAGAACTTTATCATCCTCAGCTGTCAATCGAGAGGTCAGGGTTCAAACCCCCACCATCGCAGAAAATTTGGTTCAGATTTCTATTCAACCTGCAAACCCCCTTTACTAGCCACCCCGCTATAACAAGTATACTGACCGCATACTGTCGATAGGAAGTGCGGGAGAGGATTGGCCACCCATGCTGAGGCAAGAAAATAAATTCACTAGCATTTCATTCCCATGGCTGCCTTAGGTCTGGCTTGAGGGACTTCTGTTCCTAAAACAAGAAGTGCTAGCTTTTTGTTTATCGCAAAATTTTACGATAGTTGTAGATTTATTCGAGTTTTGTACCTTTGTAGTTTGAGTGTGGTGGAATGATCCTGGAAGAGGCTCCTGGAAAGGTGTCGGAAGCCTTCCGCCTCTTCCTCCAGGGAATGGGATATGGTAAGCGAATGTGAACATCCAAACTCAGTTTCTGTGACTCTAAATATGGCAATTATCATATAATTAGAGTCGATTTCCATGACATAATTACAGTTAATGAATGCATACGAGCAATCTTTCAATAAATAACCTGTTCATAGTAGTTACCTAATTACCATGTTGCATGTCATGACTTAAAAACTGTTGTTTTTCTTGTCATATATAATTATTACATTACACTGGAAAGCTATTAACGTGCTGTAGTAGACAGTTACAAACTGTTTACATATATGGAAAATTCCCAATATTGTTGAGTGCTAGCCATCCCAGTATTTGTTGTATTGTCCTGATGATTTTTTTATTCCTGGGGGATTGTAGAACAAAACTGATGATGATGATGATGATGACGACGACAATGATGATTATAATAGCAGTGATAATAATGCATTGATCAACTTCCTTGGGCATTGTCTTGCCCCATTTTCAGAAGACAACAGGGCTACTACTATAGATCTACTTTAAAAAAATCCATTGCTTCAATTCTTTTGATTTCTGTGGCACATTTTCCACAAATGGCCACTAGCCATTCCAGAGCAATGCTCGCCTAATTTTTGAGTGAATTCTCAATGGATCATGTGACAAAAATAAACAAGAATAGCATTGGTCAGCAAGGTGTAAGGTTGGCCGTTGTATTTTCAGTAAACAAAGGCACTCGGTAGGACGGACGTTTAACTTCAGTAATATCGATGTTGTAAAAGAACAACCATATTATTTTTTGATGATTTTTTGTCTTTTCTATGTTGACACGTGTTTTCATTGTCTATGAGCATCAATTTTTGGTTGATGATTGTGCAGTTGACCACGATAGCGGCTTTAGTTTTAAACATACTCCCTATGTTCCACTCGGAACATGGGATTTTTTCTTTTATTTGCGCCTATGGTCCCCTTAGGAACATGGAATCTTTACTTTTACATGCTCCTTTGTTCCACTTGGAACATGGAATCTTTACTTTTTGCTTATTCCTGTGTTCCACCTGGAACATGGAATCTTTACTTTTACATGCTCCTTTGTTCCACTTGTAACATGGAATCTTTGCTTTCACTTACCACACTTACCACCATATTCGAAATGGAACTTTTACTCTGTTTTGCTCTTTTTCTCTGCATGAAAGTGTAGTAGTAAAGTGAGCTATTGTTTGTTTTCTATGATCGTGTTCACAATTTTTTATTTCTGATTATGTTGTACTATTCTTAATTTGTTTGTGCTTGTGCTAAATAATTATTTATATACTTTATTAAACAATACTGTACGTATGAATATTATTAACAATTCTTCTTTCATGTGGACATTAATGCGTGCTACCTAACTGTTGAATGGTTGATGCGGTATATCTTTGGGTCCCTCTGTACAAAAGCACATGCTGGTGCAGACATTAAATTGTAATTTGCACTAGTGCTTGGGGGACTGTTAGACAGAAAGAAAAAGCACCTTGTGCAAATGTTTAACATGCTACATGTAGATAACTGTCTGCTGTGATGAGCCTTAGGATATGCGGGCTTTTAATCAAAGGACAATAGCTAGAAAAACACTATGCAGGAAATTAAGAGCATGCGTATTTCTCACAGAGGTTTCTAAATGACGATTAGTTCCTCTGTTTAATATTATTTATACTTAGAATTATTATTAGTGCTTAATTGCAAAGGAATTTGTTAAAACCAAAAAGGTAGTCGTTAAAAATAGGTGTCAATTTTCCAGAGGTTGGGGGGCAAGTTCACCCTCTTGCCCTTATGTGCGGGCGTCCATTTGTGGAACGTGCCCTAACTGTGTTATCATTTGCTCGTAGCAACGTGGAAGTATCCAGCACAACGTCCTTATGTTGAATAGACGATATCGTGACAGGTATTGCTGATTCAACGTCACCTTAGGTTGCTACCACCGTTGTCCAGCATTCACCTCCCAAACTTTTCCCAACCGTTTGCACCATCGTGTGGAAAACAAAACGTAGATTCCTTTAACCCTTTCAGTGCTTTCACAGCTTCAGCCACTTGTTATTCATTTATGTTCATGAATTTCTATAGCACCACTTCAAGGGTACTACTCAGATGCGCTCCCGACTCTAGAAGAGCAAAGAACACAGTTTTGAATGGAATTTTTTAAAACTTCTGTAAGAGGAAGCTGGTGAGGGCCCATTCCAGACCGCTGTGTCCTAGACTTGTCATGATATCACATTTTCAAATCATAAGCATATGATACTGAGCTTAAGGTGCAGGGTGAAAGTTAGGAGTCAGACTAGTCATGTTATGCTGTGTCAAGTCAGGGTTTGTCATAATATGAAGATGAAGGTTGTCAGTTCTAAGTCCATCTGGAAGGAGTAAGAGTGGAGTGATTATGTGGGATTGTGTTTTGGTTGAAGGAGATGGATTGGTTGGAAGTTGGTAGAGTCATGGGGGGGGGTTGCGGATCGTGTCTGGGACAGGGAGGGGGTTAGAGATCAGTAAGGGTTAGGGTGAGAGGGTTACGAATTGAACACTCCTTTTCAGCTCCATTTTCTTTCTCACCCTTGCATGCTTGCATCAACGTAGTTATGTGCAATGCCTCTTGGTCATTGCAGTGTTGTTCTTTCAATGTGATGCACTTTCTGTCAACCGCGTTTGAGTTGATGCTGTGCTTGCTTTGTTAGTGTCACCAAATGCCATCGTGAATGCATTTAGTTTTTTTTTTTATTATGCGTGTTTTGTACCATCGTCGAATTTGTCAGCGTTATGAGTTGTGATGTATTGTTTACAGGCTAAGTTGCATCTGTTGCAATGATGCTATGCGATGGAGTAATGAGTGGATATGGGGTTATTAGTTGAGTGGATTGGTGGGTTTGTGCATGGATTGACGTATGGAGAGATAGATGGAGGGGTGAGTTTCGGGGTGGATTTGGGGCTTATGGATGGATGGATGGATGGAGAGCATAAAGAATTAAAGATGTGTAGATTTATATCAGTTGTAATTCTCAAACTGTTCAGGACCTGTATTTTTTACCGAAATCATCATTAGCAGAATAATATTGCCTCCACGTAGCTTTGGCCTCCTGCTGCTGGCTTTTTAAGTGCAGATCTGATGTTGATTAAATCCTGTTTTTCATCAGACACATTGACTCCTGTTCAATTTCCTAGCTTGTATTATTATCTGCATTCTTTATAGCTTTTTTTCTTTAGTATTCTGCAGAATTTAGAAGGACTAGTCAACCACAATCATTGTAGAGTGACCCATTGATGCAATTCAATTTTTTGGCCGAATGCGTTCAGGCTATTGCGTTTAAATTTATTTGAATCTTAGAATATAAGTGATTTCATTGCCTTCCTATTAAATTATAGACTGTTTTCTTATGTTAATCAGTGCAATTGGATTCTGAGAGCATCCTTTTGAGTCCTTGCAATGTGATTTTCTGATATTGAAACAGAATAGACGCACGATTTGTTGATTTACATGTGATGTAGAATGATAATTACCCAAGTCTTGTTAACGATGCCTTATTAAGGAAGATGATTGGCAGCACCCTCCTCTTTTTACAGACTTTGATCTGGCACCACCCTTGGATATCCCAGGTGTAGTTGATTAATTTCATGGCATCAGACATTGCTGCACCTACAAATGGATGCCATGTTGTTTTTTGGGTCCCTGTGGATCGTGGTCTAGGATGCAATTGTCTGTTTACATCTTTTTTGCCATGATTAATTTTAGTTGTTTATACAAATCTGAGCGTACTTGACATTGGTAAGTATGTGTGTGTGTATTTTTGTTTAACTAACATGGAAAATCCAATAATTTTACCAAATGAATTTCTGGCTATTTCCAGTGCCGCTCCTGAGGGGAAACAACAGTGAAACGCACCAGAAACTATTGGCTCCTTCTCTGAATTCTCTATCGACATCAAAGGTCAGCCTTGCTCCGCAGGCTGTCTGACCTCCGACCCGCCGACTCTTACTTTCGAACCGAATGAAAACTGTTTAGAATTAACTTTCTAGTACGTCACAAACTCCTCGTCGTCATCGTCGTTTTTTGCCACAGAAATCATCGCTTACTCGAAACAATTGACTTAAAAATACATTTCCCAGCTGTTAGTGTAGTGATTCCAGTAACTCGGCAGCTCTGCCTAGCATTCCAAGTTGCTGGTGGACTTTACCGTTTTTACAACGATCAAGTTGTAACGATTTCTAAGCTGTTGCTGAATATTGTGATTGCATTGTAAATTTTCGATTTTTTTTCATTACCACGAGAATATTTCATGTTTCGCAAACCATGCGGTTGTGCTTGGAAGAATGTTCTTTACATGTGTTGATTGTTTGCATGTTGATTTTTGTTTGAGGGCATGAGCATGCTGCTTTGAGTTTTTGTCGCAAGCACTGTTACAACTTTGTGAACATACTCTGATGTAACTTTTAACAGACCAAAGTGTAGTAAATGGTATGGGATCATGTCCCATGCCCTCGGTTTGGGAAGGGCTAAAGATTTGCCGAAGTGGTACGATTTTTCGTAGTTTATTGAGCATGTTGGTTGAGAAGCTTTCAGTGGCGTCACGTTGTATGTTAATCACAGCTGAAAGGTTTAACGTGTTAACAGACTGATGATTTTTGTAAAGCATCTCTATGAGTTGAGTTTAAGATTTGCTTCACATGATTGAAATCCCGCACGAAAAGAATCCCATTTTGTGTGCTTTGTGTGTTTAACTCGTTTTATACGTTTGGCAGCTGATAGTCAAATTTATTTGGAATTTTTTATTATTTGAGTAGAGCTACTCGGCTAATTGTCTATTTCTATCTGCTGTTGTAAATGTAATAAATACGTGTAGGAAACAGCATGTTTGCAGTCTACTTTTTTTATTTTTACAGGGTTTTGAATGGGTATACTTGATGTACGAGCTACCCAGCAATTTAGATTTGCCTGATTTCATGAAAATAATAACTTACAAATCTTTATATTTAAGAGGCTAACGACGGGGACACTGGGGCATTTCGCAGGAATTGTGTTTGGGACAAAGTTTTTTTAATTTTCATTGTGCAATTTTCATCTTTTGTGATAATGTATCTCAATTAAATTTTGGTACACATTTAAAGACATTTACGTTGCGTGTACATTGCGTTTCGGTAGCACATTAATGAGGATTGTGTGCTAAAAGCAATTGGGATAACAATAATTATAATTATCGTCATTAACAATAATTATAGATACTCATTAACAATAATTATAGATAGTCATTAAGTGTTAATGCAATATTTATATGCGAACAAACTTTTTTTCAAATGTTCAGTGATTTGTCAACAGTACGGAAAATGATTAAAAACAATTTTAAGAATTGCTATTCTTGTACTTGGAGCGGTCACCTAGACTGCTTTAGCTATGTTTGCAGTTTGCTGATTCCTCTGGGATAGGATCACTTTTGAGTAATGGTGGTCTAAAGTTTGGAATTCTCATCAAAGGTGAGTCTGGATCTTTTTAGGTAGATGCTCTGCATTTTTCAAGGTTGAATGCGTTTTTAAGTTGGTGTTTTGAGGAGATTGCTTTTTCCGTAGAGATTGGGTCCTGTGAGCACATTTGATTAGATACGTGTTTACGAGTTTTCATTTTTTCGTAAAGGACTTGTTGATGAAAGGAGTTTGAGATTCAAGATTTGGGAGTTCTGAGGGCAATTCTGAATGTATATATCTTGGTGGGTTTTGCACTGGTTGTGTGAAAATAGGCTGGAAGTGCAAGCCATGATGGCGTCAATCATAGGCGCAACCACCCTATGGGACCCACGGGACGCGTCCCCTCCAACTTTTGAGTGGTCCCCTAGCTTTATTATTATGGTCCCCCCCAACTTTTAGGACGTGATTCATTATGGTCTCCCCCAACTTTTAGGACGTGATTGCGCCTATGGCGTCAATCCTTCTTCAAAATGACAGACCAACATTGTCAGAAGGACATTCAGCAATTCAGTGACAATTGCTCTCAGAAGAGATGAATTAAAGAATCTGTTTTTTGTGTTGGCTTTGCACCACTTGATATTGGATGGAACTGTATGGTAGCTGCTCACTTATGTGTGGTATCTAAATGTTTGCTAATGTGATCCCTCTTGTAATCTTATTCTACGCTAATGTGATTTAATTGTTTCCTATCAGTTCAAAATTGTGGAGCTCTCTAGACCGCAATGCATTGATGTCTTTCCTGTGAAAAAAAATTTCTTTTAAATTTTCTGTGGAAGTTTCTGGCTTCTTCCATCATCTGGTAAATTATCTGTGGGAGATTTGTGGTGTCTCTTCTCGTTTTTCCCATATGGATTGGAAGCAACTTTATATCAATTGTGTTGCTATTTCTTAGTGAAGTTACCACTCTTTCCACTGTCATGATTGTGCTCTACCGAGTGAAGTTCCCATTTGATTTCCATTAATTCTATGGTCGTTAAGGTGGATATTTGGTGTACAGTTTTCATGGTAATACCACTTGAGACACACTGCGCTCTGCTGTTCTTGGTGACTTGGTGGTTCCTTGTCTGTGGTTGGTCCAACAACCTGGAACGTGCTACACTTGACACCGTGCGACACCTCCCAAACTCTTCTGAGTTTCACAAACTGTTGAAGACTCATTTTTCGCTTGATCTCGGCCAGGAGCGCCTCTGAGTAGATATATCTTGAAGGGGCGCTATATAAATCTTGATTGATTGATTGATTAAGACATCAAACTGAGATTAGTGCTCGATTTTTAAGTATTCACATGGAGTTGTCCTTGGATGTTCTTCAAACTGTGCAGAATGTATAATTATGTGTAAATTGTTGATCAAAATAAAAGAAATTTGTACGCTTTACGTAAATTTTTTACAAGCAGATCTCAATTAAACTGTACCACTGGTTGTGCCAGTCCAAAGTCCAGATAAAAGAGGAGGGTGACGTAAATCTTTCTTATGGAACAGCTTCATTAAACAGAGGCTATATAACCAACAAATTCATTTAAAATTGGACTGGAGATGGCAAGACCGTGGGATGACTGTAGTCAGTGTATACGTGGGTATACAGCGTGTACTCGCCTCAGATATTTTGTGGGTAAAATACGGTAATATGACCTGTAGAGATATCTAGGTAACTGAAGCGTCTACCGTATTCATTTGCCTCTTATTTTGCCAGTGCAGTCTGGCTATGTGGATCTTGAGGGCATAGAGTAGCCTAAGTGCAGAAGCAATAATAATTATAGAACCAAGGACAAAAATTAATTCGAATGGAAGCTAAGCCTAATCTTCGTACGCACTCACCATTTATCACCAAGTCTTTTTTTAAAAAATGAGCGAGTTGAAGCCATGTGGGGTTGCTTTAGAAAACGAGTACATCTGAATTTGTCACTTAAGTGCGACATTTGAACCGCGTTTTCGACGGAGTTAAAACTTTAAACATCATTCCAAAGATCGTTGCATTGCATCATTGCAAGTAGGGAGAATCAAGGGCAAATCGAGATGAGTTAATTTTGCCTTTCTGATGCAACTGACATCTTGCCTGCACTCGTGTGGTGCATGCATGTATATAATATTAAGCTTAGCCTATAATATGTTTGTGTGCCTTTTATGTACATATGATTATATATTTTAGGCTTTGTATAAATATATCTTATATATTCTATATTTTATATATATAACATAGGTTCTGCTTAATGCAGTAAAGGCAGAATATACAATATTGAGTTTACGATCAACCAGCACATTGCCAATATTAACTTCCGTCCGTTGACATAGGGGCTAGAGCGGGTGCCTGCTGGTGGTTGTGGCCTGGATTCAACCGTTGAGAGGTGGGGTGGGGGAGGGGTGTGGTCAACAAGTCCTCGCCATCACGGCCGGAATTTCTCTACATCTGTTCAACCAATCAACTCGGATATGTATTAATGCTGTACATTGAAGTGTGTAGATCTGCCAATGACTAGCCTCTAAGGAGAGTACTGCATGGCCGCCTGCTCTCATCCTAATATTATATTGAGTGCTGTCTGTCTGTCGGTCTGTCTGCGTAGGTTCATGCCCGGATGGAGTAGGCCGACGGCTCAATAAAAGCTCTTCCAATTTGCATCATAAGTGGCACACACAATTACACAGAGCTGGCCTAGAAGCATTAGACAAGAATTAACCTTATTTGTAATAATTGAATGTTATTGTAAGAATAAGTCCTGTCCCTATAGTCAGTGTAAGAATTGTGGAAAAATAACTGGGGGGGTTGGACCATTATCCACTTGGAATTGGGGTGTAAAAAACATACTTTAACATGGGGCTCTAAGAAAGACTGGGGGGTCGAAACCCCCCAACCCCCCCCCCCCCGGCAATTCTCACCCTGCCTATAGTAGGGTCTATACTCTATAGGTCTCGTATAATCGACCTTAGCATAGGCTTTATCATGCAATTGTCCTTTTTAGCGTAGGCCTAATAATTATTCGCCTTAGCATAGGCCTCATCATGCAATTGAGTCGACCTTCCCATAGGACACATGTGCATGATGAGGCCTAGCTATAATTATGCTAGGTCGATCGGCCTGTATGATGTGTCTCATCGTGTAATCGGCCTCGGTATACATAGGTCGTGACCTCATAGCCTATGTAGGCTAATCAACCTTATCATATTCCTCTTCATATTACCGGTCTGACGACGGTCTCACCTCCTCATGTAATCGGCCTTTGTAGCCTATATGAGTCTCACGCGTTAACAACGTATAGCCTAGCTCAGTAGCTGTAACAGTGAGTCATGGTCACTCAATTGGTGTGTGTGTGTATATATATATATATATATATATATATATATATAATACGGGGCGGGAGAGACTGTGAGAACGGACAGTATAGGATTATCAGTCTGGACCTAGGATTTTGAACTGATACTAACATACGCCGCCGTGCGTTTGTGTGCCCTGCAAGCTATCGTCGACTAAGTAAGCTACAGTTATAGCCTACATGGACCTATATAGCAGCTTAATAGCTGCTATTATAGGCCTAGTATAATTCCCTCGAATTCCAATGTTGGCTATTGACCCTGTCGATATAATTTATTATAGGCTACAACTGCAGTAGGCCCATGCAGCACTAGTTTTAGGCATGTAGCCAATCCTTAATTGGCATGTAACCTTGCTACACACTACGATGCTGATGCATGCCTTTGCGTATTTATAACCTGATGTCATAGGCTATGTTGCATGAAATTTAATATGATGTCTTAACTCGATGGATTATGCATGTTTATTAGGCCCATGTCTATACCGCGGGAACTATTTAATATCAAAGAGATAATTATGATCATAGGCTTAATGAAGCCGCGACCTATCAGCCAATCAGAGATCGTCTTTTCCGATGGGGGGGCGTCCACAAATGACGTCATGCATGTATTGGGAGAATGGGATGGTGTCACACAATTGTGACGATATGTGTTACTGTGATATCCATAGGCGCAACCACCCTATGGGACCCACGGGACGCGTCTCCCCCAACTTTTGAGTGGTCCCC
The DNA here is from genome assembly GCA_949752735.1 of Lumbricus terrestris. Lineage (NCBI taxonomy): Eukaryota > Metazoa > Annelida > Clitellata > Crassiclitellata > Lumbricidae > Lumbricus > Lumbricus terrestris. The sequence goes on from OX457045.1 coordinate 5,104,634, forward strand.
TAACTTTATTATTATGGTCCCCCAACTTTTAGGACGTGATTCATTATGGTCCCCCCCCCAACTTTTAGGACGTGATTGCACCTATGGTGATATCATACGAATTTTGTGGTGGTCGACCAGTGACGAGTGGAAGGAGGGTAAAATAATCGCCATAAATTGCGTTACGTCATTCATGGACGGCACCGTGCGTCGCAGGTGATGCAGGCCTATAATTATAGGCCTATATGTCACTACAATGTGCTCGTCTATCCGGTTGGCCTTCCTAATTAGCAGCTCTCTTGCTTAAATTTATTCGTTGTTGCTACTACAGTCGTCGACAAAACAAATGGAATTGACCGACTTATCCTGCAATAGTCCCGGATGTAGCCACAAACATGATCTACAGGGTGCGCAAAAAAGACCCCCTAGGTTTTTCGCCAATATCTTGACCAAAAGTAAGAATTTCCAAATGAAATTTTACAGGTTTATAGACAATTCATATTTACACATTATGGCCAGATTTCATCAAAATATTTTAAACGGAACAAACATTACACCACTTTTATTAAGGTCACCCACCGTTTTTTGACGAATAAATTTAATCAAGAGAGCTGCTAAGATATTGGCAAAAAACCTAGGGGGTCTTTTTTTGGCGCACCCTGTATATAATTATAGGTCAATGTCATCGACTAAGCTGGCTAATAATAGGTCTATTGTCTAAACCAAACCGCGCACTGCAATTGGTCAATAAAGGAATATTTTTATCTTATCGTGTCTTGTCTTATCTTATCTTAACCTCCTAATGCGTTGAAACTCGATCCTTTCCCAAACTCGATCCTTTCCCAAACTCGATCCTTTCCCAAACTTACCATCATTGGCCAGCTGGTGCTTGTGGAATTCCTTTTCCTCCACCCTACGTGGTAGGCCTACTCTTGCTTCTGAATCGGCGATGGCTATCTACATTTCTACAATTTTAATCTTCTTAAGTCTTTTTTCTCTCTGGGTTCTCGCACTGGGAGCGCTACTGAATGGTCATAAGTTATCGCGGCGCTAAAGAAATCACTAATCACATTACATCCATTTATCCTTTCATCGTCGCTTCGTTGTAATTTGTAAATCCGTATTCTGACGTGCATTAATTGCTGGCTGTGTGTGTTCTCCAACGTTGCCACTCCTTGGGTTTTTTCCACAAGATCTTGGATTTTTCAATCCGAACTTGGGAAATGGGGTTTTTGGGGAAGAATTTGGGTTTTTTGCTTGGTTTTTCACCCCAAAAAAGAGAAATTTTTTAACATTTTTGGATTTCGGGAATTTTTTTTACATTTTCAGGAAATTTTGACCATTTTTTGAAAGATTTGTGTCGGATGATTTAAAAAGTCATCAGAATGTTTTGACGGGAAATTGTGGACAATTTCGAAAGATTTGTGCCGGATGACTAAAAAGTCATCAGAAATTTAGGATGAACATTTTCGAGAGATTTGCTGAACTTGGATTTTCTTGGGTTTTTCGCCCATCCAACTTGGGTTTTTGATTTTTTGGAGTGGCAACGCTGGTGTTCTCTGTTGTATTGTTGTTGGTGCGTCCCAAGAAATCTATTCTCCTTGGTGCGTTCCTAGAAAATTTTGTAAACAATAATAATTTTTATTTCATTCACGTAAGAATCCGAGTGTTGGTGTCAGTCATTCATATATAAAATGACTTTTCGTGTCGGAGGCGATAAAAATGCGCTTTAACAATTGGAAATTACTTCTTGATATTAGTTCATGATAAATATCCAAAATATGTTTGGCGCTGAAATTATGCGTCGGCTTCGTGGACTGTTATGAACTTTGAGGTACCGGTATATATATACAGCAAAAACTCGTTTATTACCGTATTGATGAGGTTTGTTGTACCCAAAAAGTGATCCGGTTAAAGGTAGATGCAGGAGTTCTTCTATAGCGGTCGATTCGACCTTAATATTTTGGCCATGCGCTTCTGAATAAGCTGATTACCGCGACCCCCATAATTATATGGGCGCTGTAAAAATCTCTACCATTACGATACTCTTAGGCTTTAACCCGTTTAAAAACCTTCCGTTGTGTTCGCGGAATTTTCCTTCATACGATATTACACGATGAATTGATTTTCAATGTTTGTAACCTATGGCCCGAATTAGGATCGTGCCTGGATAAAAGGCTCACAGCAAGCTCTGTAACGTTGACAACACCGTATGTCACACACAGCCAATAATAGCAGGTAAACAGAATAGAAGAAATAGTCTAGACCTGCTGTAGCAGAGGAGAGGAGGGGATAGTGTCACCAGATGCACCACAGCGAATAGCAGCTATAATGGACTGCTGGCGTGTGTGAATGCACAACGATCGACTCACTCCGATAAGCGCCAGTCCCTGTAGGTTATAATCCGTGTATATACCGTACCACCTGCAGCATAGCTTGCGTATAAACTGTCTGTAGTAGGCGCCTACGATCTTTTTCCGTCGACTTGCAGCCGGGCTTTGACAGGTAAAATGTACTTTTTATTTTGTATGTTTTACGGAGATATTGTTAGAACGCCCAGAGGCGTTTGAAGATTTGCATCATATTATGCGGACTTGGTCATTTTCTCGTGACAATTGACGTGTTTATTGTGGCTCTCTATATAGGCTCTTGATCCTGGGAAGTATAAAATGCACTGGATCATTTGCATGTGCTTGCCAATTATAGAACCGGCTACAGCTAAAGCACATGTTATTACACTGATAATTTTTTGTGGAGTCGCTGATAAGCTATCAAACTGTGCTTAGCTGCAAATCGTTATTGTTGGATTTGACTGACACAGATTGCCTGAATATTTTTACAGATAATCATGGGACTAGTGATAGCTGTCTGCTGTTTTGAGGCTCTGTTTGACTGGATTACATATCGATATTGTGTACTATGATACTGAGTTGGCGTCTTGACAAGGTGCTGTAATCCAGCTTACATTGATTGATTGATTGATTTGTTGGTTGGTTTATGATTGATTGATTATTCATTGACTGATTCATTGATTGATTGATTGATTTGTTGGTTGGTTTATGATTGATTGACTGATTGATTGACTGATTGATTGATTGATTGGAAGTTGCTGAATATCTGTGCTGGTTTTTGACCGTGCTGATAATGTACATTGGAATTTGTTTCTGTTGAATCTTATCTCGTCTTACGTCTGTTGATTCATAGATTAGAGTAAGGTTACTGATTGGAGTGCAATACTTGGCAGAAAGTACATCGACTCATCGAGTGTCGTACTAAGAGGTTTGGCTTCGGGCATATATGAACTATGGTGGTGGAGTGGTTTAGGTATAGGACCTTGGCCTATTTCAGAAATCTATGTTGAGATAATTTCTGTTTTTGCCTGAACCTCGAAGCCAACTTGGCTATGATGAGTACATTCGTTACCTTGCAGCCGTATGGTTGCAGGTTCGAATTCACCTCAAGTCGCCACGTAGGGACCTTGGGCAAGTCCTTCACTCACAGTTGCTCAGCGCTTCGGCTTTTTTAAAGAAATCTGTAAAACTGCACAACCAGGAAGTTTTTTTAGTGCAGCTTTTTTGGCGAAAATTTCTCGTCATTTCTGAAAATTTTCCGGAGAAATGTCGAAAGTCAGCGATAAAAAAAACTGATGACCTTTTTTAGTTTTTCAGTCGTTTATTCAGCAATTTGTCCCAAGTTTTTGCCAGAAATATGCACAAGTTGCCGACAAAAAAACCTGACTTTTTTTAGTCATCGACTTGAAAACTTGATTTATTTCACCTTCCTGCTTATTTTTCACTGCACATGTCCTTCTTATTCCGTAGTAAACCGACCGCAATTACCTTTTTCTAATGATTTCCACTGCACATATTACTACTTTTACAACTGCATATATGCATTTACAACTGCACATTTTGTGTAGAACTGCACGAAAAAAAACCAGGCGAAAGGTCAGATGGAGGGGGGGGGTTTAAAGGTCATCATTCAGAAGTCAACGAACCAGAGAAACATTGTTGAATATTTATCCCGATGTTATGAATGTTCCGCTTTGTTGATTTCGTAAATATATATCTAGACTAGAGAGCTCTGGCTGAGCACTTGCCATTGTTGGTTGGTGTGTTACTAGGCACAAGTGGGGCCATCCTTTGTTAAAATTTGTTGACACCCCTCAGCTGAGGATGATTAAAGGGTGGGGCGGAGTCAACGTGGCTTGAAATAGGATGCTATATTAATTAGGCTGAGAAATGAGGAGTTTGTGTGGTGTTAAGGAATTTCCTTGATTTACATTACGTTACATTCTATAAAATCAACTTATGGAAAATAGACTTAACTTTTGAGTTGTCATGCTTTCATTTAAGTATTAAACTACATGTATATACTGCCTAAGAAATCTTCACTATTCATTATTACCGGACCTACCGGTATTCAGTCACTGTACTGCACATGCAGGTATATGAATTATGTTAATTTATGTTAATGCTAGTATAAATTATTGCTACAACCTCTGATCTCTTAGCTTAACTCCCAAAGGTATGCCTATGTTAAGTTTTATGCTGTTAATTTTGGATGCTAGGTGAAATTATATATTAATTCAGAACACATTTTTTTCTAATGATGTTCATCTACTTTTCCTTTGTTCTTTGAATTGTTGTTATTAAGTGGGCTTTTTACTCGTGGTAGAAAAGATTACTTACTTACTTACTTTACTTATGGTTGCTTACTTTGTCGCTTACTTTACTTACTTACTTCTTTTGCGTACTTTACTTACTTACTGTATTTGCTTTACTTACTTTTCTTCACTAATTGTGTTTTTACTTGCTCGTATGCCTACTTACTTACTTTGCATACTTATTCACATACATACTGTACTTACTTCATGTAATAAGTAAGATAATTATTTTATTTATCATAATAATAGCAGTATTACACATTTCCTGTAAAATCACACAAGGGTAATCCTATAAGCAACACATGGCTTGCTATCTAGGTCACTCAATTTGCAATACACATTAAAAAAATAATTGATGTCAACATTATACCAATCATCATACATCATACCAGTCCCCTATTTCAAACAACTGTGATAATAAAAACAAAAATCTGTGATGGTGTTACAATCAACAAGCAACAAACCATGAGTGTATGAACAAACAACACACCACAAGTGTATGAACAAACAACACACCATGAGTGTATGAACAAACAAACCATTAGTGTATGAACAAACAACAAACCATGAGTGTATGAACAAACAACAATCCACAAGTGTGTATGAACAAACAACAAACCATGAGTGTATGAACAAACAACAAAACATGAGTGTATGAACAAACAACAAACCATGAGTGTATGAACAAACAATGCACATTGTCAGTATTGTGTATGCGTATGATTGTTATGTGATCCATCCATTCATGAGATATTATTTAAATTTACATTTTAACTGATAAATTTTATGCAGTTGGCAAACGAGTTACATCATTTACTTACTTATTTACTCGTTTAATGCTTGCTTTACTTTCGTGATTTCTTACTTACTTACTTTTTAGACCACTTTGCTCACTCTTTCATTTGCTTAGTATTTACTTGTAACATTAAATATGCAGAACTACTATGGACTAGATTGCAAATGCATTCTATTCGTCTTTTACCCTCGACCTGACCTCACAGCATGACCTTTTTTGTTGGCTCTTATCGCTTATCACAGTCACCGTGACTGCTCTTGCAAGACGTGACCTGACCCCGTTTCGCATCTGACCATCGGTACGTGCGTGACCTGACCTAGGTCTTCCACTTCCAATCCTGCCATCTGAACTCTGAACTCTGGTCTGTTTAGTGGAATTTATGTAATTTTTCAACCTCTCTAAAGTGCTTATGCACTAACCGTTTCCGACGTCTCGTACTCTGACCAAGAACTGTTTAACCGGTCAACAGTCATACACCATGCCTGTTTCATAATGTTTGTGTATCTTATCTGTAAAGGTCTTGGGACTGGCACTGTCAGAGTGGGAACAGTGGCTGAGTTAGACCCTTAAACTAGCCCTGCGGTTACTGTTAGTCCCTTTTTTCTTATGTCCACCATCCTGCGTTCATTCATTGTCCGTAAGTACTGTTGTTTCTGGTATCAACAGCCTTTTGTCAGCGTTGAGTAACTTGGGTCTAAGGGTGTGTGTATATATATATATATATATATATATATATATATATACGCCTATTTGTTGTAGTCAACACCATTATCCTGTTGTGCTGCTCAAAGGTACTGGGGTCAAAGGCAATGACGATTTGCCAGTACTATAGGCCTAATTAGACGATTTATTAGCATGAGATAAACGCCTACCAGCCACCGAGTAACTGGCACATAAGTGTGGGTGAAAAATACGAGGTAGTTTAAACTGCGACTTCTTGTAGGCTTACAGTTCAGTTGTTTACGTCCTACGTAGGAGCTCATGCCAGTTTCGACCGCTAATTTCTGTATTACTGCACTATTGCAGCTATCTCTACCACAACCACCATCACCACCACCATTACTCCACCATCACCACCACCACCATCACCACCACCATTACTCCACCATCACCACCACCACCACCATCACCACCACCATTACTCCACCACCACCACCACCACCACCACCACCACCATCACCACCACCATTACTCCACCATCACCACCACCATCACCACCACCATTACTCCACCATCACCACCACCATCACCACCACCATTACTCCACCATCACCACCACCACCATCACCACCACCATTACTCCACCATCACCATCACCACCATTACTCCACCATCACCACCACCACCATCACCATTACTCCACCATCACCACCACCATCACCACCACCATTACTCCACCACCACCACCACCACCACCATCACCACCACCATTACTCCACCATCACCACCACCATCACCACCACCATTACTCCACCATCACCACCACTACCACCACCACTAACTACAACCACCATCACCACCGCCAACAATGCTACTAGAGTGCAATTATTGCCACTGTAGTACTGCTACTACTGCAATTATTATTGCAGTTCTACAACAAGCAATATTTATTGAAGTTGATTCATGAATGCATTATGCAGTTGTCTTGTGTTATTGTTTGCTTGAAAACGTGGCATATATTGCAGTAGGCATATAGTCTGTTTCCTTTGTGTAGGTTTGTTCAGTGATTTTGGTGGAGAATGCTGTTGGAAATTGTCCTCGGTTTGTTTGGGGTTCTACTCCTCGTCTTTCTGCTGAAGAAAGATCCAGAGCCACTGCTCGGCATCTACTCCCAGCCAGGTACTATCGTCGTCGTCGTCATCATCATTGTCGTCGTCATCATCATTAAAATTGTCGTCATTGTCATCATAAATCATCATTTTCACCGTCGTCATCCTCATCATCGTCATCATCACCATTGCCATCATCACATCAACGTCATCATCATCATCATAATCGTCGTCATTACAACCACCATCCTCATCATCATCATCATGATCATGGAATAAATCTGAAGAGCAGCATCATATAATAGAAATGATTACCTTTGAACTCATTTGAATTAACACTAAGATATGGACAAGCAACGAAGAACTGCAGAGATAATTTATTCGTACACATCACAGCCTAGCATCAGGAGCAGGTGATGATGATGATGATGATGATGACGACGACGATGATGATAATAACACCGATGATGATGATTTCTGCGAACAGGAAAATGGTTTTACTTGAAGAAGTCATTGTTCTTCGTCTTTCTCACGCTGCGTAAATATCGGTTGAGCCGTGCAACGACGAAGAAGACTGGAGATGGAAAAGTGTCCGGAGAAGATTCTGGAGGAGAAGGAAGAGGAGGAGGAGGAGACGTTGGATATGGAAAGAAGTCGAGAGCGTCGGTTGGTGACATGGAATGCGTTCAGAAGCTGAGCGATGATCCACTGGTTAGTTAGTGTGTTTGTTTGTGTGTGTATGTTTGTGTGTATGTTTGTGTGTGTGTGTTTGTGTGTTCGTGTGTGTGTGTATGTTAGTGTGCTTGTGTGTGTGTGTCTGTGTGTGTATGTTTGTGTGTTTGTATGTGTCTGTCTGTGTGTTTGTCTGTGTGTGTGTCAGTCTGTGTCTGTAATTGTAATGTAATTGAGACAATTTATATAGCATCATCAGAGGCAAGCCACTTCTAGGATGCTTTACACGCAAAATCATTGTCCAATGTCAGAGTAAATGCAGAGCAAGTGCAGCTTCAATTGTTTTTTAAAAGTTGATTCAGTTTTGATATCCTGGATAGTTGATGGAAGACTGTTCCAGGTGCGTGGTCCTGCGACGTGAAAGGCGCGATCGCCCATTTTAGTTTTTGTCGCAGGAACGGATGCATCAGCACTGTGTCTGTCTGCGTATGTGTCTGTATGTGTGTGTCTTCCTGTCTCTGTGTGTCAGCCTGTCTGTCTATGTATGCATGTGTGTACATGTATATGTCTGTCTGTCTGTCCTTCTTTCGGTCTTTCTGTCCAACTGTCTTGTATATATATGCTAAGTAGTTTTCAGTGCATTGCAGCCTATAGAGCTCAAGATCTCTGAGACCCGCAAAAGCTGAGGTAGTAGTACATGTAGAATTGTAGAGACTGTAGCTTACGAGTTACAACAAATAATTTTAAGATGAGATTAGAAGAAGTAGAGCAGTTACTTTAGCTAACCTGAGCCAGCCGTGGGTGTGAAGTATCCATAGCGACTTCGTTTTCGTAGCCTCAGCATATGAGGACGTGTGTGGTGAGTCGTCTGCCTCTAAGAATACTCATTGCAGCCAGATTGGCCAGGGTGGAGCTGATGGGGCAGAAACAATCTCAACACAGATATTCTGTCCTGGTGAGGATTTGAACCACCAACCTCTCCAACCACTACCTAATTTGAATAATAATGATGATGATGATGATGATGATGATGATGATGATGATGATGATGATGATGATGATGATGATGATGATGATGATGATGATGATGATGATGATGATGATGATGATGATGATGATGATGATGATGATGATGATGATGATGATGATGGTAATAATAATGATAACGATAATGATAACGATAAGGATAACGATAATAATAATGATAATAATAGTGATAATAATAATAATAACAATAACAATAATAATAAATTGATAATAATAGTTATAATAATAACAACAACAGCAGCAAATGATAATGATAATTAATGGTAATGAAAAAATAATTATGACGATGAACTCCGATGCGAAGACAAGCAGTTCCTTTTAGACACCCGTATATCGTGTATTTTAAATTATATATCTATCAGGCACTGTTTATTATTTCTTCAATAGGATTTGTCCATGTTTAATCATCATAGACAGGATGCCACGCATAGCTTTTACCACCTAGATCTAGGTTTTTCAGTCTTGGTTTCTAGGTATTTTTTTGTTGTCAGGATTTAGCTTTTTTTACACCGGGTTTTTCCGACTTTTTTACATAAAAATTTGCATTTTCTAGGTAAAAATGCACAAATGACGCTAAAAATCGAAAAATTTTTGAATTTGGACCAAACATTGTAAGTTTTACCACAGAATAGATAAAGCGTACGCTTTATCTATTCTGTGGTTTTACAGCAAAAGACTAAAAAAGAAGGTCATCAGAAATTGTATCGAGAAGGAAAAGAAAGAAAACTTTAATCATCGGAAGGTCACCAGAAATTTCAAGTAAAAAAATGGAAAAATCCATGTATTTTTTAGAGAAATTGTCAATCTATTCTTTTTTTCGACCGGATCTGACCTTTTTTTCAAAATCCAGAGTGGCATCCCTGATGATAGAGTAGCAGGTATAATATTTTCTGAAAATTTCTGAGTAAGTTTCTTGTAGAAGTGCTACATAAAACTTGAATGATAATAATAATAAGTTAATAATAATAATAATAATAGCAAATCGATTATAAACACATTTGTGAATTTTAAAGGCCATTGACTGCACGTACTTCAACGGGTTGAACGCAAACGGCGACTACATCCTGTTGCGCATTGCACGACGTCACAACCGCGAGGCCGAAATCTGGCTCTACATAAACGTCGTGGGGGTCGGGTTTTTCCAGAGCCCAGTTCACCCCGACACGACGCTGTACAACACGGACAGCAATTCGTACAGTGCGGGGGGACTGAAGTTCGAACTGCTGGAACCAATGAGGCGCTGGAAGGTGACCTTCAACGGAATGCTAAGGTTAGGATCGTTCTACCCTTGTCTCCCACCCCCCACTTTGGCGTGAAACTCTGATTTAGCGTCCGTGCTATAGTTGAGAGTGCCTCTGAGTAGAGATCTTGATAGGGCGATGTATAACAGGTGCTCATACATTATGTGTAACTCCTCATTGCCTGTTAGAGATCATCATAGCTTCATTCGCGTGTTCTACAGGTTGCGTGTACCTGTAGAAAGCCATAAGTCAAGTAAGTCAAGTCACAGGTAAATGCACAGCTGCTAGCATATTATCTTCTCCTTGCGTTGTGTCAGTATCCGTAAATGCCATTTACAATATTATTGTCTGTTTAATTTGCATACGTGTGTCAGCTAGCGAATTGAATTAATTTTTTTATTTTAAATAAAAAAGGCAAAATCATCCGCTTTCACCTAAGTGTTTATGCTGTTTAAATCTGCTTTGGAAGAGCTGATCATTGCCTTTGGTTTTTGTTAGGAAGGGACTTTCTGAGACGTGGCCGCAGGAAAACGAGGAAATGGTTCACGTTAAGTTCTCATTCTTGTAAGTATTTCATTCGTGTTTTAGATTATGAAGGTTCTGATGTTTATGATTAAAGAATGGACCACTTTTAAAGAGGGGCTGAAACCATTTATTACTTACCTTTTCATTGATTAAATGTTTCGATATTTATAGATTTTTATTTTAGTGCTATACAGCAGAGCTCTCAGTCTGATAATATAATGCAATACAAAGGAAGTTCTATAATTTGTGAATCGTTATTACTTCGGTCAAGAAGTGAAACACTTGTCTCATTCTATATCGGCTGGCGAAAAGTGGGTGTGGAAAAAGGGATTTTCCACAAAAACCATGATTACTAATTTTTACATGAATTAATTAATTGATGTGACACTCACTACAAAAGTTGTTACGCTACATGATGCAGTAAGGTCGAAATGTGTAATTAATGCATCATTTAGAGAGAGGTTGATTTTTTATTGGCAATTTCTTGATTGCCTGCAGTAAATAAATAAAAAAGGTAAAATAAAGCAATAAAACGAAATAAAAAATATAAAACGAGAAAAACGAGACGAAAAATAAAAAGACCAGACGAAAAATTTTAAAAAAAAACGAGAAATCCGAAATTTTTCTGAGCTTAAGCAACGAAAAAAAGTCTTTTACAACTATAATGCATACCACCAGCAGATATAACATCTGATTTGGTTGCTTGCAGATGGAATGCCTTCACAGATCCGTTTGACTTTGACACAGACATCTACCCCGGCTGCTTGGCTTCTGCAATCGCACGCGAGAAGTGGTCGAAAGAATACTTCGAGGGATTGAAGAAGTAAGTTTTCAGAAATGTCAGTTTTTAATAAGCAGGTTTGACATCTCAATGGTATGTCGTGTGCATGCGCAGTGGGTCGGGTCATGGCTCCCCTAGGTACCCTACATTTACTGAGTCAACCAGGATTATAAACACACAATATGCATGGGTGTTTTGTTTACGAAGTTTTAAGAATGAGAATTAATAAACGGCTTAAAACTTCGTGAACTTAAGCCACGCATGTTGTGTGTTTTCAATTCTGGTTGATTCAGTAAATGTAAGATATCTATTAACTAATCTTTATGACAAAATTGATCTTTATGACAAAATTAATCTTTATAATAAAATTAATCTTTATGTTGCCGATGATGTTCATTTTGTTTCTTCAACATTCCTGGTCTGACTGACTGACTTGACTGACCTACTTAATCTAACCTGACCTGACCTGACCTGGTTTGGTGTTGATGCTGCTTATAATATTCGTGTCCTTTCTGTCGTAGGTCGCATCAGACTCATTACGAACAGTGGGGTGAACTGTTTGGCATTGTCCAGGTCGAAGGTCACGAGGACAAACAGCTGACGTTGCGAGGTTATCGAGATCACTCGTATGGTAAGGATTGCTGTCTAGGAGATATATGCTGTCAACTCTTTTAACGACTACATTATTGATTATAGATGCTTTGTGAGCTGATCTGATAAGAATGTTTTAAAGTCTCGTGAGACTTAGCATTTTCAAAAACCAATTTTCAATGACCTTATTTTGGAACACCATACTATATATATATATATTGTATTGTATTGTATAAAAACATTTGTAAAGCGCCTCTACTAGGGTGAACCGTTCAGAGGCGCTCCCAGTGCGCAAGGCCATGAGAGGAGAAATAGGTTTTGAGAAAAGAAAATGAGGAGGAGGGATTACCAGTAAGAAGTTGAGAAGAAGGAGGCAGCGTATTCCAAAGAGAAGGGCCTTTTGATGTAAAGGAACGGGACTGAGTCATAGCCGTTCTAGTAGGAGGTACTAGAAGATCAAATCTGTTTGACTTCAAACAGATTTGATTTAGGTGTCAATTATATATATATATTACATTATCGACTATATTAACATACATTAACATATATATATATATATATATAAGTTTTCGGAATGAATTAACGATCATAATAGCGGAAGTAGCGAGCACTAAGAGTAGGGCTACAGAGATGGTCTTAAGGTTGGCAGTGGAAAGACCTAGCAGGTTATGTATTCTTTTGTTTCTATTCTTTTGTTTCTATTCTGTTGTTTCTATTCTGTTGTTTCTATTCTGTTGTTTCTATTCTGTTGTTTCTATTCTTTTGTTTCTATTCTTTTGTTTCTATTCTTTTGTTTCTATTCCAGGTGTTCGAGATTGGAACACTTTCCACCGTTATGCAATCAACTTTGCTTACCTGGAGGTAAAATTATTGTTTCTGCAAGTAGACAAAAATGTTGCTTCAAAATTTTCGATCTGTTGAAGTTGATTACTTTGTATAAAATGATGAAGTTTGATAATAATTGCTTTAATTTTTGTATACAAATTTTTTGGGGCGCAGTGATGTAGTGTTGGGTTTGGTACCTTGCTTTGAGTCCACCTCAAGCCACCACGTTGGGACCTTGAGCAAGTCCTTTACTAACAATTGCTCGTGCACTTCGGCGTGAAACTCCGATGTAGTGTCCGCGCTGTAGTCGGGAGCGCCTCTGAGTATAGCACTTGAAGGGGCGCTCTGACAAAATATGAGAAATAAATTTACACTTGATTATCTTACCTATTGCATTGCTTTGGCTGTTTATATCTTTACCTCCTGCATCTTGTTACCCAATACTTGGCCTGTTACATTGTCTGCTACATTACATATATGACTTTGCATTAGGAATTACACTGTGTAATATATTGCTTATTAAGCACATTACCCATTATATTGTCTGTTACATTTTCTCTAACACGACTTCACATTACTTAAAATTATCTTATATTGCCTGTCACATTTAGATTGCAATTGCTATCCGTATTTTGGTGTACAGTGATAAACATATGTAAGTCATAGAACTTATAAAGTCAGTCAAGATGATGATGATGGTGATGCTGATGATGATGATGATGATGATGATGATGACGACGATGCTGATGATGACAACAATGATGTTGTCTTTTTTTATATGAATTGCATCTTTGTTCTAGGATGGAACAGCATTTCACGTCGACAGTCTGAGCATGCCAGGAATATTTTCACTGTAAGCACCTCGTCGGTTATCATTCGTCGATGTTTGTGAATTTCTAAATATTTATTTAAATGAATATATAAATGAATATTTCTTTTAATATATTTACCAAGGTTATATGAAGAGGCTGAATAGATTTAGCATTACTTTGCATGGTAGTATGTTTATGATTTTTGTTTTGGTTTCTTGTGCAGGCTTCAGTGCGGTTATATGTCGAGACCAAATTGCATAATGCATCCTGTCACCTCCACAGATATGGACATGATCGCGCTCGGAGAAAATCAGAATCCACCGAGAAATTATGAGTTCAACTTCACAGCAGGTTTTTGTTCTTATGAATCGTTTCACAGTTTAAGGAATATTTACAGAAATGATGGTAGAGGCAGTTGTCATGTTCGTATTGTTCATGGTGGTGGTCAGGTGATGGTCGTGGTGGTGGTTGTGATGGTGGTGGTGGACTGGGGAGGTGGTGGTGGTCGTCATTGAGTAGCTGTTGTGACCAACAGCATCATGGTGATGTCCATGGTCAAGAGATCAGTGATGATGATGATGATGATGATGATGATGATGATGATGATGATGATGATGACGACGACGACGACGACGATGACGACAACGATGATGATGACAACGATGATGATGATGATGACGATGACGACGATGATGATCAGCAACAATGACGACGATGATGATCACAGCGTTAGATCACTTTGCGGTAGCAGTGTATTTTTTCTTTTCGATTATTTAATAAAAATTTTGCTTACCCATCTTTTCTTTGTGTTATGCTTCAGATGGTAAGTCATACCACGTGAAGGTGAGGGCCCGTGACGTCATTCGAATGTATCTCCATGACGACTGGAGATCAATGATCTTTGAACAGGTGTCTGACTATGAGGTCAATGGGGTCAAGGGTTACGGCATCTTCGAATTCCTATACAGGTCACGTACCCATGTCGTCTTATATTGTTCTGAGAGAGCAGGTTTATTGTTGTTATTATTATTACGGTATTACTGATATTATTTTATGTTGTTTTATTATCATTATTCTTCTTATTATTATCATTACTATTATTATTATTATCTTTTTTTTATTATAAACGATTTTATTGCAGTTAAATTCACAAAAGTTGCTTTTTGATCACCATAAATTTGGAAATAAAATTCATAACATCAAGAAGTAAGTAAAATTATTATCATTATTTTATTATAATTATTTTCATTTTTTTCAGTAACGGAAAGTATGATTGCAAAGTTGGATATTTGAAGGCGCCATTGTAGCGGTATAGTTGCGTTACGGGTAACTTACGGTGCCATATAAACTGTCAATATTATTATTATTATTTTTTTAAATTTGTTATTGAGTGTTATCATCTGTTATTAATCAATGTTGCTGAGGATTTGTGCTTGAAGAATTGCCTGCTTTGATTTTGTTAACTGATGGTGATTTTTAGGATTTTATTTCATTGATTGATTTTGTTGATTGATTTTATTGATTGATTTTATTGATTGATTTTATAGATTGATTTTTCCAATTTGTGGATTATCTTCTTTCCAGGAATCCTCGTCGTTCCCCAGTTCACCCGGAAAAGACGTTACCTCTGCTTGCGGAGCCGGAAATCCCCGCAACGAGCAGCAGCAACAGTGCCCTCTGGTTGCCATTCACTGTGAGAGAATGTGCGTCCAGCCACTTGGTTGGCGGAAAAGGTTGCCAGCTCGCCTTACTTACTCAGCTCGAGTCAACGGTGAGTTGCCGCGTTGACAACCTTTAGTTTCATGTGGATGGTATTGTATTGTATTGTATATAAGCCTATACAATACAATAATTATATTGTATATGGCATATACAATATAATTATTGTACAATTAATACAATACCGTTGTATTGTATTGCATATTGTAGTGGTGCCACCGGACGTACGAACCTGCCAACTGGCAGAGAACAATATGATGATGGTATTGTATTGTATTGTATATGATAATTTTTAAGGTGCTTCTTGTAGGCCTACTAGTAATTCGGGGACTCTCTCAGTGTGACATCCCTGTGGTAGCTGGTCCTACAATCTGGAATGCCCTGCCTGCATTCACACGTTCCACTGCAAATTTATCTACTCACCATTATTGTTATTGTTATTATTATTTAGGATATATTTTATATAGCATCTCTTCAAGGAATTCTACTCAGAAGCGCTCCCAGCCCAACTACAGCTAGGTGACAGGACAATTACCCCCTGGACAATTACCCCCCGGACAATTACCCCCGGACAATTACCCCCGGGGACAATTACCCCCCGGACAATTACCCCCCGGACAACTACCCCCTGTGCCAATTACCCCCCGGACAACTACCCCCCGTGCCAATTACCCCCCGGACAATTACCCCCCGTACCAATTACCCCCCGGACAATTACCCCCGCGCCAATAAAGAAGTCTATGTCAAGTTCATATATTTTCGCACTCAACGAAGCGACACCATTTGCTAAATTCTTCTGTTTCACATAAATAAAACCTTCGAAACTAAGTTTATCTTTCCCTCTCTCGGATTTTTAAAATTCCATCATGACTAGATATGGATAAATTAAGCAGACTGTGAGTATATTGCATTGAATGGTCAGCTAAATTTTATGCAAGAGCGTACAGGTAACGTATGCCTGAGAGCGAGATAAACAGATACATAGAGAAAGACAGAGAGAGGAACAGAGAGGCATGGAGTGCTAGAAGGAGGTATGTACGCAGATAGATGATAAATAATGGTAGTATAGTAAGGAGTGTGTATAAGTGTGTACAGTAAGTATTGTTGAGTGAGCCAATGAAGAAAGATGTCTACACAGTAAAGTTACTTTAGGGTAGGCTTTGGCAGCGCTGAAGGTCTGACAAATACGTGAGACCATGACCATGAGAATGTTCGTTCCCTATACGAAGATACGCGTGGGAGAACAAGCTCACACTGTGCCACGGGGGGTAGTTGTCCGGGGGGATTGGTACGGGGGGTAATTGTCCGGGGGGTAATTGGTACGGGGGGTAATTGTCCGGGGGGTAATTGGCACGGGGGGTAGTTGTCCGGGGGGTAATTGGTACGGGGGGGTAGTTGTCCGGGGGGTAATTGTCCTAGGGGGTAATTGTCCAGGGGGTAATTGTCGGGGGGTAATTGTCCGGGGGGTAATTGTCCAGGGGTAATTGTCGGGGGGTAATTGTCCGGGGGGTAATTGTCCAGGGGGTAATTGCCCTGGGACAGTTGTGTGATTCTTAAGATGCAGAGTGGAGTGATCCCAGGGCCCTAATCAGTGTAGCAGGGAGGTCGTTCCAGGATGTAGGACCAGCGACAGAATGAACGGCGCTTATGGATAGCTGTCCACGAACGGGAAACCATAGACTATTAGTGATCTTGGTATTTCTATCATGTATGTATATATTAATATGTCGCTTTTTTCATAGAATATTTGCTTTCATGTTGTTCCTTGCTTTTCTTTCGACAGAGATTTTCCGTTCCGTCCGGTTTCTGCCTCACGATCTCTGCTTTCGATTTACAAGTAGCGGTAAGCAATCCAGATTTTAATCCATTGGAGGCAAATCACAACGGGTTTGAGTGTAAGCTGAAGACTGCTTTTCAGTTTGGCATTGGTATGGGAGCACCTCTGAGTAGCGGTCTTGAAGGGACACTATATGTATTTTGATTGATTGATGGTTGGTTGATTAATTGGTTGATTGATTGGTTGATTGACTGACTGACTGACTGGCTGGATGGCTGGCTGGCTGACTGCATTCCAGGCCTCCCAATCAATACCAGAACTTGACTAGAATGTATGAATCTGGAGCTTAAGGTTCACAGGCGCTCAATGAAAACAAAGTCTATAGGCCGGGTTCAAGAGCCAAAGAGTCAGGCGAGGAGTTAGTTAGACAGACGGCTTTTTGTGGACAATGTTTCGAGTTGGAATGGCATGGGAAGTTGTGGGAAGTGGAAGTTTGTATCTGGATCTGTGAGAAAGCAATGTTTTGAGTTTCGAGTGAAAGACCTACACTGGGAATATTGCAAGGTGGAGTTTTGGTCAGTTCGTATGATGGGTCAGAAGTTTGTTCGAAAGAGGCGGAACAGCATTTTATTGATGATGTGATATAAGGACGAAGCAGTGTAATGGAGGATGAGGAGGAGCATGTTCAACGAAGTGATTGTTCTTGTTCTATTGTTGTTTTACAGAAAACTTCATCACTGTTAACGGCTGTCAGCCGCTTAGAGAAGACTACTTGGTGAGTGCGATGGGATGTTCATATGCATATGTGCGTTAACGGATATTTCTGTAGCACCTTTTCCTAAGCTCCCATGACCTCTGACCCTTGGAAGTTCGAAAAGGTTAGATTGGTCTTTCGAAAAAAGGTCAAGAGCCAAAGCTTGGTGTTTGATCGATAGGTTTAGTAATTGAGTTGTTTGTTGCTAAAGTGATTAATGATTTCCATAGTTATATCATAAAAAGTGATTAGCAATTAACATTTGTTACTGTTGTTGCTTTCTATTGTTAGAATATTTAAAGAGCTTTTGTTACAATTCGAAGAGCTGCTTTTGATGGTAATAATATGGCTTTCTATTGTTACCATTATTGTTATTATTATTATTATTATTATTATTACAGTACTCAAGAAAAGACCGGTGATCTGAAGTCGGATTGTCAGAATGCGATGGATGCCTTTCTGAAGTCGCCCATCTGTCCCGAGGTACGGGAGGCAGTCGCTAAGGCGCTCGTCGACGTCTTTGGTCCGAACTTTGACAAACATCTGTTTGCGGTTCGATCGTCTGCTGCGGGTGAGATTTTATTTAAATGAAAACGCAGAAAATGATTGTAATGAAATAATTCTGTTGTGCTGTTTGGTGCCTCTTAAAAGGTGTTACTCCTGCATATTTACAAGAGCTCTGACCCTCTACCCTGAGTGCAGAAGCGTCTTGTTCTATGTTCATCCACTCAAGATAAATTCCTCATTGCAGGTTCATGAGCTGCTCTAAAAGAGCATTTATGCTTTCTGTTATTGGCTATTGCTTAATAATTTCACCTCACCTTTGCTGACCTTAAAAAAACTTGATCGTCCACTTGAGGACGTGATTATGAAAGTTTGATTGTTGATTATGATCTATGTTGTGATCGAAGGATTTCTTGTAAGTTGCTCTGATCAAATCTAATCTCTGGATGTTGTTCCGTGATTACAGGAGAGGATGGATGCGAGATGTCGGCCGCTGGTCAGATGGAAACGGTTCTCGGAGTGCTTGGCCTGGAAAAGGTTCGTGCACTTCCAGTTGATTGGGATGGAGTTCATGTGGAAGAGCAAGGTTATCAGAGGTCACGTGAGATTGATGAAGGTCATGTGAGGTTAATGAAGGTCATGTGAGGCTAATCAAGGTCAGATGTGGTTAATGAGGTCATGTAAGTTGTATGTATGTGCACTTGTTATAGCGCCCCTTCAAGATTACTACTCAGAAGCGCTCCCGACTACAGCACGGACACTAAATTGGAGTGTCACGCCGAAGCGCTGAGCAATTGCGAGTGAAGGACTTGCCCAAGGTCCTTACATGGTGACTTGAGGTGAATTCAAACCTGCAACCATCCACTACACCACCACGCTCAGATCAAGTTAATCCTTTACCCGTTTGCCCCGAGTATATCCGCTGGAAACGGGCTTAAAATTTAAAAATGAACCGGTGAAGGGTTAATGAAGGTTATGCACGGTGCTGAAGGTCATGTGAGGTTAATGTATAGTAATGAGGTTACTGATATGCAATGAACTGTTTGAACTGGTTCAGTCCAGTTTCATTGTTTGGGAAATGTGATGTCAAGTCTGTTCATCGTTTCAACCGTTTCTGTTGTATGATTCGTTTCAGATATACGATGCGATTCGTTTCTGCTGGGCTTCGCTTTTTGCGCATACAGCTGTCGCTTACCGAAGGTATTCTACGTTGTTATGGTTGTAACATTACGTATAATGGTTTTAATACTACATGAAGTGGTTGTGATATTACATGTGATGTTGTGATATTACATTAATGGTTGTGATATTACTAGAAGTGGTTGTGATATTGCATGTGATGGTTTTGATATTACATGTGATGGCTGTGATATATCCCTCAGCAAGCAAAAATATTTACTCTTGGAGCTGGTGTGGTATGGCTTATTATTGTTTATTAGTAGTAGTATTGTTGTTGTTGTTGTTGTTATTATTATTATTGTTTGCTTTTTTATTATTACATGGTAGCAAGGACCTCTGATGATGATGATGATCATCATCAACAACATCATCATCGTGACCGTCAGCATCATCATCATCATCATCATCACGTGAAGAGTTGTATAGCTTTAGTTGTTATATAATGATAGAAATAACTTGAGATGCAAGTTTTGTCTTGCGTTCTGCATTCTTGTATGCCAGACTTTGTGACTTCACTACAGGCAGAATGGACAGTTGGTGACGTCATCGGCCGGTGTCGTCATTCAGCAAATGGTGCCAGCAGCAGTGGCAGGTAAGATAAAAGAACAGGCACCATCGTTTAATTAATGTCTACCTGTCTCACCTGTTCGCTCTTCCATCCTGTCATTTCCACTGTGTCGATAACAAAGATCGTTAGTGTCGCCCTCCTCCTTTATCTAGGCTTTGGACTGGCACTGACAAAGTAAGAGCAGTGGCAGAGGCAATGTGCAGATGTATTGTTGCAATGGGATGGCTGTGGTTCTTCAGTAGCAGAGCGGAGATGTGCTGAAAATTATCTTTGTTCGTGGATGGTTTGGTGTGTTGGTGGTTTTGGGGTTGAGTGATTGGATGGGTGAGTGGGTGAGATTGTGGTTTGGGGTGGATTAATGCATGGACGAATGGAGGCCAGTATGAATGGATGGGTGGGTAGTTGGTCAGCTTTGTGGCCAGATGGATGGAGGGAATGGATGGGTGGGTTGATTGGTGGGTGGATGGATGGATGGGTGGGTGGGTTTAGGTGGGTGGGCTTTGGTGAGTGGATGGAAGGATGGAAAAATGGATGGATGGAAAAATGGATGGATGGGAAAAATGTGTCGATTATATGGAAGGTTGTACGGATGGATAGATGGATGGATCATGCACGTCTTTCGAAAATTGAAAAATGTTCTGCTAATTAATGACTTAATTGGTATTTGAATTCAGTAGGAAAAGAATGTTTGTAAATCAACCATAATTATAAATGATTCTCAGACGGCATGTGCTTTGAATTTCGTAGGTGTTCTTTTTACACGACATCCAGTCACTGGAAACCCGGGTGAAATGATGTTGAATGCTAACTACGGACTGGGGCAGGTTAGAATAACGTTCACCCGATCTAAACCTTGAATACATGTGTGGATATATTATGTACAATTGCATGCACGCATACATGTATGTAAGACTGCACACATAAAATGTACAATTGAGAGGTCATTGTACAAAATCCTAGATGCATGTACGTACATGTAAATTGCGACTTGCATTGCCATACTGTAACTTGTTTCATTTTAACTTGCCTTATATCTTGCGATCTTGCACAAGTATCTGGTCTTGCATTGTCTTACTTTATCTTGCCCTGTGCATAATGATTGCAACACTACAGACATTATTAGATTTGATTAAAGCAGGAAAAAGATTTGATTAAACTTCAGATTAAGGTTTAACGAGATTGAAACTGGCAGAACGTTGAAATCGTACGAAAGAAGTGCAGGAGTTGCCCATTGTTGCACGGTTGTCTCATGTGGTTGTTCAGTCACATGTGGTTGTATACTGTATAGTCAGTTGTCTCTTGTGGTTGTTTAGACGGTTGTCTCCGGAGAAGTGGAACCGGATCAGGTGACGATAACACGGACGTGGACGGATGACGTCATCATAAAGAACAAGCAGATCGGAAACAAGAAGCACCTCATCACGCTCACAGGTAACTAAACAACTTAATTACCTTAATTGTTCTGGCAGAGCATACACTTTGCAAGAATTTATATAGCGCTGTTTCGAGGCGATTACTCAGAGGCGCTCCCAACCCAGCAAGACTAAATAATACTAGTGTAAAATTTGAAAAGTACCGTCATACCTCTAAACGTTTTTATCATTCTGATATTATTTCTAATAAATACTTACTTTTGCTCAATCACTAAACATATATTTTTAGCGTGTATTAAAACAAAGTCAGTGCCGACAGATGTGGTCTATTATTCTAAACTAATTAATGGCAAACTGCTCAGTTACATTGAACACCTTTACAATCCTTTTCTTTTCTTCTATGTATAAATCAAATTTATTAGTGTTTAGTACCTTGCTCATAAGTGCTGTAATATGCCGAGCAAATTTCTGCCCAGGGTAACGACCTCTGTTGTCATAGACCCTGGTCAAATCGGATCCATCCATCAGTGTTTACTAAATGTCTTACACAGTCAATTCCTGTCTCTTAAGTCGGTTCAAGTTAGCATTTGAAATATAAAAATATTTGATTAAAAGTAACAGCTCAGACAACAGTTGTGCGAGATTAAAGACAACAACAGACGTCAGAGTTCTTCTCCCCTATTGAGCGCCATTTGGAATCACACATAGCGGTTACCAAGGTAACCCAGATTGCAATTCCAGGAATATGTTTCTTAGCAACCTGCGATGCCAGCCAACTTTCGGGTAAAAATAAACTCAATCGTGGTGACCAGATCATTCACAGGTGCTTAGTCAAAACAAAAAGAATTGACTCATAGCTTTACATCTCTTCCTCTCATCATCCTTCCCACCAGCAGCAGTGCTTCATCATCCTTAAGTTATGGGAACCTTAATGTCACACGTCTCATGACATCAATTGTAAATGATTGTAGTTGTCATCATCATCACCATCATCATCGCTATCATCATCACCAACATCCATAATGATAGGATCAGTCAGTCCTCCTTCGAGACAGGGAGCCAGTCCATGGCCGACCACATAAAGCGACCAACCGAAACCTGATGATTCTTTCAGTCACGAAACCTGGGTCGACTATCTGTCTCTGTGTCTCCTTCTGTCTGTCTGTCTGTCTGTCTGTCTGTCTGTGTACCTGTCTGTTTGTCTGTCTGTCTGTCGGTCGGTCGGTCTGTCTGTCTGTCTGTCTGTCTGTCTGTCTGTCTGTCTGTCTGTCTGTCACAGAGACCTATCTTGGCAGCTGTGCGGTTATCATTTCAGCTGGCATCGTCCACTTCCCCCATTCCCCTCATCCACTAGGCCTGCCCCCACGGAATTATACATCGGGTTTTTTCTTATCTCAGAGCGAAGATGCTTTGACTGAACGACCGATTTATCCATCGGACGAACGTTTTCCACTTTTCTATACCAACTGCTGATGACCAATTGAGTCATCCACCGTATATGCGCATATGTGGGGCGCGGTGGTATAGTGGGTATGTTCGTCGCCTTGTAACCGAAGGGTTGCAGGTTTGAATCCACATCAAGTTGCTGCATAGGGACCTTGGGCAAGTCCTTCACTCGCAATTGCGCAGCGCTTTGGCGTGAAACTTCGATGCAGTGTCTGCGCTGTAGTCGGGAGCGCCTCTGAGTAGAAGAGAGCTTGAAGGGGCGCTATAACAAGTGCACATACAAACAGAAAACAGATATTGCAACTTAGTATACCACAAATCAATGATGTCAACAACAGGCAGACAGAACAAGGGCGACGGCTGAATGACCATATCCATCTCACTCATACATTCATTCATTCATTCATTTGAATAGTTTATATAGCGCCCATTCAAAAAGTCATCTCGGAGGTGATCTCAGAGTAACCGCGATTATACAACTAGGTTTTATTTAAGGAGCGTGCAAAATACTGATGAATCGGGTTATCTATTGGTAGCAGACGTATCTCCAACGGGAGATACATCTCCGTGTAGTTTAGCTTAATAATCATTTCATCTCGACTATATCCCGCGGACCTTTGTCGTCTTTTAAATGCATTATTCATTGGTTTATTCAATCATTGGTTTTTATAGCGCCTTTTAATTTGTACTGCTGAATAGTACGTTACCTATAATAGCAAACAGTACTCATGATGACTTGTGCAAGGCAATGGTGTAGCAAGGCTAGGTATTGGACACCTTTAAAACGCATTTAAGTTACGCTATATATATGTAATCTCATTCGCGCTCAATTGTTTCCTTGGCAGGTACAACTTGCGCTTCAGTATAAACTAGGCTAGCAATAAAATTCATTGAAAACTTTTGTTCTATTTGACACCCGTAAAATGTGTTTTGTTCGGCTATTAATACAAGAGTCAAAGCTGGCAGAGTTCAAGATTGTGATTGAACTCATAGAAAATTCACTAGCCAGAGCCGTCACCAAAACACCCAGACATTATCACAGCACATCACCTCCATCATCAAGTCACTTCACTGGCTGAAAGTCCCAGAGCGTATCCATTTGTATAGCGCTTCTTCAAGGGAACTACATAGAGGCACTCCCAACCCAGCACGGCCACATAAAACGGTCTTAAGATGAGAGAGAAATGCTTGCGAAGAAGTTCTTGAAAAGGAGCAAAGCTTCTAGGGAAGGTCATTCCAGGTCGATGACTTACCATTCATTCAATCATTCATTCAATCATTCATTCTGAGAACTTGTATAGCGCCTCTTCAAGATAAACGTATCTACTCAGAGGCACTCTTTGCGCTGGCCTTTGAACTGGTTTTAGTGTAATTTCAACAAGATAAAATAATACATCAGTCAGCAAAATAATAGGCCTACACAATAAGCTGAAAGAAGAGTCACCATTGGCGGACACACACACACACACACACACACACAGATTCCCGTCTACAGTCGAGAGATGACATGGATGGATGTCCAGAGTCTCTGGACCAAGTTGCGTCGATAGAATAAGAGCGACGACAGTAATTGACATCGCTCGCAAACACGATGACGGTGACAAGAGTAATCCCTTAATGATGGAAGATGACACCCGTACGGACAAATCGTCGATGCACAAGGAGAAGGAACCAGTGGCGGAGACCTAGGGGGGGACAGGGGGGACGGTCCCCCCCAATGAAAGTGTTGGGGGGGACGGCCCATGCATTTGTCCCCCCCAATGTTTGAGCGTCAAGCCTTTTTTTGGCGGCGAAAATAGAAAATTTCTTTGAGATTTTGGCCGGATGACTAAAAAAAAAGGTCATCAACTTTTTTGGCGGCGAAAATAGACAAATTTCGTCGAGATTTGGGCGGATGACTAAAAAAAAAAAAAAAAAAAAAGGTCATCAACTTTTTTGGCGGCGAAAATAGAAATTTTTTCCGAGATTTCGCCGGTCGTCAGAAATTTTTCGGAAAATCTCGCGTCTTTCCGTCCCCCCCAATTCTCGGCCCAGGTCTCCGCCTATGGAAGGAACCCAATGGGGGGGGTTTATTCCCCGAAATCCCACCCCTTGTCTGCGCCACTGACTTGATGGATTATACGTGTTGCGCCTGTGCAAGGCGATGGTGTAAGTAAGGCTAGGTGTTGGACACCTTTAAAACGCGTTTAAGTTATGCTATATATAAGTAATCTCACTCGCGCTCAATCGTTTTATTGGCAGGAAGTAGACGGAGGTAGCCTAATTCGTCGTTGCGTCGGTTGGTTGAAGCGCCACCAGTGACTTGGGGTCGAGGTCATTCCGGTGACTAGCGTTAGCCATTCTCCACATGGAGGAACGTAAACAAGGCTACAGATGGCATACGCGGGCCGTGCGGCTGAGGCTCGACCGTACATCGGAAGGATGGGTCTGATGTAGTCACTTGGCCTTGTCGACTTGCGGACAATAATTCCTCAAACGCACAAAATGATTAATGATAATCCAGTCATTGACTTTTTAAAGCTGACATCACTTAAAAGTCATTGAGTTTTCACTTATTGCTGTTAGTTTCTCTTTCGTTGATAGTCTGTCAATAAACGGCTGCTGCTATTGTTATGTGAAATATTATTATTTATATTTATTAGAATTTTCTGTTATTGCTTGTATAAATTGTGTACAGCATTGTTGTTGCTGTTGCATTTGTCTTCTGTACATCTAGCTTCGGGCATCGAAACGATCGATGCAGATAGGAGAGACGAATGTTGTTTAACTGACGAACTCATACTCGAACTTTCTTCTATTGGTATTGAGGTAAGTTCTGCGTATGTTCATGGGTACTTCATTAATTTATAGTATGTTCCTGGGTACTTCTTTAATTTATAGTATGTTCCTGGGTACTTCATTAATTTATAGTATGTTCCTAGGTACTTCATTATGGCACCTATTAAGTACTTAATTCATTCAGAGAATTTATATAGCGCCTTTTCAAGATGTAGCTACTCGCACAGATGATGGTTCTTGTCGACTCATGATGCCAGTTTTATTATATGGTGGCGATGGGTAAGAATAAATGATCTCCACTGCCACGATTATTCAGCAAAGGCAATAAGAAGTTTGAGAGAGGCTAGACAATCTTAAGCACCTAACGCTCAGATGATGGTGACTTCCGAGTTTTGTATTGGCGGTGTATTTTATTGTTATTGACGATATATTGTGCGTGAGAGCTAGTGAACACTAATAAATTTGATTTATACATAGAAGAAAAGAAAAGCGTTGTAAAGGTGTTCAATGTAATTGAGCAGTTTGTCATTAATTAGTTTGCAATAATTACAATAATAGAGCACATCTGTTGGCGCTGACAGCCACGACTTTGTTTTAATACACGCTAAAAATATACGTTTAGTATTTTGTATTGGCTGTATTTTGTTGTTATTTAGGATGTATTGTGGTTGATTGACCACCTTGTCATTTGCTTCAAGAATAATCCATGGCTGAGCAATAATAGTGAGCAAAGGTACTTGCTCAGGGGTGCCTACTCTCTAGCCATTTTGATTATGAAGCTGATGATGTTTTGTTGATACATGTTTAAAGAAAGAAACTGTTCTGCACATTTATTGTTCTGCTTATTGCTCCTCTAATTGTTCCTATAATTGTTCCTATAATTGTTCCTCTAATTGTTCCTCTAATTGTTCCTCTAATTGTTCTTCTGATTGTTCTTCTAATTGTTCTTCTGATTGTTCTTCTAATTGTTCTGTTAGTTGGAGAAACGTTTCTCAGATCCTCGAGACATCGAATTTGCAATCGACGACAAGAATCGAATTCATCTTTTGCAGGTTCGAATATACAGCAATGTCTCGTAAATTCATTTGTTACTTCAATGCGTTTGGCGTTTGATTGTATGATTAGTGATTTTAAAACAAATAAAACCCATATATATATATATATATTATAGGTATATAATTTATTATATATATATGTAATTACATAAATATTGCTACATAATATGTGGTGCCACACACCAAAACCAGCACTAAGGTGATTTTCAAAGATATTGGGTTTGATACATCATTTCAAAGGCCTTGTCTCAAGCTTTAAAATGACACAAAAATTATTGCTTTAGCTTTATTCTAACCGAAGATAAAAAAAGTGATCCAATTAAACTAATTAATTAACCAATTAAGTTAATTAAAACAAACTAATTTGCATATCAAAAGCATTAAAATAGCTTGAAAACGTGTGTCTAAAAAAAGTAAATGAATTTTTTAAAATTATTTTTTATTAAATTCTGCCCAAAAAATCACAAATAGATTATTTCCTTAAATACCTCTGATGCGTAATTTCCGACTTAATGCTGATTAATGCTGAACCGCCACATATATATTTGAAACACTCATAATGTTCGAATTACACAGAAGATTCAGACGTGTGTAGGCAAATTATAGTCAAGAATAAATGGATGCTTCATTTGTTGCTACTGAGATCTTGGGTTTATTAAAGACATTTAGTTTTCTGTTGATTGTATTGAACCAAAATTATTTGCAGAAGAAATTACTTGCACTACAGTAACTAGTGTATTGCAATTTGTTTTTGTGAATGATTTCAATAATTAATAGCAGCTATTAATTGAAATCATGCGCAAAAACAAATAGCAATACACTAGTGGTTCATCTGATTGTAAGCAACTGTTTTGAATTCAGGCGAGACCTATAACGACGTTAGACTTCGATACCGAATGGCATTACATTCACGAATTCGACAGCGCATTGGCCATGGATCGGGAAGTCATCACGACAGCCAACATTCAGTGAGTTGCCTCAGATGAAGGCTTGAATCAGACTATTGGAATTGTTCCCAAGTAGCACTTTGACAAGGAGAGTTTTTTTGATTGAGTGATTGGTTGGCTTGATTGGATTGATTGATTGATTGGCTGAATGACTGACTGACTGGCTGGCATTCTGGCTGGCTGACTGACTGACTGGCTGGCTGGCTTGTTAGTTGCTTGCTTACTTGGTTGACTAGTTGGCAGGTTGGTTGTTTTGGTTGGTTGATTAATTGATTTGAGAGCAAATGTGAAGCCGAAGAAACCCGTTATTAACAAAGTTAGAATCCTGCATCATGTCGTTCTTTCTCTCACCAACCTTTTCATCTACGTACGTCCGTTCGTCTGTCTGTCTGTTTGTCCATCGGTCGGGCTGGCTGGCTGGCTTGTGAGCATCTATTAACCCTCTATCGACTGAGGGTACCTAGGATTTTCCAAACCATATACAATGTACCACTGTATGATCGGTAAAGGGTTAAACATGCATTTGATTTGTGAGCATGTCTTGAACAATGAACATACATTTGTGTTTCATGGTACATTTGGCTCAGTCACGTGATATTATTTTCTGTTTGCTTCTGTCTTCTTAGGGAGATGATGCCAGGTGCCATGACCCCGCTGTCGATCAGTAGCTTCTCGTTGCCCATTGATAGAGCACTGCAGGTGAACGTCACGATCTATTCTAGCTTATCCATTCGCAAAGGCATGTTTGGCATGTTCGGTCCAATAGGGACCCTCCGCACTTTGGAGCCCCACACATTGAAAGGGGGAAAAATTGTTTTTTGTAAATATTGTATTTGTTTAAGAGTAATCGTAACAATGAGCGCAGAACTCGGGGGAAAAATTGAAGTCGCTAAAGACTTCATAGCTATGGAAGCCTCTCACGGCATGCTTAAGTAGCTGCTCTTTTTCATCTTATGGCATTTGTTGGTTTGAGACGTTGGCAGGTTGTTGTTTTAGCATACCTGTCCTGCCTCTCTTTCTGTGCAACTGTCCTACCTTTTCTCCACTGTTCGTGTTTTGACAGTGCCAGTCCCAAGCCTGGGAAATGGAGGATGATGTTAAATCATCCTTCATACGACAAAGCTGCATTGAACAGCTTAGCAAGTCTTAGAGCATAACTTTCCTGCATATCTTTCTTATATAACCGTCTTACTTGGAAGTGTAAATGCTGCTTGTTTAATAAGTGTTTATGAATAAATAAATAATTAACTAATTAAATAGAATAGAAAAGAAACTCTGCGTGTTGACTGTAGAATATGTTCGTTGCCATCGGGATTCACTCGTCCGTCCATTATCCGGCGAAGTTCGTCATCAACCGATGCAACCAGGGCTTCATCAATCTTAACGTACGTGTCAACACACATTGTTGCTTAAATAAATATTACTGTCTCTGGATCTGTTGTAGCTGTATAGGTTACTGGATCTGACTCACAAATCAACTCTTAAACTTTTCGAAAATTATTTTATAAGATGAATAGTACAGTCGTCAATGGTCAAGAGTAGTTGGATGGACTACAAAACCAATGAAGATATGCTGCAACTGGTGCAAGAAGAAAGCGTTGATTGATACAATACGAAGAGCTGGCTGGAAAATCATGAATACATTGATACAGTATGAAAGAGGTAGATGAACTGGCTGGGTCACATGTTGAGGGGAGACTCG
The DNA here is from genome assembly GCA_949752735.1 of Lumbricus terrestris. Classification (NCBI taxonomy): domain Eukaryota; kingdom Metazoa; phylum Annelida; class Clitellata; order Crassiclitellata; family Lumbricidae; genus Lumbricus; species Lumbricus terrestris. Next base: position 5,134,140 of record OX457045.1, read on the forward strand.
CTCTTGAGGACGGTATTCAAGGGAAGAACGGAGGGAAAGAAACCACCAGGAAGATGATGATGATGGACTGGTTGATGGAAGTAGAAAATGGGCCGATGATATAAAGATATCAAAGAAAAGTGCAGAATAGACAAGAATGGTGTTGTTGGAATCATCGACCTGCCGAACACTAAAGAGGAGAATATAATTGTCATTTTGTATCAGTAAAAACTGTTGATCAGTTTCGAAGCCGATGATCTGATTTCCAATTTCTTTTGACACCCCTAGGCAGGGCTTAAAGTGTGGCTGGACGGTCATGGACGGCGTCCATGCACTTATTTTAAAATCTGAATGCCGTCCTGCCACCTATTGGCCAGCACAGCCCGGAAAGGTAGGGGTGTCCAGACACTTCTTTTGGAAAGGTAGGGGCGTCCAGGCACTTCTTTTGGAAAGGTAGGGGCATCCAGGCGTTTCTTTTGGAAAGGCACAAGCTACTTACTTTCCTCTAGGGATATATTGGGGGCTGACATATTATAATTGAATGTGCTTTTCAATAGCAAGCGTTTGGATTGTACGAGGGAGCAAGTGCGATTGCACAGAAGCAAATGGCGTCACTGTCGTTGCTTGGTGAGATCGTGAACGAACCTTCGATGGCCGAAGTAATTGCGTACAATGGTGAACTGCCGCGATGGAAACGAATCGTCAATGGATTAAGACACATCTGGGTAAGATTACTGGATCTTGCCTTATGCTGCGTTCTTGCCATGTAAATCAGGGCTACCCAATGGGGTAAATGACCAAACATGAGACAAGGGTGTCTCGCTAATAAATAAAGATACATCTGGGTAAGGTTCAGTGCTTTATGCCTGTGTTTTTGTACTGCCAAAAGTCTGCCATAATGGTCTTCTGAAAAAATTGACATGCTGAAGCTTTCGCCCTACTAATTTTCCTAGTTTTTGACGCACTCTGTTCTGGAGTCGACTCTGCTCTTTTCCGCTCTATTCTCTTAAACCCTTGTCACATCCTTCACGACCTCCTTCCTCCGATACAAGGTTACTCCACACAATACTCGACCCAGATCTAGCCTTGCCTAGAGTTGATGCCTTTGCAAAAGGAAGTTTCATTATGAGAATGTTCTATGACTTTGCATGCGTGTTTTCGATTTTTTAATCTATTCTCTAAATTGCTTTACATTTGTTGATTGTCGAATAAAGAATATTCTTGCTTACTTACTTAATTCAGGGATACCCTTTGTGATTCACTTTATAAATCCAAAAGTAGAAAATAATAGAATGGACGACGACAGAAAAATAAAACGTATGATGCTGGGTATTATGGACGGCAAGGGGAGAAGTGGGGGACCAAACAGGGAGTGGATAGATGCCATCAAGGACTGATGCAATCAAGACCTATACACTGTATGCAGCTGAAGTGTATCTGCACAGAATCGGTGACTATGGAAAATGGTGTTGTTTTGCACATTGTACAATGGACACCAAAGCGTTTTTAGTCCATGGATCATGATAATGATGATGACGAAGGATTTTCATTGTCAACAGATTTTTAACAGAAATTTCATGTTTAAATATTTGACATTTATTTCTTAAAAACTTGGAAATATCTTCTTTTTTACAGTCAAGTAAGAGATGAGGAATTGTCTCCATCACGTGACAAGCATCGCACAAACTGTTAACATGATCATGTATAAGCGAGTGCTTAAGTATAATATGGTGTCGTTTGACGGTGTTTGAAAGGTGTCTAAGGAAAGCTTTGCTTTAAAGACAGGGATGCCACTCTGAATTATCATAAAAGGTCAGATCCAGTCTAAAAAAGGCTAGGAACGCTAGACTGTCTTTATGTCGAGAAATACGTCGAATTTGTGTGAGAATTGCGCGGAATTTGTCTAGAAATGGTGATACAATGTGCGTTGAACACCCTTGGGATTTCAGCTCATGGATTGTCATGATGATGGTGATGATGATGGTGATGATGATGGTGATGTGTTACCGTTTCTTTAGGTGATGTACAGTTCAAGCAAGGAAACAAAGGAATTCGATTATAAGCTTCAGACATTCAGTTTCATTGAGAGACCGCTCACTACAGCCAAGGCATTGTATCAGAACATCACAACTGAAACTCCATTACTGGAACAGGTAGGTCATCCTCAACTTGACTGTCTATAATGTCTCAGAAAGCTTTGTGTGAAAATTATTAATGTCTCGGAAAGCTTTGTGTGAAAGTGTTTAATGTCTTTGTAGGTTTTGACTGAAAATTTTAATGTCTTCATAGGTTTTGACTGAAAATTTTAATGTCTTCGTAGGTTTTGACTGAAAATTCTATTGTTTCGGTAGGTTTTGACTGAAAGTTTTTAGTGTCTTTGTAAGCTTTGACTGAAAATGTTAATGTCTTGGTAAGTTTTAACTAAAAGTAAATAATTTCTTGCCAAGTTTTTACTGAAAATAATTATTATTATTATGCTGTGCTTCTTAGAATGGCTTTCACTGAAAGTATGCACTAATTGTGCTTGTTAGTAAAGGTAAAGGTAAAGGTTTTGCCCATACTCGCTTGCGAGCGTTGGGCCCGGTGCTGATCCCCGGTGTTAAGCCATCAGCCCTTAGGTGGCAATTGCCATACATCGGCAGTAGGTGGCCAGGTCTTTCCGCCGAACCCAAGGTTACCTGCGCAGTGACACTGCTACTCATTTTCACACTCCCATCTGGCGAGTGGCGGCTGAGTCAACCTTAAGGGGCCACCGGGATTAGATCCCGGTTCCTTCTGTTCTTCGTGCCAGCGTGTTACCAATCAGCCACCGCACCGCACTTGTTAGTAAGCTTAGATTAAAAGTATGTACTTCTTAGAAACTTGACTGAATGCATGTTCTTAGTAAGCTTTGACAAGAAATTCTATAAAAATGACTTGAAAATGAAGTCATACCTCTTCAAGAACTCTTCCTGATCTTCAACCCTGATCCACCTTACAATTCATAACCCACACGACACTCACCTAAGTTGGTATTCCACCCCTCTGATCCTCTGGCAACCGGGTTCGGATCTCCTGTTTGCTACTCTTACGGACAACCCTTTGATTCAACGCAGCTTGGCTTTCGAATGGCGCTTTAGAAGTTTGGAGATTACGATTGCGATAATTACAACCTCGTTTTAAGATAGTCTTGCCATAATGTAGGCTACTGTATTCGCAATACGACTGCCATTGATGGTGTTATGATGAGTTTTGTAGCGTATGTTTGTGTAATTCAACTGACGTTCCTTTGCCATGTATAAAAATCATCCTGGAATGGACTCCAGAGTATCATTATTGTTCTTTTAGATGTGGACCAACCACTTGATGAGCAGCGCCAGTTCTGCCATTTGGTCGAACGTCATAATGGCCATCATCTCACAGAACGGGAAAGGTGACCTTCTGCCCCTTCTAGCATTTTCATCGACCAGTTCTAAATACCGTATTTTCGCGAATATAACACGCACACGGGTATAACACGCACCCGAATATAATGGGCAAACTTCGGTTAGGCCACAGTGTGAGAATTGTGGATAAATAGCCCTCCCCACTCCGGCAATTCTCACCCTGGGTTGTTAGGAACTTAGTGTGCTCGGATGGATTGTGATGCGGAAAGTAGAGGTTTCGAGCGACCTCCTCTATGGCTGTTGATGTGCAGGGACTTTGAGAAAATTCTTCGCTCGCAATTGGTTTGCATCTCATTTTCAGATTTGCAGACACTGTGCGCATGGTAAACGCGATCTTTTCCTTCTTGAAGACAATTGCACTTAATGAATTTGTCCGCATTTCGTTGACCTCCAACCAGCTGATCATGCTGAGCTCTTGGCCCTCGCTCACAGACTGATATAATGCAGCGACGCTCTTTCTCAGTGACTGGTCCTAGAACCTGGAATGGGCTCCCTGGTGCACTCCACCTTGTTGCCTTAAGTTCACACCATTATGTTCCTTTCTCGCTTAAAAATTGTATTATTTACCCGTTGTTGAACTGGGAGCGCTTCTGAGTAGATTACCCTGAATGTGCTCTATATAAAAGGTCCATAATAATAATAATGGATATATATATATATTTATTATTTTATTGGTTTGGATTTGGGAATGCACTCTGATGATTTTTTCTCGAAGAAGTGATTTATAAACGTCAGATTACAATTATTACAATGCGTTTGAAACTTGGTTTGGAACTGTGTGACGGTGAACAATATTGTTTTATCTGCCATTTTTCTTATTCTAGATTGGAAGAGGGAGCATTTTTCCGATCTTGCGATGTTACTCTCCAAGTGCGAGGATGTCTACAGCGCTGATGTTCCTTCGTTGCTTCTGGTAGGGCTCTTGTTTTTAATTTACCCCTTTTTTCCATGAAGAATTCTTATTCTATTTTATGAATTTACTTTGTGCCTCAGTTTAAATTTTTTTATTATTGATTATTAATTAATGTTGAATTACCTTTACGTCAACGATGTTCAATGTTAAAGGATTATAACTGATTGCGCACTTGACTAAAAGCCAAAGTCAAGTTTATTATCGTATTTGGATTAATGTTATAGCATTATTGTCAGAATGAATTAATCTCGTGTTCTTTTCGTTTTTATTAACTAGTTTGTTTTGTCAGTATTTTTCATTTTGGCCTGATGCGTAATTGAAAATTTTGAGTCTTTTAAACATTTATTTAAGTTACAGCAATCAATAATAATCTATTGTGATTCCTGGTTTGATGGTTTTTAGCTGATGTCGTCTTTTCTAAATGTTTCTGTCCGTCTGTGGGACGCAGTGGTGTATTGGGGAGTTTGGTGGCTTAGAGCCAGAAGGGTGCGGGTTCGAATCCACCTCAAAGACCCTGAGCAAGTCCTCATTTTATTCACAGTTTGTTTGCCAATCGTAGTTTGAGGCATGAAATGAGTGTTATATAAATTATATGCACCCCAAGTGCAGCATCCTTGATTATGTGCCTCCCTAAAAATGATATACCGGTATATATTATACATGCATGTATATACACTGTGTCCGGAAAAAAAGGGACCCATTTTGTAAATATGAAAATAAATAGTAAATATTGACCGATTTTTACAATTCAGACACCGTTTTTATCCTAACATATTTGTCTAACAATTGTGAAAATATAAAAGTTCCAGTCTCAATAATGACGTCATAGTGACGTCATTTGCATCAAAATTCAAATTTAAGAGATAAGTGCACAAAATTAGCTAAAATTTCAATATTTTTAAGATGTCATTTATCATTAATAAATGTTAGTTTAATTTTATTTTTATATCTGAATTATGTCATACTGCAAGTTGTGCTCAAAGCGTCCACCTTCAGCCTCAACGTAAGCTTCACAACGGTCGCGCTAATAGCCAACAGCAGCATCGATAATTAACCAGCTTATCCAAATTCTCCCAGTCATTAACAATTCGCTCACGGAGATCTTCAATGTCTCTTCTTCTTGTCTTGTACACCATCTCCTGCAATAGTCTACAAATTTTATAATCAACTGGATTTAAGTTCGGGCCGTTTGGCGGCCAAAGATTATAGGAGGATTAAAATCTGGAGTCTCCTTAGTCAACAGTTCAACAGTTTAACGAGCTCAGTGAGCTGGATCGCCATCTTGTTGAAATGTTTGTTAATTCGAGTATTCCCGGATATCAGGCATCAATTTTATATGGAGCAGACAATTCCTGTAATAAGCTGCATTTATTTTCACTCCCGGTTCTATTACATGGATTTCCGTTTTACCAAGAGCAAATATACCAACCGAAACCATGCATGACTGGCCGGCTTAATGAATTTTAATGCAAATAACGTCATTCTGACGTCATCATTGTGACAGGAACTTTTATATTTTCACCAATATTAGATAAATATGTCAGGATTAAAATGCTGTTTGAATTGTGAAAATCGATGAATGTTTACTATATTTTTTCATATTTACAAAATGGGTCCCTTTTTTTCCGGACACAGTGTATATATGTTTATGTATGTATATTTGTATTATTTTTCTGGTTCTGATTGGGAATGCCTCTTATGATTTTTCCTTCACTGACCCGCAATTGCTCATGCACTTTGGCGTGAAACTTCGATTTAGTGCCCACGCTGTAGTCAGGAGCGCCTCTGAGTTGATATCTTGAAGAGACGCTATAACAAGTGCTCATACATACCTGATGATGCTTAACTTTTAATATTGTCTAGAGGCGAGCTTACAAAAGTTGTACAATGCTTGACGCATGATATAACGAATGCGTTCTGTGGATTTGTTTTTATAGAAGTTAGCAGAACTTGTTGAGACGAAGGAAGAGCGAGATAAGATGCTGAACTCGACACCAGAGGTCAGTAATTGTAATTTCAAATTTATATAGCACCTCTTCAAAAGATATTTGTCGGAGCTCATTGGTGTGGTGGTTAGCATGACAGGCTCACGAAAGAGAATGGTCTTCAAGTAGCGAAGATATGCAGGTGAATTGCCCACCAGAATCTTGCTACGAATTGCAGGGCAAAGTTCATTCCATATTGAGGGACCCACGGCTTTGCCATAGCGCTCCCTCTGTCTGTCTGTCTGTCTGTCTGTCTCTCCCTCTCTCTCTCTCTCTCTCTCTGTCTCTGCCTCTGCGTCTGTCTGTCTCTGTCAGTCTGTCTGTCTGTCTCTGCGTCTGTCTGTCTCTGTCTGTCTGTCTGTCTGTCTGTCCATCCGTCTGTCTGTCTGTCTGTGTTCTCATGCTATTTTCATTTTCTGTTTCATATTTCATGCACTTCAGGCAGCACTTGATTGGCTGCGTTCGGAGTCAAGCGGTCGAATCGGACGAGAATTCACCGACTTCCTCAGCCGACACGGACACCGTTGCATTCGAGAGGTCAGTGCAGTGAATTTCATCGACTTCTCAGTCGTATAGTGATTTTATTTCGTAGAACTTTAGTTTTATTCACTCGTCGCAGAATTTTCGGTCTGCCTGTGTCGCTGAATTGAACACATTCATTCATTCATTCGGACATTTATATAGCGCTCGCCGCTCATTCAAGAAAAAACTACTTAGAGGCGCTCCCGACTCCAGCGCACCCAAAAAGAAGAGTTTTAAATTTCTCAGGCTTTCATCAGGTTGATGAGTCTGTTAACTTTTTCTCGCTTGGTTGTTTACTGTATTGGTGTGCTGCTTAAATCAGTCCTTTTATTTCTCTGTTTTGGAGACTTTAACGTTGAAGCCGAGGTTTCTTGAAGTCTCTGCTGATTGTTTTTTTTGTCGAAATAGGCGGAGTTCCGGGAGAAGTCGTGGCACATGGAGCCTACAACGGTCGTCAGAGTGATCCAGGTTTTGTAAATTGCCTCTAATTATTATTATTATTTAAAAAAATTTAAAGAATAATAAAGAAATAATTATATCTAATAAAGAAAGTTTTTTTTAAATTTGTTTAACGAATTTCTTTATTTTATATATATGTATGTGTGTGTGTATGTGTCTGTGCGTTGCATGCGTGCGTGCGTGTGACCTCAGCCAAGAGAATGGACCGCTTGTTGAGAATGGACTTGTTTATGGTCTCCATGCACTGATATCATAAGCAACTCATGGTAAAAATTTCAGAATACCTGTATGTATGTATGTATGTATGTATGTGTAGATGTGGGTGTTAAATTGTTTATGTATGTATAGCATAATATATCTAACCCAAGCAGTGCTAAATGTTTGTTAAGAACAGCAAGCTTTCCTGTAAGAGAGTATAAGAAAGTAATGCTCACCTTAAAATAATGACAAGTCACCACCAGCTGGCTCTCGCACACTTGTAGATCCAGATGAACGAATATTACATGACATGTCATAGCGTGCTAGAATAAAAATTATGTTCTGCTCTTTCCAGTCAATGGTGGAGACGTCTCCTGGAAAATCATCGGCAAAGTCGACCAACAACCTTGACAAGCCATCGATTTCTAGAATCCAGTCAAAGACAACACCGGTCGCAAGGTTGGGATTATTACCATGCAATTGACGTATTATATTGCAACTGACATTTTTCTTATTTACTAAAATTTTATATTGCAACTGGCATTTTCTTATTTACTAATCATATTGCAACTGGCATTTTCTTATTTACTAATTGTATTGCAACTGACATTTTTCTTTTTTACTAATTGTATTGCAACTGACATTTTTCTTATTTACTAAGGCGGTAATATTATTATTTTCTCCTTTTTAGATGGAGCCATGGTGTCCATTACTGTAACATCCCAAACAAGATTACTATTACTATTATTATTGTTAGTTTAATTAGTATATGCTGTAAGTCAATAGGATGTTTTTGTTACTTTGTTTTTTCAACGTGTTTCTGTGTTTTTAGGTTTATCCTGCAGTTTGTTTGGCCGAGAGCGCGGAGAGGAGTTGGTGCGAGAGAACTGTCGAAGGTTAGACGTTAAGACGTTTCACATCCTGTTTCCCTGATTTGCCTGCACAGTATTTTTCTGCAGTTTCCTTTTCTGCGACTTTGATAGGTCTTTTATTCGAACTCCTATTTCTCTATTGTTCCACCTCCTATTGTTCCATTTTCCATACCTATCATTCGATTGTTCCATCTCCTATTATTCCATTGTAACATCTCTTATTGTTCCATCTCTATTGTCCCATCTCCTTTGGCTCCATTGTTCCATCTCCTATTGTTTAATTTTCCATACCCTATTGTTCTATCTTACCTAGTCATGTGGTAATTTTGTTTTTAACTAGTTTGAAAGACTCCTACGCAATCAGTCTATTTGTCACAGACCAATTATTTTCCTCTTTGTTTTTTTGTAGAGCATTTCAGTTAAGTTGCTCGATGCATTTAAGCAGGCCTACTGGAAGCTGGCTGAGATGATGGTTAAAGAGGTAATGATGGCCTTTTCTGGAAACCAGTTTTTAATTTATATGTTATTGTAAAAGTGAGAATTCAGTTCAGTTAAGCATCCATTTGGCTTTAGAAGGGGTTCACGGTAATGGTAGACACGTATCTTTCACGTATAGCGCACAGATGTGATATCGCTTTCCATGCACTACCCTCCCAAAGGTCCACTCAACCTTCCATTCGGCAGGTGGCGTTGGTAAACTGAGCCTTAGGACGTGATGAGCGTCTTGCATAGATAGGGGAGTCCTCTTAGCTGATAGGGGAGTCCTCTTAGTTCCTTTTGCTCGTACTACTACCATGAAGAATCGAGCCTTTTCTGTGGTTGGACCAGTGGTCTGGAATGGCCTTCCTTTTGAGCTACGCCTACACCCTGGGACTCTACCAGGATCCTTCCTTACTAAACTTAAAACTGTTCTTTTTGTGCGCGCTGGAGTCGGGAGCGCCTCTGAGTAGTTTTTTCTTGAAGGAGCGCTATATAAATGTCCGAATGAATGAATAGATGCCAACAGTTAAATTCGACTTCTGTAATAACTCACTGAACGGATCACTTAATCTGACCATCCAATCATTCATTAATCATTTACTGCATTGCTGTGTTGTCAGCTTGAGAAATAAAGAAAGATTATTGTCATTGTTATTTTTAAAACAATTAAAATCTTGTCGGAAATCGATTAAAGTTGTTGATGAAAGATTTTAGCGTCTACGATGACATTATTGCTCAATTCATGGATTTAAAAATTGTAATTTAACGATGAATCCAGATTTGACGAAGGATACTTTATGAGTATCGAGAAACGTAAATAAAGGTGTTTGATTGGTGTTGCATTTCAGTTGCTCTGGTGAAACTATAAATAGCGTGAATATTATTAGGTTGGCATGATGCGTTTAAATCAAGATAGACATTTTTTCGAGATTTCTGCTCCCACCAGCGCCCCCTATCTATTGCCAACGCAGCTATGATGAGTACACCGACCGTTCACTCTCGGTGGCCAGATGAGACTGCAAGGAAGAGATTGGGCCACCCGCCCTCCTCATATGCTGAGGTTAAGAAATTTAAATTGCTAACATTTTATATCTATGGCAGTTAGGAGGCTAGCTTAATATTCGTCTCTACGATTTGGTAAACTTGGGATTGAGTAATGTAGTGCATTTCGGATATAATTATGGTAATCTTGTGAGTTTAGGATTATGGTAAATTGGTAATGTAATAGAAGTAGGACAGTGCAGTAAGTTTAGGATAGTGTAGTATAGTAGAATGACGATAGTGTATCATTCATTCATGCATTCATTCATGCATTCATTCATGCATTCATTGATATAGCACCCATTTAAGACGACTACTAGAAACACTCCCGACCCAGTCAGCTAAAAAGAGGACAGTTTTGAAATGCACATAGAAAGAATCAGTCATGTGCCCTATTGTTACTTAGCGTAATTTTTTTTGTCCTAAATGATATGACAACAAGTAAGTTCCACGATATTAATTTTTCTTTGTTTTCTTATGTCAGAGTCGCCTCCCAGATCAAGATCTTCTCTTTTTCTTCACTCACAATGAAATCGGAAAACTACTGGAAACTCGGTCCGCAAGACTCATTACGAGGTGAGAGATTTTGTAGTCTACACTACACCCCAATGTATTATAAATGCTTACAGTACAATACAATATAAATTTTAGATGAAGAATCCAATGTTATCGTTAACAATATTGTTAACGATAACATCAGATTATGTGTATTGGGGTTTAGGTTATTAGTTAACACTCTGGCACAAAGAGTGCAGGGGTGCACGATCGCATCTTGCTACCCTCCCAAAAATTTCTCTCAATCTTCCAATCGGCTGATGTCATTGTCGAAATGACTAGTAAGATGTGATGGCTGATTTTCAAACGCTTGCAGAAAATGGACAAAGAGAGACCAAGAAGTTTGTTACAGACTGTGTAGTAGTATTTTATTTATATTACTATTCTATTTATATTACTATTCTATTTATATTACTGTTCTATTTATATTACTGTTCTATTTATATTACTATTCTATTTATAGTACTATTCTATTTATAGTACTATTCTGTTTATATTACTATTCTGTTTATATTACTATTCTATTTATTTTACTATTCTATATATATTACTATTCTATTTATATTACTATTCTATTTATATGACGGTACTATTCTATTTATTGTTATTATTATCAGAAAAGAAAGGTGATTGTTTTTGGCTGATCGATTATTGTTTGAAGCGTTGAATGTGATTTTTTTCCAGGGCTCAGAAGAGACGACAGGTTTTTGCAAAGCAGGCTACCATGAAGTTCTCTCGAATAAACCGTGGCCATCCAATTCCAGTTAGTATTATTCTCGGTTTTTGTTCTTTTGAAGTTTTAATCATCATTATTTAACAATGGTTATCTAGTGTAATCTAGGCCAAACTTATCTGAATATTTCTGTAGAGCTTTTTTTACTGTTTACTTTTCCAGTTGAACTTTAAAACAAAATTACTGTGGATGCGCTTTGAAGACTTTGATGTGAATGTGTTAGGTGAAGGTTGTTTCTTGTTAGCTATTAATTTTATTTCGTTAATTTTATTTCTGCAGTAGTTATTGACAGACTCAAGTTCAAAATACAAGACAGTTTGTGTTGCAAGAGATTCGTTTCAACTTCAAGAGGTTTTACAAAGGTGCTATGTCGTGTCCTGTTATGCTCCTGTATCTTTAGGTGAATTTTATGTAAATAAAGGCACGTGTAATCGTGTATGTATTAAAATCGTCAAGAAGTAGTAGAATGTGCTTTTATTTTTAGATTAACATATCCTCATCGGATGTCCAACCAGTTGCAGCTTTCAAGGTTTCTGGTAGGCACCGAAAATTATTTCCAAATTGCTTGTTTGTTTTAGTCTACAAAATATCGACCTGGAATTGCTTTGACCTTAACCTGTTAGGACTGAAGATTGCAGCACATTCATTCGTAGTCTATGTTTTCGTATTAATTTCCTGCGAGTTTTATTGGTGGTCTCGAACTGAAAGACTGTTGCGTTTGGAACCATTTGTTTGTTTATCATTTCAATTATTATTACTACTATTATTATTACTATTATTAAGTTTTTTATACGGCGCATTTCAAGGTGGTTCACTTCGTTCCAATTCCAACCATGACTAAATAGGGCAGTTTTTAAGTTCAAAAGGAATATGATGGTGTGACCTCCAGGTACCATGCAGAGTGCAACAGGGATCCCATTCCAATTTCCATGGCCAACCATTGAGAAAGATCGCTGCTGGATTAGGGGACTAAGATCTAAGATGAGCCGATCGGAGAGCAGATCGCCGCTTTTTTGGAATCTTCACTTTTTGTTTGGAGCTCTGTCGGGAAATTGTCTGACCATGTTGTAACTGTTGCATTTTCTGTTCGTTTTGCATTTCTATTCTAGGTCTGCCAGTCAGCCTTGGATTCATAAAAGGGAAAGCACGAATTGTGACTTCACTTGCGGAGGCTTCGTCCATTCAGGTTAAGAATGTTTTGTTATATATTACATTACATTACATTACAGCATGCTCTTCTCAACCTCGATTGTGCTAAGGAGCTATATAAATCATATTATTTTTATGCAGCATGGTGACAGATTGCCAACGCACTCTCGAGACCATTGCATCTGGACGAAAACTACGAACATTTGCGTCTGCTGTTCGATGATTATTATTATTGTGACAGATAACCGAGTACTTATACCGACAGACTTACTTACATAGAAACATTTATTCATTCATCCATTCTATGTACTTGTAATTATAGTACCCATAAAATCTGCTCAGGAGTGCTCCCAGCCCAGTCACGGCAGAAGAAACAAGACTTGAAAGAATTATGAGACAAGGTTTGATTGGTCAGATGTAATAAAAGCAGCTTTGAAGGGAGGTCATTCCAGATGGATGGCCATACAACCAAGAAGTTCCACATTGCCCGTGTAACTAGGAGTTGCCCTTCATGAAGTGCATATCAGTACATTCATGCTTGTAAACTTCTGCATAAATACCAGAGCGCATGGTATGTGTTTTTGGGTACAACCCGTACAAGCATAAAAACAATTAAGCTGACATTCTTGCATACATGAATGCATTAATACATTCATGCCTATACCTAATTGAAATCGCTCATAACTTGTAGTATGTAGGCCTACAACAGTACATGTAGACATACTGTAGGACGCAATATTGTTAGAGTGGTCACCTTGTAATGTTTGTGGGTCACCCTATATGTGCATAGGGTGCTGCATGGGCTTGTAGTTTGGAGAAGTAGGCCCTATCTAGTTTCAGTCCTCTTCAATCGCTGTTACAGTGACCTTACGCAAGTCGTTTACTCACAATTCATCAGCACCGTCAAATCGATAGCGGCACTCTTGAATGCATTATAATATAAACTTTAAGCATGTGTGTGCATGTAAAAACGTGTACCAATACCTTGTTGCCTTGCGCTACCAGTTTCTAACATCTGGTGATATTGACATTTTCAGAATGGTGATATACTCATCGTCGAGTACACCGATGTCGGTTGGTCGCCGTATTTTCCGATGATCACCGGTCTCGTTACGGAAATCGGTGGACTCCTCTCACATGGTCAGCTTAAACGATGATGAATCAGCAATTATTGTGAATGCAGCGTGTTTATTGCACTGTGCTTAGCTTTCAATTGTTATGTCATGTTATCTAATTAGTCATTTCACCTCCTGTTGATTGTTTCATCTCATGTTGCTCCATTGTTCCATCTTCCATTGTAACATTGTTCAATCTCCTATTGTTTCATCCCCTATTCTTCCACCTTCTTTCGTTCTATCACCTATTGTTGATAAAGTGTGCAGGAAAGAAACACAGCAAGTGAATGAAATCCTGAAGAAGAGCAATAGCAAGATGAGTTAAAGCATTTTAAATTAGTGGCTAAACTTACGCTAGTAAATTACATCGCAGGGATTGAAAACGAAGGAATTAAAGACGATGGAATTAAACGAATTTAGTTTAACACAAAGTGTCGTATTTAATTTGCAAGTATTGTTTATATTTGATTATTTGTTCGCTATTGTTTCAGGGGCTGTTGTTGCCAGAGAGTACGGTCTTCCGTGTGTTGTGAATGTCCCTAACGCCACTCGATTGTTCAAGTCTGGTAAGAAAAATGTCTTTGTCTTTGTCTGCGTTCATGCAACAAAATTTCTAGTGATCTAAATTTGTTTCACACTCTCACTTTTATCTTAAATTTGTGCAGCATCTCTTCAAAAGATCAAGGAATGGAGGTTTACAGGTTTATGCAAAGGTGTTAGCCTGTTAGGGTGTTGCTATCTTTTGCTGTTGATTTTTCTATTGTTTGATTGGCTGGGTTCTACAAGTCTCTCAAGTCTTTTTTCTTTGTTCGTGGTTGGGCTGGGAGCGCCTCTGAGTAGTTTCTTGAGGGGGCGCTATATAAATGCTCTGAATGAATGAATGATTATAGAGCTGTTATTGTTCGTAGAGGCTCGTCACGTCACATTTTCTAATTTTATTGTTTTCATTCCAACATTTGTTTCTTTTCTTTTTCAGGTGATACGGTGATTTTGAATGGAACATTGGGAACAGTTGAGAAGATAGAGGAGGAGTAGTCAATAAATCTAATTAGCAATTATTCAATGTATTCTTTGTTGAAGTGTCGCAATGTTGAGTTTAATCACGTCACATTTTGTAATTTTATTTCACCACAACATGCAGCTGCAATATTATTCGTCGTCGTTCGTTCTCTTTCAAAACTCTCAAATGTCTTCCGTGGTTTTTAATCGTCCGCAGGAGCGGCAAGACTCTATGCGAAACTTCTTCAGGATTCAGTATTAACAGATCCTAAAGATTTTCGAATTCTTGTTGGTTAAAATCGACCGTAGATGGTAACATGTGTTTAGGACCCATCCATTTATAATTATGTATGAAAAAATATATTTTTAGCCCATTTCCCCCGTTGCAATTCGTACAGTTTGTGGAAACTCCCTCCGCCTTCATGTGTACGTACAAATAAGTTTATGTACCCCTTACAAAAGTTAAGTAGCTAAAGCATAAAACATTTATTTTACCATAGTCTACTATTTATTTCTATTTTTCAAAACATCATGCTTGCTAGCTAAAATTTGTTAACCGTTATGGTTTGCTGTTTAGATCTGAGCAGAATTTAATTATGATATATATAATTTAATTATGATAAATTATTATATATAATTTAATTATGATATATATAATTTAATTATATATATAGTTTAATTATATATATAATTTAATCATGATAATTATATATAATTTAATTATGATATATATAATTTAAATTATGATATATAGTCAAATGCCATCAGACTACAATGGGATCATAACACAAGAGTTATAAATAGTCTATATATAATTTATTTGTATACATCATAATTCGACATACATTTTGCATACGTAGGCCTACATTATGCCTACATTTTGTCGAGATTTTCCCCACCGTACGCACCGTTACTCAAATCACCTAAACCCGGTGGCCCTCCCATCCCTGCGTACGTCATATTATATGGACCGCCCCAGAGAAAGCATAGCATGGAGCAGCGTTTCCCAAAGTGGGTTCCGCGGAACCCAAGGGTTCCGCGGGGCGAGCACAAGGGTTCCGCGAGAAGTTGAGAAAAAAGAAATTTTTTTGAGAAATTTTACTGCAATACAACATTTCAAGCAGCTTTTCAAAATGCACTAGAAGTCTTAAACTCGCGTCAGTCGTCTTTTGTGTTCTGTCCTCGCCCGACCTTTCAGTGATTATAGCAATCCAATAATTAGCCTAATATATGTAGCCTAGTTTGTATAAGCTTAGACATCACTGCTGAACGTAACGTAGGCCAGAGCTTTAGGTCTTAGTCAGTACAGAGATGCAGCCATCTTTGTTATCATTATCTCGACGAAACTAGCCAGAGCATCGTAAAATGCAAGGTTAGAAAGAATCGCCAAGTCTAATCTAGTAGCAGTAGCAACAAATAGTGAGTTTAATTTGTTTGTGTGAAAATTTGCCGAAATTGAGTGACTTCTACGTACGCTAACTAGGGTTCTAACCTCTTTTATTTAATTTAGAAACGTGAAACGCTTTCCAGACTCACACGATTTTTAATGGTTCTCGAGGAAACCATCGTTCAGAAATTGCAAATCTTTTTCACGACCTGAAAGTGAACTTGGTTAAATGCTTTCTTTTCATGAATTGCGATATTAATAGGATACGAAACCACTCAATGAATGCGAAAAGCAGCCAACTCTTTTAACGGAGACTACGAACTTCTAATGTGTATCAGGGCGATCGCTAGAGCTCTACTCTCAGTAGGATTCACAAATCGTGGTTTTGAAAACAGTGCAATTTAATCTTTCATGATATTGTAAGAAAAATAAACTTTCTCTAGTTTAGTCTATATAGAGGTAGGCCTATGCCTATAATTATTAGTAGCCTTTTTGCTTCCTGTGCTTTCTGCATGATTCAATGCGTTTAGTTGAGATTGGGGTTCCGCCAGAAAAATTTGAGACACGAAGGGTTCCGTGGCAAAAAAAGTTTGGGAAACGCTGGCATGGAGTATTGGAGTTATTTTTATAGCATTGTGTCGTAGTTAACCTTCTGTGTCAGAGACTTTATGTTAGTTTCTTGTTGTGATCGAGCGAGCGAGAGAGAGTAGACTAATTATTACAGGGCCTACTACTTCATGTTGTAGCATTGTTCCTTAGGTGCTTTGTTGTAAATGTATTACGTGCTGAGACTATGAAATGTCGGCTGTTTTTTTGTGTCAACGAATTTCCGTATCAATTAGGCCTAAATAGCATTGAAACTTGCAACAACGAATGCATTTAGATTTTTAATCTACTGATGATCGAGTCACCACGCATTCTAATAACAAGTTTATGTAATTGTAATGTCATCAGACATTTTAATTCATTCTAAGTTATTAGTTTATTAATTTAATTAGGCCTACTACATATATTTGGGCTGCCACCGTACGTGACAGCGCTCGTGAATAAGCTGGTGCTCTGCGCTTTGCTTTCAAGTGGCACTCTAGAGATTTGGAGATTACGATTAGGTCCCGGAATCGTCTTGGATTGATTCCAAATTGTCCCGGTTTGGAACTGTTCTTTTTAGCACACTTATCTCGTGTTGAGTTTAACACGACATGTGCCTATAGTTCTGCCACTTTGTGAGCAGTGATCTGGAACTGCTTAAAACTGAACCAACTCGGCAGAAGTTGGTCCTACAAGTTAAAGCTTTTCTGTTGCAGACCCAATAAATTATGTATTTAGTTATTTCTCCAATTCTATAGCGCCTTTTCAAGCTCTCCACTCAGAGGTGCTCCCGTATAGCCTACAGCGCGGACACTGCATCGGGGTTTCGTTCAGAGCAACTAAGCAGGAGCGCCCTAGACACATGCTTCAAAGCTAGAAAGGAAAGGATTTTTTGTAAGCACATAAAAAGAATCAAAGCCGACCAGGGCTTTTTTAACGTGCAGTAATTCTTGATACAATGTGCAGTTTTAAATGGATTTGTGCAGTCGTAGAAGTTCTTTAAAGTTGTTTAAACTCTATTCCCCCTCACCCTCTCTCTTTCTCTGTCTGTATGTCTCTCTCTGTCTCTCTCTGTCTGTCTGTCTGTCTGTCTGTCTGTCTCTCTCTCTCCCATTGGTTAAAAATCCCAGAGCGAATCCACTTCAAAGTCCTATCCATAACCTACAACTCCTACAGTTACTGTAAGCCTACTCCTCTCAACTTAGCTATCTTCGTGAACTCATCACCGTACAGCATGCAGCCCGCTCCACCAGATCAACCGCCAGCCTCACTCTTCCTCAGTCCCGGGTCAATATACTCATCTCGAAGTTCTTAAGCCGAGCCATATCTAACACTGCACCACGCCTCTGCAATGATCTGCTTCCTGAATTTCGCTCTTTCCGTGTTTCAAACATTCAACCTCTCAACTATAATAAACGCCGGAGTTTAATCAGAACTTAGAAACGACAGATTAAATAAAGTCTTTAATTAGGCCTACACTATCCATATACAATGTTATTAGATACCCAATGGAATGAAGACATTATAAATACCATGAAATGCAATAAACATCAAAGAAGTAGGCTAGCACTAGGCCTAAACAGTAGGCCTACACTTAGCTAAATTGGCGTCTAAAGTGGTTAAAAATCGGAATTAAACAAAACATCGGGTTTTCATAGACTGTTAGTCTGTCGTAGACTAAATGCATTTGTTATAATAATATTAATTACCTTTCCGCTATTCTGCAGAGAGAGAAATGTGTAGGCCTATAATAAACCTGTTCCATTGAATTGTAAACTTGTGTGCAACATGCTGATTACATAATTTCGGAATTTAGTTGAGTTAACCGAAAAACTTTCAGATAACGCTCCATTCGTTGAATATTTCTAATTAGAAGATCACTTATTCAATTCTGTAAGTTAGCATTAGAAGTAATATATTATTACCTGGATTACACCAACCAAGCTCTAATGAGGCAATTCCTAAAACAACCATTTA
This sequence comes from Lumbricus terrestris, assembly GCA_949752735.1. Classification (NCBI taxonomy): domain Eukaryota; kingdom Metazoa; phylum Annelida; class Clitellata; order Crassiclitellata; family Lumbricidae; genus Lumbricus; species Lumbricus terrestris. The sequence continues at coordinate 5,152,517 of OX457045.1, forward strand.
CACATTAGCAATTAAGTTGGACGTGTGTTCCAGTAGCTGTAGCCTGCATAGGGCCTGTAGAAGTAAAAAAAAGGGCACCGGACCGAGGATATTACGCAACGATATTTCGTTGGCAAGTTTGAATCGTCGTTGACATAAACAGAATGAGACTATATTCAAAAGAAGTTTTAAAAAACTATTCTACAGTTATTCGCATTTTTACAAGAAAACGAACAAGTAGGAGACGGACTTATGCCTCTGAGAGTACATATTGGCCGGTTCTAGAACGATTGGTAATAGACTCATAGGACGATTGGTCATAGGACGATTGGTCAATGGTCATAGGACGATTGGTCATAGGACGATTGATCATAGGACGATTGATCATAGGACGATTGGTCATAGGACGATTGGTCATAGGACGACACAGATAGTTTCGAAGCAAAGTTCAGTTTTCAGTCTTGATTGGAGAGGGACGGGAGAGATGGATTGCGGACAGGGTCGCCAAGAGGGGAGCCAGAGGCAAATGCCCTGCAGGGCCCGGCGACTTTTGTGAGCCCGGGATAGGTCGTTACAGGGCTATAATAGGCTAGGCCTATAGCAGAAAGTTAAGGATTTAAGCATTTTTATAATATCGCAGAGAACATTAACGGTCAATTTAAACTTCAAGTGAACAATTATTAAATCAAATAATATTTTATGTATAAATCTCTGTGTGTGTCTATGGACAAAGTGTATGCAGGTTGAGAAGTTTGAAAGACGTTGCGAGAGGTAGGCCTATACAGTTTCTAAATATAGCTTTGATCGCGGAACTTAAGCAAATGAATGAAGGTTAACTAATATGAACACCTCAATTATTGCATAATAATAGAAACAATAACAACAATTAAAAACAATGATAACAATGATAAGTAGTTTACAACTCATGAGGCTACTGTTACACTTCGACAGCAACAGAAAGTCATGTTACATAATATTATGTCGGCAGTGGTCTGACACTGTGACGTAAATGCTAACAATAATACAGTAAGTTTATAACTCATGACACATTTTAACAGCTATTGGAATCGCAAGTCATGAAGTATACAGTCATATACCATCGTAACGTAGGCCCTGTCGTAGGCCTATTTATGAATTTATATAGCGCCTCTAGCGAATGATTATTCAGAGGCGCTCTCAGCACGCAAACTCCGAGAAAAAAGCCATTTGAAGTTTAGAGAATGAGAGACTGAGGCGAAAAACGAGTCGTTCTTTCAGCCACCTAGCAGTAGCGGCGTTAGGGGGGCCTAGGGGGGACTAAGCCCCCTAAAAAGGCCATCATTTTTGTCCCATGTAAAAATAAAATTTTGGCACAAAAACCTCCTTTAGGCCCCCAAAAATAACCGCAAAGGTACGCGCGAGGTTTGCAAGACAGTTTGGGCGGACACAAAAAAAGGACCATTTCGACCAAATGACTTTTAAGAAAGGTCATCAGAAATTTTGGCGACTGAAAACGGAAAATTTTCTCCCGCAAATTCAGCCCCCCAAACTGAAATCCTGGCAGTGATCGAGGCAGGAAGATCATTTAAATATGAGGGACCAACCGCAACAATTAAATGCCCAATGTTGACAACTGTCTATAGCAAATTACAAAAAGGTATAAAAGTTCATTCAAATCGTCACTCAATTCACTCACTGGTTGAAAATGCTTTGTGATTCCTAATACTGAACTATAACAAAACTTATGTACAAATTGGTTTATAGTTTGCAACGTCGTATAGTCGTAGAGAAAGCATGATTGTAGAAACTGTACACGTTTTTATAAAACGACCATAATTAGCCTACTCTTGGGTAGGCCTTATATTTAAAGAGCTAACGGGTTCGAAACATAAATAAATAATGTCTGAAGATGCTCAACTTATTCCGTTATTCGGTGTATTTTTTACGGTCATGTGCTTTAGAAATCCCTTAAATGGAACCCCCGATTTTTTTCTTGGCTACACCTGGGACCAATATGGCATCAACCTTGCTCATTTGTGCACTGACAAAAATCCGGTGATATCCTTTACCACCGTTTGAATAGTGTCATGTAATTTAAGGGCACCGTTTACGGACAGTGCTAATTACCCGGGTGTCACGTACATCCATGAGCCACCACCCTAACCCTAACCCTAACGTATATACCGGCGGAACCGGAAATTGACGGCACACCAGCGGCTCGTGAAACCAGCGTCTTCACTAAATGGGCGAGTGAGCCGTCACTGATTAGCCACAATATTTATGGTCTGCAGGTCTAGACATTCCTGTCACACACACATTGTCACAGGCTACGTATGTATTTTAACAATGTATACTAGAGAAATACGTAATACAATCTGGAAAAAGGCCAATAAAACCTACACGAACTGACGCGTGAGCACACACCCACACCGACACACACACACTGAGAGCAGCTTCTGCCGCTTGCCATTCACGTCGTCGTCAAGCGAACGAGACCTCTTGATTAACTCTACTCTTTGCTCAGTCTAAGCGCCAGATGCGCCTCCCAGCGACGGTGACGGGAACTGCCAGCACTGCGACCAAACAACGAAATCAATTCGTCGTGCAGCTGTGAAAAGCGACTAATGGCCAACGACCGACGAAAACGAGGAACAAGCCACCGCCGCCGCTGACGAATATTCGAAGCAATCATCATAAAACGACAACGCTCCTCTTAGTCGCTGCTGCTGCTGCTGCTGCTGCACAGCGTACAGTGTGGTCAGCTTCTGTACAGTGTGGTCAGCTTTTGTACAGTGTGGTCAGCTTCTGTACAGTGTTGTGGTCAGCCTCTGTACAGTGTTGTGGTCAGCCGCTGAACAGTACCACGAGTACCATCGAAGTCGTTTTCTGTGAAAGTAGTTGCCGGACTGTAATAGAGGATCAGACGAAGGAGATTCGGACGAGTAGGAGAGGAAGAATGAGCGAGAGGATGGTCTGGAGAGAAGGGTCACAGCCCCCGGGACGACGGGGGGCGAGAGGGAGGAGGAGGGGGACGAGAGCGGAACCGCGGTTGTGAGGACAGTTGTCCAGCACGGGTGGTGAGCTGGCGGTCTCGGCCGAGGACTCTGCAGTAAAGAAATTGCAATTTTGCTCAGCGTTAAAATACGAATAAACCAGACTTTTCTAATATTAAGCTTCAGAGTCTATTTGATTATGCTCTAGGCAGAGAACTAGGATAAGTCTGCATGAAATAATAATGACCGCTCTATACGACATCTCTAGTATCAACACCAGCTGGCTCAATTTCCATTGAATTTTCAGACAGCCAGATGACGTAACGGAATTATTGATTATTGTTATTAAATAAATTTTTAACATTGTAAAACGCGCGGAAGGTCGCACAAAATGTGAATCTGAGGCGCGGATAGTCAGCCGCCAAAGGACGATGCAGTTAGAAATCCATATGGTTGAAAGTCAAGGAGAAATGGTAAATTTTGAGCCGGTTTTCGAGGGAAATTGAGATACGAAGAGAGAGCGGAAGTCGATTCCATTCTCTGGGTGCAGAGGCGTTTTAAGATTTCAGGGGCTTCCAAGGTTAGATTCTGGAAACTATGGTATACACTATACAGTAGAGACACTAGTGAACTGACTTTGTGACTATCGATTTACCTTTCTTGTTGAGAAGTGGACGAAGGTATTGGTCCCAGAAGGCACATTCTCTGATTCGAGGACCTCTTCCGACGGCTTTGGACTTGTCTGGATCGCCTAGAAAGCGTGTGTTCAGCTCAAGGTATTCCTTACCGGATGGACTGTGCAATGGCCACTCATCGAGGTTCTGCCGTCCTGGAATCTGATTTGGATCGCTTCACATACACAAAACAGACAATCGCAGCAATGACCAAACGACCGCTAAGTGATTTGGCAGTGTATAATCTAGTCTCCCTGTCTTTGTTGGGGGGAGGGAGATTCAGGTTTCGTGGGAGGACGGTGTCACGAAATAGAGCATCCCCGTATTAATCACATCCCCCAAATGAAGAACAGTCGAAAAAGTCACTTCCGCGTGTATTTAATTTTGCAAATTAATTTTCATCTGCTTTGTTTTGAACAATGACACTAACAGGTATGTTTATTCCTGCTAGATAATTTTTCTGCTTTAGTTTTAGAGCAATTAGAACATTTGAAACACGTAAGAACACCCAGAGTCACTAAAATTTAATAACTTCGAGTTGCCTTTTCTGAACATTGCTTAGGACGCTTAAAACAATTAGAGTCACCTTAAATTGTGATTAGAGCATAAAAATTTCAATTATACGCATTTTTCAAAAATGGGATAGACTGGTTCATGCCCCCGGATAGTCTAGACCGGTTAACAGCAATCACGGGGATAGATTAATTCATCCCCCCCGGATAGCTTTTAGGGGAGTATAGAATATCACGTCACAACGGCACAAACGGCCGTTTTTTGTTAGATGGCAACCGTTGAGGCAAACATCTTTTGTCCGGTAATTTTATATTTTCTCCACGACCTTTTTCGTCGATAAGCACACAAATCCCGGTAGTATTTTTTAAATTCTATGCATTAAATTCTAGGCCTAGGACAGTTTATTACAACCGTACATTTTTACAGCCATATTATATACTGTTGCACGTTGGAAAACCTTTTACAAATTAACAGAAATTTGTTTTAGGATGATCGGTGTTGTGACTGCTGTTAAAAATGAATTAAGGTATTTTTACGAAAATACAACTTTAGAGATATTTTCAAGTAGGCCTATACATATAGGCTACTATAGAAAATATTGGCCGACTTCTCCATGCTAGTTTTTTCAAGTTTTCAGCGCCTGGTAGAAAAAATTGTTTCCAGGAATTCGTTCAATTTTTCATTTTGACTCGACCTACTTTCGGGAAATCTTGGGATTACTCTTTCTGGACAGTAAGAATAAAGTAAGAAAAACGACTACTAAGTGAATGGGTAGTGTTTAATCTAGTCTCTCCCTGTCTTTTGGGGGGAGGAGGTGATTCAGGTTTCGTGGGAGGAAGGCACAACGGTCGTTTTTGGTGGATATAATTTATAAGATTGTAGGATTGAACGACGGAACAGTTTGGCACTTACCCTGTTTTGGCAAAGTTCGTCCAATACGTCATCATCAATCTGCTGAGGTCTCTGTCGGCCTGTGAAAAGTTGAGGCCCTGCTTTAAAGCCTCTCCGAACACGTAGACAATCTCATCGCCGTGCAGCACGCCGGACCACTGCGGCCAGGGACTGACGCTGTAGCGCTGCGTCAGGAAGTACATGTAGACCTTCTCACCAGCCGAAGAATACTGGTTCGCGAAACTGTTGAGTGGACAGATGAACTGACTGTCGCCGATGGCGTTGTCGAGGGCCAGGGCGTTCGCCTCGGCGTTGTCCGGGTCCAGCCAGTTCGTGTATTGGTAGACGATGGCGTTGAGCGCCGCCTGACTGATCTCCTGGTTGAACTGCGGGTAGTAGTAGAAGAGGAAGCGGATGCTCTCCTGGAACTCAACGGCGCTCATCGTGACGGCGTCGAGTGTGAGCAGCTTGTCGAGTTCGTAGAAGAGGAAGAAGGAGGCTTCGTTGAGGTTGCTCCCCATCAGGACGGGACACTTCTTGAAGTTGCGTCGCGCGAGCAGCTCCTCGGGGGCCTCGGGGATGAAGGCGCCGTCGATGACTGGAAGGAAGGGAAACTGGAGGATCCCGGTCGAGATGTACTGGTTGTCGACGAGCGTCTGCGGGCTCTTCATGCGCATGCAGTCGGCGATCAGGTCGTGGTCCTCGGACGCATCGCACCCAAGCCTCTCGACGGCCAGCTCCAGCGACCGGCGGATCGCCTCGGTCATCGTCACCGCCGCCCAAGGCATGTTGGCCGTGCCGCTCTGCAGGATGGCCCGCTGGAACTTGCTGCGGCTGAGCGGCGACAGAAGATGGAGACTGACGCTGGCCGCTCCAGCGCTCTCACCAAAGAGCGTGACGTTGTTCGGGTCTCCACCGAACGCCCGGATGTTCTGCTGGATCCACTCGAGTGCCATCAGTTGATCGAAGAGCCCGGCGTTCGCTGGGCCACCTGCGCTGTTCAAGAAGAAGAAGCCCAAAGCACCGACGCGGTATCCGACGGAGACAACGATGATGTTGTTCTCGGCGGCCAGGATCTTCCCGTCGTAGAGGTTGAGGGTCGTCGTCCCCGAGTAGAATCCTCCTCCGAAGATCCAGACCATGACGGCCGATCGGCGCAGTCGCGGCTGCGCCGTCGGAATCCAGATGTTCAGGTAGAGACAATCCTCGCTCACCTTCGTCGTCGGATTCCACATGTTCGATCCGTGGAAGTCCGGACCGAACATCAGATCCGGGACCTGGTAGCAGGAGTTGGGCATCCGCGTCGCGTTGTAGATCGTGTTGCTGTGAACGTAGGGCTGCGGGTGGCGGAAGCGCAGCGGTCCAACGGGGGGCTTGGCAAAGGGAATCCCCAGGAAGGTGTCAACGCTCTTCCCAAGGGTCGGTAGGTTGTAGCGGATCCCTTGAAACCGTCCGCTCTTCGTCGTCACTATAAGGTCATCCCGCGTCGACTCCGCGATGATTACGATGAGCATCAGGTACATTCCGGCCACTCCCACAGTCACACGCTTGCGCCGCTTCCAACACATTTTTCCACCGGCGAGTTGTTTCCTGTTTTTCGTTGATCTAAGTGGAAGTGACCCGCGCTTTAGGTAGAATCGTCGTGGAAGGATATATCACTCGATTATTCTGTTATCTATTGCTTTGTGGTAATACCTCGTATTGTTCGACACAGACGATGATGTCATCTGACATTCTCCGTTGTCTAAATTCAGCCTGAATCAAATCATAAATAATTTCAGACTTCGCATTTAGCCTACTCTGAGGCTACCTGGCTACATATATATATATATATAGGCCTACACATAAAATGTATATACATATAAAATTTATATGTATATAGGCCTATACATAAACTGCGTTCAATGACTTCTAGGATAAAGAGGAACTTGCTGCGCGACTGGTTGCACTCTGCACGTGCCAGTCCCAGGCCTGGATAAAGGAGGAGGGCGTCGCTACTGATCCTTGTTACCACATGATTGTCAGTGACGATAAACTGCAAATACCACCACCAACTTGCTGCGCATTTGACATCGCAATCGTAAACCACAAAGTTCTAAAGCAATGCTTGAAAGCTAAATGCAGGACACCAGCTTATTCATGTGCGCTGCGTCGGATAAGGAAGTGTCATGGTCCACGCAGAGGTCGAAGTCCTCTGATGATCCCAGTCCGGATGCCAAGGAGATCAGAGAGAGAGAGAGAGAGAGAGAGAGAGAGAGAGAGAGAGAGAGAGAGAGAGAGAGAGAGAGAGAGAGGGAGGGAGGGAGGGAGGGAGGGAGGGAGGGAGGGAGGGAGGGAGAGAGAGAGAGAGAGAGAGAGAGAGAGAGAGAGAGAGGAGCCAGAGGGTGACTGCTGCATGTAAGGCGTGTTTCGTTGTGGACGAGAAAAGTCTGGAAGGCTAAGGGTCGGATTTGTTGAGAGAAAATTGAATTAATAAAAAGAAATAGAAATGGACAAAGAATCACAGACCACGTCTTAGGTTTCGAGCATGTAAAAATACAGATCCAAGGAAGGTTGGAAGAGTCTTGATTTCTCTGCGGTACGATAGTAGTATAGTAGCTTTAGTTGAACGAGAATGTGTGATAACGAAGACTCTGCAATATAGGATGCATCCATTTCCAACGTACACAGTTGGGCGCGGTGGTGTAGTGGGTATGTTCGTTGTCTTGCAGCCGAAGGGTTGCAGGTTCGAATCCACCTCAAGTCGCCGCGTATGGACCTCGAGCAAGTCCTTCATTCGCAATTGCTCAGCGCTTCGGCGTGAAACTCCGATGCAGTGTCCGCGCTGCAGTCGGGAGCGCCTCTGAGTAGTGAGCTTGATAGGGCGCTATAACAAGTGCACATGGGCTACAAACAAACACAGTACAAAGACTCGATCAGCCACTGTATCCAATCCGACAATGCCAGTCCCAAGCCTGGACAAAGGAGGAGGGTGACGCTAATGGTCTTTGTTATCACACAATGTCGTTCAACTAGGCCTAAAACAACTATTCTACTATCGTATACACAATTATTATTATTACTACACACACAGAGTCGTTGAACTAAAGCTACTATTCTACTATCGTACAACACAATTATTATTATTATTATTAGTATCCTGTCGGATTGTTTGGCGACAAAATTTATGCGAGTTTATTGTAATTACTGATTGTTGTCTACGATTATCTTCTATGTCATCCTGCAGTCTCTACTAAATCCCAACATCATGGTCGTGCAGACAATAATTATCTCTCCGACTATAATACGTGTAAGTCTCTCTATCTCTGTCTCTGTTTCTGTCTCTCTCTTTCTCTCTCTCTCTATCTCCCCGACTATAATATGTGTAAATCTCTGTTTCTGTCTCTGTATCTGTCTCTGCCTCTGTCTGTCCGTCTGTATGTCTGTCTGTCTGTCTGTCTGTCTCTCTCTCTCTCTCTCTTTGTGTATGGCGCTCTCGTGACCGTTTTGACCTCTTTGTCCCTCGTGGTCGGTGAGTGCCTTGGCTGATCAGAGCCGGGCATTTGTTGGGATAGGCCCTTCCACATGGAATGACCTTCCCTTCTTCTACAAGCTAAATACATGTATATAATTATGTCTGGGCTAAGGATATATGTCTGGGCTCTTCCCTGCATCCTCTCGCTGTCTCAAGGCGTTTCTATTCTCTGGTCTCCTGTGTTGAAAGCGCCTTTGTAGGCCTACATGATTGAACAGACTATGCTGCGAGAGGCGCTCTATAAATTAATTTTATAGATACAATACGATACGATTATAATAACACCGCATTGTTTGTTTCACACAACCTCAATCGACTCAACACTGATTTTTGGCTTACAAAGAATTATAGCCGACCAATGTTAGGTTACCTAGGCCTATAGCTGCCTCCAAACACACCGTCGATGAGATCTGATAGCCTACGCTAAAAGACACGCTCTACTCTATAAGCATTACGATTTATAATACGTCGAATTTCAGGACTCTGTTTATCGCTACGCCACTGTTCGCACTCTGCCAGTGCCAGTCCAAAGCGTGGATAAAGGAGGAGGGCGACACCAATCATCTTTCTTATGACACGGTGTCGTCGTTAAGCAGCAACAAGTGAACAGCTCGACAAGAATTCGGATAAATTCGTGTTTGCCAGCGAATGAATAAAAATAAAGGAAAGAAAATGAGACCATAACGCGTGTAGCATACGAGCTCACCAAAACTCCACCTCTCGCTATCTCCCCACAGGTCTTTCACTCAAAACTGAAAACATTGCTCTTTCACAAATCCTATCCTGATTCTTCCACTTCTCCTCACATCCCTCGCCATTTCAACTCTAAACATCACCCACCTTAGCCGTCCATCTATCTGCCTGCCTGCCTGACTCTCCGGACTTGACCCGCTGCCTATCGATTTTGTTTTGATTAAGCGCCTGTGAATAAGCTGGTTCCCTCGACTTGGCTTTTGTGGGCGCTGTAGAAGTCTCGAGATTACGATTACTATTAGCGAGGACGTTTCAGTTTTGATTATTTCACTAAAATAAAACGAAACGTTGAAAATAACTAAAACGAATAATAAGTGAAACACTTAACATGCGAATCAAATGATTAACGAAACTAAGATTCAAGGCAAAGCTAAAGCAACTCGATCCAAACACCTTTAGGCCTAGACTACTCCGAGTAGACCTAGCGCTTTAGAAATTTGGAGATTACGATTACGATTAAAACGGTACTACCCACCTCGTCTCGTTAGCTACATCCAAAATTTCCAGCCCCAGATGAGGACAACAATATTCCTCGCCCATCGTAGGACGACCTCTCTCAGCTGGGTACGACCTTCACCCGAGAATTCACCGGACCATAACCCCGTCGTCGTGGTCCCCAACCCCCAACCTTCTTTACCACGCATCGCCTTCGACGAAATCGGAATTGCTTTGTCCTCACACTCCTCCTCCTCCTCCTCCACGCGGACCTCCTCGTAAACTGCGGCCAATCCACGGATTACATGGCCAATTGGCAAGAGGGCCAATCGCAACCGATCGCCAACGACGCTCCTCTTCCCCTACCCGGTAGCTAATACAGTCGTCGATGGCCCGCTGCCTGGATAGGAATGGACAAATTGCACCCGGTGTGGTAAGATCCGCAATATTCGACTCCTGCGAGATTAACCGGCAAAACTACCGACTACTTACTGAGCCTGTAGCTGAAACTACTTACTGACTCTATTTGACATATTAAGTAGAAATTTTAATCGAAATTAATCGCGCGATTAATGTTTTTAATCGCAATTAACTGCAAATTAATAGCAATACATTTCCTTCAAATATACCAATCTTACTATTTTCTAAGGACCCATATGCATGAAGAATACAATTTTAATGACTGAATGCATTTTTCTATTGCAAACATATCTAATGACCTTTGGCTTAGGCCTATTGAATTTCTGCATTTAGTTTATTGAACAGTTTATTGAACAGTTTTGTATGACAGACATAATTGAGACAGTATTCAAATCAGTCAACTGCTCAAAATCCGTTATTTTTTCATTTGAGCCACCTTTAATTAAAATTATATAGGCCTAAGTGTGAAATAGACAACCGTTTTCTGACTATCAAGATTAATTATTTATTCAGCCAATTGTATAGGCAGACCAGTTTATTTACATTGGACGGTTCAAGGGATGCTCTTATTATAATTACCAATAGTAGGTCTACTACTGAATCTCATTACCGTATTTAGTCACAATTTCCACAAGAGGTTGCGGTTCTTGCCAAACCTCGTCTCAGTTGTCATTCTGTAAACATTTTATCATTTGAAACCTGAAATCCATTGGTCTCATGGAACTCAGCCAACGTAGTCTGACGTCTGATGGGGTGAGGAAAGAGGAAACAACCTTAGGGGACGATGCGATGCGGCCGATGTTGACGACTAATCGCTAGCGTTTAACGCATGTTTTGATTCGCATGCAGGCGATAATTGAGCGACGAATTGCTACGATAATACTCAAATTCTCTGTTGGAACATTTGCCAAAGAATGTATCACTAGCTTTAAGTATGAGCCTTTCGTTTAAAACGACTTTTCTGCCTCTGATTCAATTATGATCAGATCTAATTAACGCGTACGATTAATGCGTTAAAAATTGTAATCGCAATTTTTTTAACGCGTTAATCGCACGCGTTAACGCGATTAGGTCAACAGCCTAATATTAAGCAGTTCGAACTGTGGTTTCACTAAATCCCAAGGGGTAAACTGGCAATAATGGCTACCAACAACTGAGCTTGTAGTTGAAACTACTTTCTAACTCTATTTGAAATAGGTAGGCATAGCAAGAACAATGGTTTAACTAGGACTACTTAAGCGCCTCTGAGTGGGTACTTTAAGTGGCGCTATATAAATTACGATTGATTGCCAGATAGATAGATAGATAGATAGATAGATAGATTGATTAAGCTGACATGCATTTATAACTGGTTTTGGCATCTACTAAGCTTACAGTCTACAAGCGGTGTGGCGCCACAAATAAGAAGAGTAAAGTTTAAAATCAGCAGAAAGTCTACAATATTTATTATGCATAGTTGCATACTAAGAGCTAGTAAGTTATGAATCATTTCCTGAACCAGTCTTCGCCTTTAAATTATCTTGATCGTCGTATTAACGGGGTTAACCCCAGCACTCATGCCCACAACAACTCATGTCCTTAATTAGGGAAGGAGGATTAGGGAGTGGAAATACCAGTGGCGGCGCCAGTATTTCAGTTTTGTAGGGGGTTGAATTCCGGCGGAGGAAATTTTCCATTTTCAGCCGCCAAAATTTCTGACGACTTTTTTTAATCATCTGGTCTGGTCGAAATCTCATGGAAATTTTTCATTTCACCCGCCAAAATTTCTGACGACCTTTTTTGTCACTTGGTCGAACTCTCGTTCATATGGTTTCAGTTTTTTAGGGAGCTGATCATGGAAATGTTTCATTTTTACATGTAAAAACCCAGATGGCCTTTTGGGGGCTTAGCCCCCAACCTGGCCTCCCTAGCGCCGCCACTGGGAAACAGTCTGGCATAAAGCGCACGGACGCAGGATCGCCTCCCGCTGCCACCCTCCTCCCAAGGTCCACTCAACCTTCCATTCAACAGGTGGCAATGGTAAACTATGCAGTAGGACGTGATGAGCGCCTTACGTGGCTGCCAAAAAACAGTTAGATTCGACTCCTGTGACTAACTTTTGATCATCCGTTCATAATATGAAGAATAATCTTTGATGTGTGTCAGTTTGAAATCAAACCAATATTCAAAAGATGATGATCGCGCTCGGTGCGGTTGTCCCGTTGCATTCGCTGGATAGATACGCCTGGCGCCCTCAAGCGGCCGGGGGTGAGGAGGAGGCGCGTATCCATCCAGCGGTCGCCGTCGGAGGAGTACATCCCCACCGGGAGATGGCTCCACTGTCCTCGAAGCCTCTGTGTCCGTCATCAGATGGACCTAATTTGAAGGACGCTGCAGGACGCACCCTCAAGCACCCTGGCGCCATATGAAGCGCAGGGGAGAGATGGAGTGGGGGGGGGGGGTGTCGATGGTGGTCTGCAATAGGTGCCGGATGGTCCTACGGATAGGGTGGCCACACTGATTGTGCAATTGTGCAATGTCTGTTTGCTGCGCTCTCTATGCTTTGTTCGCAGAAGGTGCTGTGATGATACGGTGATGGGGCAGACGGACGTTGGACTGGTATAAGCAGACGTGCATACATACCTATATGCGTAGATGCATACATACATACATACATACATACATACATACATACAAACATACATACATACCCTACATACATACATACATACATACATACATACATACATACATACATACATACATACATACATACATACATACATGCATGCATGCATGCATGCATACATACATACATACATACATACATACATACATACATACATACATACATACATACATACATACATACATACATACATACATACATACATACATACATACATACATTAGAGTGTTCAGAAAAAAATAATTTTGTATGAATCACATGCATAGGGTCTTAAAATGTGACATTTATGTACACAATTAACCTACCAAAATTTTACATCCATATCTCAATGGCAAATGACCCCTCAAGAGGGTGTAATTTCTTGAAATAGTGTGAAGAAAAGCGATATTTGGGGAAAATTCAGTATTTCAAAGAAAATAGTTATCTACTATTTCTCAGTTTTTCCAAATCAAATTCTTGTTATTCCTTTGTACTTATCTACTAGATCCTTCTTTTCTTATTTATTGTTCTATTATCTATCATTGATATTCAGTGCTGACTGATGAACTGCTATGTAGTCTATAATTGAGTAGAAGGGACAGAAAATCCCATGCCACATCAGGCAATGCACAGAGTTGCCCCGGTGTAAAGGTTTCAAATTACCCCCTCCTAAACATTACCCCCCGGTAACTTGAAACCGGTTTCAGATTACCCCCCGGAAACTAGATTTGCATCAATCAACGCATTTATTGCACTAATAAAATCAGAAAAATCATCCCGCTTCTTGTTTTGGTCTGAAGAATACGATCCGTCCACCCACTTCGTATTTTGTTATCAATATTTTGATCCGAAAAAAATAATAGCCTCGAAGCCATTTTCTCCATTGTAACTTCAGCGGCGATTAGTATTTTAGTTACAGGTGAAAATATTGATAACAAACCACGAAGTGGGATGACGGATGAAAATCTTCAGGCCAAAACAAGAAGCGGGATGATTTTTCCGATTTTTTAAGTGCAATAAATGCGATGATTGATGCAATTTACAGTTTTCAGAGGGGGTAATCTTTAGGAGGGGTAATCTGAAACCTTTACACCGGCCCTAAAAGCAGTAGGTGTCAAAGTCAATGATCTGATTCTGCGCACAACTTCAGTATGAGACCTGTAAGAAGACCAGTTCTTCTATAATTGAGCAAGGCATTAGAGAAAATTTCTGCCATAAGGCAATTTTTCATTTAGATGGTAAGCTGCAGCCAGGTGACGAGAGTGCTAATGCTGATCGCATGGTGGTTGTTGTGTCTGGCTTAAGAAATGAAAAAGTTTCTAACCATTCCAAACTGCCTGGCTCTGGAACTGGTATCCTAATTGGAAATAAAATTACTGAAATACTAACGGAGGAAACGGGTATCAGAATGGCTGTCTGGGTTGACACAATCAGTGGTAACACAGTTCATAGTGGCACAATAGTCATTGTTAAAAAGGCCTTTGACAAATGCCTATCATTCTTGGTTTGCAGACATCGCAGGTTTGAATTGATTGCAGCATGCAGTTTTGATTTACTCTTTGTCTCCACTGGGCCTCAAATTGCAGTTTTCGCCATGTTCAAACGTCAGTTGCCTCTCACTAACAAGAATAAATTTGTTTCTCTCTGTAAGGATACAAAGGCTGTTCCCTGGCTTACAATGAGAGGGTATGGCTAGAGCAGAACCACCAAGCTGTGGCTCAGTTTTATGTGTTCAGACAACCAGCCGGTGCAAGACCACTTAGAGTTCATAAAGGCTCAGTCTTATTGCACTTAATGAGGCTAACCATATTGGTGATGTTGACAGCATCCAATTCAGTCTAAATGGTGCATATCAAAGGGCCTATCTTCAATTGCTTGAAGATACGTTTTCCCCCCACTAATACTAAAGAACTGTATGTAGGCTTACGAGAAGGATCAGCTTATTTATTGTAGTCCTGTACGTTAAGGCATGGTTCACTGTACCCATCACCTGGGATGCTCCTCACGATCTGTGTATGTTATAGAACATGGGAAAATTTCACAGCATTGACACCCAAGCTTCAGGTGTAACCTTTAAAAAATGAAGATGCATCTCTGGTATGTCAGCAAAGAATAAGCGGGACGTCCCTTTTTCTGACAAGGCCTTTGCTGACGAGAAGAAATGAACAGTTTGCGCAGCACACGCAAGTTACAGAAGAAAATGAATTTATGGTTTGTTGATCCAAAACCATCAGGACATTTCAGGTTAAAACTTTATCTGAGTTCGTGACACAGCAATCGATGCATCTATTTGCTACCCTCAAAGACGGTCAAGATTTGCTCTCTTCTGATCACAAAACGTGGAAGAACACCAACATTCCAAGGACATCGTTGCTGCATTTTCTGTTATTAGGCCTAATCATTAGTAATCACTTTGCTGGACTTGCAGTAAAGTTGGCAACTGATTTTAACTTGACCCTCACATATGATGAGCAGCAAGCAACGACAGAAGCTGAACACCACTGAAAACCTACTGCGGTACAGCAGATTTTCACTCTTCAGCTGCAGTATAGGCCTAGACTTTATTTTTATATAAAAAACATAGACACAACTACTATGTATTGTTACACAGCACTGCAAAAAGTGTTGTTTGTTTACTGTAGTCTGTATTGTGTGACAGTAAATGATATGATGCATTAAATTTGTGATTTTTTTATTTTTATGAAAAAATCGCACTTTTTGAAAACTTCACTAGCTTTGAGGTGTCACTTAACATGATCCCAAAGCCAAAAGATTTCACTGAGTAGTTCAGGACACCAAATGTCACAAATCCAGAGGGTATGCGAGGTGATTATTCGAAATTATTTTTTCCCTATAGGAAAGTTGAACACTCTAACATACATACATACATACATACATACATACATACATACATACATACATACAAATCTGAGATGAAGTCTAGGCCTTTGTTGTTGATCGGACCTAGACCCTAGGGTTTCCAAAGCGGAAAAACATTTTACGGGTGTCAAATAGAACTACAGTTGAGACCTTTGTAATGAATTGCTAGCTTATGCTGCTCCGGACCTAAAAAAATCCATCAAACATTGAACGCAAGTGAAATTTATAGCATAGCTACAATGCATTTTAAAGGTGTCTAATAGCTTGCCTTGCTGCACCATTATCTTGTCCCAGCCCACGCGTATAATCCTATCAAGCCATGAACACTGTTTGCCACACGTAACGTACTATTTAGTAAAAAAACTAATGAATGAATGAATGAATGAATGAATGAATGAATGAATGAATGAATGAATATTATTTGAAAGACGACAAAGGTCGATGGAATAATCGAGATGAAATTACTGACTAACCACATGAAAATAATAGTCTTCCGTTGGAGATAGGCTTGCTATCTATAGATAAGGTCGATTCATCAGTGTTATGTTTCTATAATCGTGGTTGGACTGGGAGCACCTCAGAGTTAGCTTTTTGAAAAAGCGCTATGCAAATTATTTAAATGAATGAAGGAACGAACGAACGAACGAAAGGAATGAATGAATGAATGAATGAATGAATGAATGAATGAACTAACGAACGAATGAATCTGGTCAATCATTTATCAACCCTTGACCATTGTCCCTGTTATTGTCATCCATTAACTAAATTGTACTCTGCATATAGATGGCTTGGTCATCAGCAGTTGGTATAGAAAAGTGGAAAACATACGTCCGTTGGATAAATCGGCCATTCTGTCAAAGCCTCCCGGCCCCGATCAGAAAACCCCGATGTATATATTCCGTGGGAATCCGTGGGTAAAGCCTAGTGGATGGGGGAGTGGGGGCAATGCCGGCTACCTCGATGACAGCCCGGCAGCCAACATAGGTCTCTGTCACAGACAGACAGACAGACATACATACAGACAGACAGACAGACAGACAGGCAGACAGACAGACTGACTGACTGACTGACTGAATGACTGAATGAATGAATGAATGAACGAACGAACGAACGAATTAACGAATTAACGAATTAACGAATGAATGAATGAATGAATGAACGAATGAATGAATGGATGAATGAATGAATGAATAAATGAATGAATGAACGAATGAATGAATGAATGAGTGAATTAATCTGGCAGACAGACAGATAAGCAGGAAGACAGACTAACAGACAAAGACAGAGACGGATATATGGATAGACGACCCGTGTTTCGTGACAGAATGTCGTTTTTTGTGGTGTGCCATGGACTGGCTCCCTGTCTCGGAGGAGGAGGAGGAGGAGGAGGAGGAGGAGGACTGACTGATCATCTGCATGTTGGCAATGATTAACGTAATTGTAATAAAAATTGTGGTGGTGATGACGACGACGATGACGACGACGACGATGACGACGACGACGACGATGACGACGACGATGACGACGACGACGACGACGACGATGACGACAACGACGACGACGACGACGACGACGACGACGACGACGACGACGACGATGACGATGACGATGACGATGACGATGATGATGATGATGATGATGATGATGATGATGATGATGATGATGATGATGATGATGATGATGATGATGATGATGATGATGATGATGACAATGATGATGATGATGATGATGATGATGATGATGATGATGATGATGATGATGATGATGATGATGATGATGATGATGATGATGATGACGATTACAACAATTTGCAATTGTGTTATGAAAAGTAGCATTAAGTTTATGGGGTAAAATGATGAGTCAATTCTTTTTCGTTCTGACTTTGCACCTGTGAATAAACTGGTCTCCACGATTTATTTTGACCCCGAAAGTTGGCTGGTATCGCAGGTTACTAAGAAACTTATTCCTGGAATGGCAACCTGGGTTACCTTGGTAACCACTCGATGTGGTTCCAAATGGCGCTCAATAGGGGGGAGAAGAACTCTGACGTCTGCTGTTGTTTTTAATTTCGCGCCACTTTTGTCTCAGCTGCTACTTTTAGTCAAATAGTTTTTGACTTCAATTGTTAATTTTAATAGACTTAGCGATAAGCTTAGCAGCTAGCCTAACAGTCAGCATTTAATACCAAGTTATCGCCTTGACTACATTTGATAAATAAATAACAAAATAAAACATGTTTTAAAGGTGTTTAATGCAATTGAGCAGTTTGTCGTGTAGTTGAGAGCGCACATCTGTGTGTAGGCTACTCACGGCTTCGACGTTGTCTTAATGGACATAAGAAATACACTTTTGACAAGTCTTGTGATTGAATACAGGTATGTATTTATTATGAATAATACCAGAACAATAGAAAGGTTTGGAGGTATACCTAAGACCGTACAGGTCCGTACTGCACAAATTTGCCTCAAATAATTATAGTAAAAAAATTACGCTGGTATTAAATAGGAATGCTATTATCAACTTCATCAACTATACGGCACTACGCACTGTTGCTCGCTCGCTCGCTCGCTTACTCCAACTGTTACTACCGGTGCTACCCTTGTCTATTCTTCCGTTACCAGCATACTTAAATTATACTGCAGCTCTCTGTATATGCTGACCTACCGACTGCCAGTCTGAGCTGCCTTGATCGCGTTCTGCGCTCTGCAGCCTGCCTTTAGCATTGCCGCCAACGGAAATTCACTCATCCACACTCATGCCTACATCTAACAGTTCCAGTTTATTCAATAACCCAGTTGACAGACTGACCGCAACCGGTTACAGTATATAGGGTAAAGACCCCAAAGGTGAGCAATGCCTAAATGTGAGCATCTTCGAATATTTAACAAAATCATCATATACGATGGCGCCACTCTGCGAGTATCAACTATCCATGGTAGTAACCACAAGCATATCCGAAAACGAAAGCTGAACAAATTATGCAATACATTATATACAAACAATAATACACAAGAACGCAAATCAGAGGACATGAAACACAAAATTATTGGAGTCATGCAAGACGCAAGCTCTCTGTGTACGTTAGCAGCCACCTACAGAATGAATGAAAAGCTAAACCCAGGGCGCAACAAGATTCGAACCGCGTAGCCTATACCAAAAGCACTTCAAGCCAAAGTGTTATCCGTTATACTAACCACATCTTAAGGCTATATGCATGTCGTTCTCCATGAGCTGACACTTCATCAAGCAACCAGGAAAAGTAGACCCCAACAAAAATGTCTTAACTCGGTCAAAACTTTGAGTATTTGACTGAGAATTGTAAAGCAACAACATTAGCCATATAACCACCTAATCGTAATGCCGATTAGAAATATTCGTGAGTTTGTCAAGATTATGAGCGTTTGAGATGCAGCGACGATAAATGGAGATTTCCAACATATAGGCCTATAAAAGCTGAAAGGAAGTGAAGTTCAGCTACATCTGGTGTTCAAAATGTCCTCCTTGTTCACGTATAATACATGACCGTAGGTGTAGACGCCACTGTTAAAATAAGCTGCCACTCTTGAATCAGACCATTGCCTTCTATATACTAACTGTCAGTATATGGAAGGCAATGATCAGACGCGCCCTACGGTTTACGGGCGCTTGCATAGACACCTTCAAAACGGGGTCAACAGGCTTTATATAAAAACGGAATACATAAGGTCCCAGTTATTGTGGTTCACCAAGGCGAAAAAAGAAGGGAAATAATATCAAGTCATAATATTATATACTATGTGCAGTAGTTGCTTAAGTATTGGGACTTGGATCCGTCCATTCAATACGTAAGCACGTAGCGGAGTCAACTAAGTGCACGGGTGCGTACGGGCAGTGGGGAGGAGGTCGAATACAGTGATGTCATGAATACGGGGACGAGAAACGCGCTCCTCCTGCAGTGCACTCCGGATTGAGGTCTGGACTGTTGGGTCACCACGGCTGCGGGATATGAAGTTGGGTGTGTCCCGGGACAGCTGCTATACTACTAGCCTACGTTTACATTCGTGCACATGTGTCCGTGACGAAGGAGGACATTTTGAACACCAGCTGTAGCTGAACTTCAATTCCTTTCAGCTTCTGCATGTTGGAAATCTCCCTTTTTCGGCGCTCGAACGCTCATAAACTTGACAAACTCACGAGTATGTCTAATCGCGTCAGAACTATACAATACAATACAATACAATTAGTCATTTATACCGCGCTTTAACAAAACAAGTCTTGCACAAGAGCGCGCAAACTAGGTGGTTATATGGCTAATGTTGCTGCTTTAAAAATTTCGGTTGAATACAAAACGTTTTGACGGAGTTACGACACTTTTTGCTGGGTCTACTTTTCATCTGAACATTCGCTGTGTATTAGAGTGTTCAACTTTCCTATAGGGAAAAAATAATTTCGAATAATCACCTCGCATACCCTCTGGATTTGTGACATTTGGTGTCCTGAACTACTCAGTGAAATCTTTTGGCTTTGGGATCATGTTAAGTGACACCTCAAAGCTAGTGAAGTTTTCAAAAAGTGCGATTTTTTCATAAAAATAAAAAAATCACAAATTTAATGCATCATATCATTTACTGTCACACAATACAGACTACAGTAAACAAACAACACTTTTTGCAGTGCTGTGTAACAATACATAGTAGTTGTGTCTATGTTTTTTATATAAAAATAAAGTCTAGGCCTATACTGCAGCTGAAGAGTGAAAATCTGCTGTACCGCAGTAGGTTTTCAGTGGTGTTCAGCTTCTGTCGTTGCTTGCTGCTCATCATATGTGAGGGTCAAGTTAAAATCAGTTGCCAACTTTACTGCAAGTCCAGCAAAGTGATTACTAATGATTAGGCCTAATAACAGAAAATGCAGCAACGATGTCCTTGGAATGTTGGTGTTCTTCCACGTTTTGTGATCAGAAGAGAGCAAATCTTGACCGTCTTTGAGGGTAGCAAATAGATGCATCGATTGCTGTGTCACGAACTCAGATAAAGTTTTAACCTGAAATGTCCTGATGGTTTTGGATCAACAAACCATAAATTCATTTTCTTCTGTAACTTGCGTGTGCTGCGCAAACTGTTCATTTCTTCTCGTCAGCAAAGGCCTTGTCAGAAAAAGGGACGTCCCGCTTATTCTTTGCTGACATACCAGAGATGCATCTTCATTTTTTAAAGGTTACACCTGAAGCTTGGGTGTCAATGCTGTGAAATTTTCCCATGTTCTATAACATACACAGATCGTGAGGAGCATCCCAGGTGATGGGTACAGTGAACCATGCCTTAACGTACAGGACTACAATAAATAAGCTGATCCTTCTCGTAAGCCTACATACAGTTCTTTAGTATTAGTGGGGGGAAAACGTATCTTCAAGCAATTGAAGATAGGCCCTTTGATATGCACCATTTAGACTGAATTGGATGCTGTCAACATCACCAATATGGTTAGCCTCATTAAGTGCAATAAGACTGAGCCTTTATGAACTCTAAGTGGTCTTGCACCGGCTGGTTGTCTGAACACATAAAACTGAGCCACAGCTTGGTGGTTCTGCTCTAGCCATACCCTCTCATTGTAAGCCAGGGAACAGCCTTTGTATCCTTACAGAGAGAAACAAATTTATTCTTGTTAGTGAGAGGCAACTGACGTTTGAACATGGCGAAAACTGCAATTTGAGGCCCAGTGGAGACAAAGAGTAAATCAAAACTGCATGCTGCAATCAATTCAAACCTGCGATGTCTGCAAACCAAGAATGATAGGCATTTGTCAAAGGCCTTTTTAACAATGACTATTGTGCCACTATGAACTGTGTTACCACTGATTGTGTCAACCCAGACAGCCATTCTGATACCCGTTTCCTCCGTTAGTATTTCAGTAATTTTATTTCCAATTAGGATACCAGTTCCAGAGCCAGGCAGTTTGGAATGGTTAGAAACTTTTTCATTTCTTAAGCCAGACACAACAACCACCATGCGATCAGCATTAGCACTCTCGTCACCTGGCTGCAGCTTACCATCTAAATGAAAAATTGCCTTATGGCAGAAATTTTCTCTAATGCCTTGCTCAATTATAGAAGAACTGGTCTTCTTACAGGTCTCATACTGAAGTTGTGCGCAGAATCAGATCATTGACTTTGACACCTACTGCTTTTAGGGCCGGTGTAAAGGTTTCAGATTACCCCTCCTAAAGATTACCCCCTCTGAAAACTGTAAATTGCATCAATCATCGCATTTATTGCACTTAAAAAATCGGAAAAATCATCCCGCTTCTTGTTTTGGCCTGAAGATTTTCATCCGTCATCCCACTTCGTGGTTTGTTATCAATATTTTCACCTGTAACTAAAATACTAATCGCCGCTGAAGTTACAATGGAGAAAATGGCTTCGAGGCTATTATTTTTTTCGGATCAAAATATTGATAACAAAATACGAAGTGGGTGGACGGATCGTATTCTTCAGACCAAAACAAGAAGCGGGATGATTTTTCTGATTTTATTAGTGCAATAAATGCGTTGATTGATGCAAATCTAGTTTCCGGGGGGTAATCTGAAACCGGTTTCAAGTTACCGGGGGGTAATGTTTAGGAGGGGGTAATTTGAAACCTTTACACCGGGGCAACTCTGTGCATTGCCTGATGTGGCATGGGATTTTCTGTCCCTTCTACTCAATTATAGACTACATAGCAGTTCATCAGTCAGCACTGAATATCAATGATAGATAATAGAACAATAAATAAGAAAAGAAGGATCTAGTAGATAAGTACAAAGGAATAACAAGAATTTGATTTGGAAAAACTGAGAAATAGTAGATAACTATTTTCTTTGAAATACTGAATTTTCCCCAAATATCGCTTTTCTTCACACTATTTCAAGAAATTACACCCTCTTGAGGGGTCATTTGCCATTGAGATATGGATGTAAAATTTTGGTAGGTTAATTGTGTACATAAATGTCACATTTTAAGACCCTATGCATGTGATTCATACAAAATTATTTTTTTCTGAACACTCTACTGTGTATAATATATTATAGGATCGGTGCCATATAGTCTGGCGCTGCCTATTACACGTAAACGTCTTGCTTCTGCCTACCTCTGCGAGCTCTGTAGTCTGTAACCATATACTCTTAGTGCACGCCACTTCCGCTCTTTTTGATCGGCTGAACAAAGTCTGCTCTCAGTCTCTTTTACTCATACCTCCACTATGCAGAACTGTGCCTTCTCAGTGGTATAGGACCCTTGACCTGGAATGACCTCCCCTTGACGCCCCTCCCTAACTCCCTTTCTATAGAACTCCTTATCGGGCGTTCCTCTCTTTCATATCTAGGCAGTTTTATTTGACCGCGCTGGGGTTGGGACTTGGGAGCGCCTCAGAGTTGTCCCTTTGAAGGGGCGCCACACAAATTCATTGAATGAATGAATGAATGAATGAATGAACGAATGAATGAATGAATAAATAAATAAATAAATTATATCGACGTTGTTAATTTCTGAGAGCGGAATTGATTTCATTTTAAGATTAAATATCCATTGCTAACTGCATAATTATGTGGCCGCATAAGGATCTTTAGTGACCTGTCATTGTACGTTGGATTGATCCAGATTTGACGAGGGCTTATGACAACAGAGGTCGTTGCCCTCGAGAAAAATTTGTTTGGCATAATACAGCTCTTGTCGTCCAACGTTATACAGATTATACATATCATAAGCGAAACGCATTTTAAAGGTGTCGAGTATATCACACTGCCGTGCAGTCTAGTAGTATGTATCTATGTCTATGAGCACTTGCTGCAGCGCCTCTTCAAGATTTCTACTCAGAGGCGCTCCCGACAAAGACGGAGACAGACATGCAGAGAGAGACAGAAAGACAGAGATGGAGACATAGGCTGAGACATGGAAATAGAATGGAGATAGACAGAGACAGACAGACAGACAGACAGATAGACAGACACTGATACAAAGACATAGACGGAGACAGAGAGAGATATGCTGAAACATAAAGAGAAAGAGAGAGACATCCACACAGACAGACAGACAGACAGAGACATAGAGGCAGTGTGCATAGTAGTGGACCTCTCGCACGGCTCATTTCGCAGCAGCCAGCGTGCCGCCAACAACTGCGTCTGATTGATGAGAAGGTCGTCTAATGCAATGAGCTACATCGCTATTTGACATTCCGCGCCAGCATCAGCAGCAGCATCAGCAGCAGCATCGCCGCTGCTTTAGGGAGCTTGTTATGGACGATGATCCCACTCTCTGATTCCATAATCCTTTCACTATAATTCGTTTTTGTTTCTGGCAAACCACTGAAAAACTAACCGGATAAATGCAGTACACAACTACACATACCCAGGCAATAACAACAACTATATTGACCACAAATGCAGTAGGGATTTACATTTATGCAATACAACCTCCAGTTATCGCATACAATGCCATATACGACCATCCATCCATCCATCCATCCATCCATTCAAATGTCATGTTTCTGAAGCGCCAGTATGTATTAAACAGAGTTTGTTTGGCGCCACGATTGTTTCGTTCCTTATCCGGAGTAAACGCTTGTCGACATTGTGAGGGCGCACAGCGTGCATCTATAGCCACCGACATGCATTGATTGCTCGTCGATGTATATGAACTGCGGTATACAGGCCATCCAGCGGTTGGCGGCAGTCTCCTCCCGCGGGGTTATTGTGCGGCGAGCAATAACAGCGAACGGAGGAGGGATGCAATGGCTTTTGATGGGGAGCAGTGGCTTTTGATGGGGAGCTTTGAATGCCCTCCGCAAAGCCATGAAAATCAGAATGTCATTTCAAATGCGTCCCAGGAAGAGCTTGTAAATGTACAACATCCATTTATCCATATGTGGCATCAATCCATGCAGCTATATATATATATATATATATATATATATATATATATATATATTTATATATATATAGCTGGATGTGTATCATTCAGATAAATACATATATATATTTTTATATATATGGATTTGTTTGGTCGTTGTAGCGATATCCTTGATCCCACCCATACGTTCTTACCCTGCTATACATATTGTTGAATGTTAATTACACATGTTAAGTTAGGAAGAGGCCCTAGTTAATGATTAATTAATGATTTGATTCAGAACTTTCACATTGCTCTGTTTAATTAATTAACCAGTACTAGAACCAGTACTTAGGGGCAAAAATATATATTAAATAGGGGCAAACATTTCGAGATATAGCAACATTCGGTCAGTCAGCCAATGGGAGGCGAACAAAAGGATCGTCTGCTACGCCTGCGCAAAGAGCATCTAGAGAGGCTGGAGAAGAAAGACGTAATGGCGGAGGTTTGAGCGATCGCAAGAAGTTGGTAATTGTTGTCGAACATTATCGTGTGATTTCGTGACATTCGGGACGATTGGAAGCCGAATAACGAACGCTTAGTGTCCTAAGGTGTGGACTATAATGAAGGTCAACGAGCGTAACGTACGATCGATATAGCGCTGTACTTACCGGTAAGAGCGTGTATGCGTTGCAGTTTACAGCGTATACCTTAGATCAACGAAGTTACATCTCGTGACATTGCGAAACGATAAATAATCTACAGAGACTACTTCGAACAGTAAATGAAAGTCGCAGTAGTTGGTAAATACGATAAGGAATAGAAACTGTTCAAACAGTAAGCAGCGACCGCAAAGAAATTCAACATTTGAGAAGAAAAGTCCGATGATAATCCACAACCGAGAAATGAAGCCAACAGCCTGGAGATCATCCATTGATGAGAGTACGATGAAGACTGGCCGGTGGTGAATAACTACAAGACCTAAAGAATTCTACGTGGGAGGGTAGATATTAAAATTATATCCCTCAAATTACTGTAATCAGTACTGGTTTTAGGTAAGGCTATTTAATAGAAGATTGTGTTAAATCAAACATTATCCCAAACCCTTAGAGAAAGGTTTTGTGTGCTGTACATGTTGACATATATTAATATTCATATGCTAATATTATTTTTATATAAAACATTCGACTTGTTGATTGGTGACATATAGGTCAATAACCTACATTACAGCGAATAGGAATATAGCATGCAAATGAGTAACTTGAACTCAGTTCTGGGTTCTGGAATGTAATTCCACTCAAACTATTGAGCCGTAGTGTGGTCTTAGCATTCCGTTACAAAACTGGGGGCTTCGTCCGAGGGATCTAGAACAATTTTAGACTGTAAATCTAAGGGATCTAAGAAGTATTAGATTGCATAGTTTAATTACGATAGAAATTAGTTTGACTCACGTGTGTATAAGCTTCAAGCGCCGTTTGAATATTAATTAGGTGTGACGTAGCTGGTAGTTCAATTATACTGACTGTTATTGGTTGACAAAGAGGTCAGGTCTAAGGTTGAACTGATTCACCGCGAAAATTTAAATAGCGCTTTAGAAAATTTTCTAGCGCAGAATTGTCTATAAGATAATTAAACTTTGACAAATGGCGGCGGAATTCGCAAAGTGGATTAAAGTTGGATCGGACCTTGGTTATTCGGATCAAGGGCTTAGGGATTTTGTCAGAGAGAGACAAGAAGAGATCCAAGCTGACAAGAGACGTCAAGAAGAGATAGCTGACAAAATACGCGAAGAAGAAATAGCTGACAGGAGACGTCAAGAAGAGATAGCTGACAAACGACGTAATGAGGAATTAGAATTACGAAAGCTAGAGATGGAAGAAAAGAGGAATTCGGAAGAGAGAGAGAGAGAAGCCAATCTGAAGAGGATTGAATTAGACAACCAGAAAACGATTAGACTTAAAGAACTGGAACAAGAAAGACGACAAGGCGATAGAGATGATTGGATTGGAAATGGTTATAATAGGGAAACCAGTGGACAGAATAATAATGCCAAGAATGTGAAGATGCCAGTATTTAGGGAAGACAGAGATTGTCTTGATGCTTATCTACTACGCTTCGAGAGGACCTGCATGGCATATGAAGTCCCAGAACGAATGTGGGCATTAACACTAGTGAAATCCTTAGACGGAAAAGCATTGCAAGTTTTCGAGAGGTTGGAAGTAGATGAAGCACAAGATTACAAGAAATTAAAAGAGGAACTGTTGAAACGATTCCAGCTCACGGAAAATGGGTATAGAAAAAAGTTTCGCTCTTCTAAACGTGACACAGATGAAACTGTAACTCAGTATGTTGAGAGATTGAGACGATATTTGAGGCAGTGGTTGTCAATGGCTGGATTCAAGAATGATTATAAAGGACTAGAGACACTGGTATTGCGTGATCAGTTCTTAGTAACATGCGATGATGAGATGAGATGCTTTCTCAAAGAGAAGGGAAAGGTAAATCTGGAAACATTACTAGAACAGGCACAGAATTATGTGGAGGCTAGAGAAATTAGCGAGAGGAAGTGGACACCTATTCACAAGGAAAGGGACACTGAACCGGAAGGTCGTTCAAGAGAATTTGCAAGGAGTAATAGTGAGAATAGAAGTAGTAGTCTAGGACGGAACAGGAACAGAGAACAGGACAGGTACGAAGATAGAGGTCGGTTCAAAAATGAATGGGATTTCAGGAATAGTAAACGGAGGGAAGTTGGTAGAGAAGATCCAAGAGGAGGCTGCTTCCATTGTGGATCTACGTTACATTATGCATCAAAATGCGATAAGATGGGACCAGGCGCAAGGTCACATACGGTCGCCACTATGCAGTGTTTTGAAGATAGAGAAGAGGAAGATGTGGAACATGAGGTTACCATATCGTGCTATGAAGCTGAAGGAGCAGAAACGATGGGGGCTTATACGAGCATGGCGTTGGTGAATGGGAAACAGGTGAAGGCACTAAATGATTCGGGTGCAACATGTGTTGCCATTAGAAAGGGTTTAGAGAAACCTTACCAGTATACTGGACGTAAAATGGTTTGCAGATTTGCTAATGGA
Source organism: Lumbricus terrestris (assembly GCA_949752735.1). NCBI lineage: Eukaryota > Metazoa > Annelida > Clitellata > Crassiclitellata > Lumbricidae > Lumbricus > Lumbricus terrestris. Next base: position 5,180,129 of record OX457045.1, read on the forward strand.
ACCAAAGTAAAATACCCAACAGCTCTGATTGACATCAAAAGTAAAGAATTTGAAGGGAAAGCAGAGGCATTAGTGATAAAGAACTTGGTCAAAGAGTTGATAGTAAATCCCGGTTTATTGGAGAAGAAACCAAAAGGAATTGGGTTTACAAATGAAATCAGGGTCAAAGACGTTGGAGTGAGTACCCATGAGGATGATGTCACAAGGGGCGATGCTAGTAAGGAGGTAGTCACTGGTGATGTCGAGGAGACAGTGCATAAAAAGGTGACGTTCAAAGAAGATTATTTGCTAAAAGGTGAACGTGACACACTTGAAGATAAGATGGATGGTGGTCTGGACGCAGCATTTAGGTTCAATACCATAGAGCAGTCGAAGGCAGAGGGGCCTGTGAAAGGGATATTAGCCGGGTACGGTACACGTACACACGACAAAGATAGAAAAGAGCGAAAAGGTGAAACAGTAAAGAAGACCTTTAGAAATAAACCACTAAGATTGGTAGAAACACATGATAGATACTTAATCACGGGCAGAGACAGTGAGTTAAGTGACAGTCGTAGAAATCAGAGTAAATGTTGGAAAGAAAGAGTAGACTGGAGAAAGGAAGAGAACAGAAATAAGCGAAATGTGAACCAGTCTAGGAGATCGAATGAATGGAGATACGGAGAGTACGAAGAGAGTCCAAATGTGGATGGTAGAGATATAAGGTGGAATAAGAGGAACACATACAGAAATAATTGGAGAAATAATAGACCGTGGTACAGAGAAGAACCAGCTGATCAGTCTGGAGGAATACAAAATAAGAGTTATGGAGGTTACAATGATATGAATAGGTGGAGAAGTAGGTCATGGAATGACAGAGAAAGGTCATATCCTAAAGGTAGTGTTAGGTATAGGGCTAACGAAAATGTGAGTGTAAGGAGTTTTGAGGAAAAGTAATATGAAGGACGAGCTGTCCAAAGAAAAGCAGAAGTCCTGCAAACAGAAGTTAATAGTAGTAAGTATAGAATAGTTAAGTAAGTAGATATGTAAATATAATACATTATGAGGTTAAGTTGAGTTATTGTTGAAGGTAGGTTAGCGAGTTATGTTGAGTAGAAGGAAAATAAATAAGATAGGATCAGACCAAAGGAAGAGACTGTCGACAAGACAAAGGAGATGCCTAAACCGAGAAATAAGAAATAAACAAGGAAGAATGCCAAGATAACAGTCGAATGGAATGATGATCTAGAGACATCATTTCAGAATTTAAAGAATGCTTTATAAGAAGCACCGATATTGAAACTACCTGAGATTGGTGTGGAATTCACTTTGAGAACGGATGCGTCCAATACGGCGATGGGATGTGTACTGATGCAGAGTCATGATGGGGTTATGCATCCAGTGGCTTATGCAAGCAAGAAATTTAGTGAGAGTGAAAGGAACTATTCTGTGGAGGAGAGAGAGTGCCTGGCGATGGTTTGGGGGATTAGAAAGTTCAACCGCTACCTGTATGGCCAGGAATTTGTGGTAGAGACTGACCACTTAGGACTGCAATACTTAAAGACTGGTAATATAAGAAATGCTAGAGTAATGCGCTGGTACCTAGTGCTTCAGAACTACAGCTTTAGAGTTAGATACCTCAAAGGTAGCGACAATGTAGTGGCTGACTATTTAAGCCGAGGATTAGAGTAAGTAGAATTAGACATGTAGTTAAGAGGATCAGTGTAAATGCAATGTAAATTAAAAGTATAGGTACGGTAAAGGTGATACAGTTTGAATTATCACAATAAATGTTAAATGTTGATGTTGAGTAGAATGTTGCATAACTACGTAGCTAATATAAGTGCTAGTGTAGATGACTGAGTAGTAGTAGTGTTGTAAGAAGTATGGATAGTTTAATAAGGATATTGAAAAGAAAATTTGTAGCAAATTTTAATTTGTGGGGGATTGTTGTAGCGATATCCTTGATCCCACCCATACGTTCTTACCCTGCTATACATATTGTTGAATGTTAATTACACATGTTAAGTTAGGAAGAGGCCCTAGTTAATGATTAATTAATGATTTGATTCAGAACTTTCACATTGCTCTGTTTAATTAATTAACCAGTACTAGAACCAGTACTTAGGGGCAAAAATATATATTAAATAGGGGCAAACATTTCGAGATATAGCAACATTCGGTCAGTCAGCCAATGGGAGGCGAACAAAAGGATCGTCTGCTACGCCTGCGCAAAGAGCATCTAGAGAGGCTGGAGAAGAAAGACGTAATGGCGGAGGTTTGAGCGATCGCAAGAAGTTGGTAATTGTTGTCGAACATTATCGTGTGATTTCGTGACATTCGGGACGATTGGAAGCCGAATAACGAACGCTTAGTGTCCTAAGGTGTGGACTATAATGAAGGTCAACGAGCGTAACGTACGATCGATATAGCGCTGTACTTACCGGTAAGAGCGTGTATGCGTTGCAGTTTACAGCGTATACCTTAGATCAACGAAGTTACATCTCGTGACATTGCGAAACGATAAATAATCTACAGAGACTACTTCGAACAGTAAATGAAAGTCGCAGTAGTTGGTAAATACGATAAGGAATAGAAACTGTTCAAACAGTAAGCAGCGACCGCAAAGAAATTCAACATTTGAGAAGAAAAGTCCGATGATAATCCACAACCGAGAAATGAAGCCAACAGCCTGGAGATCATCCATTGATGAGAGTACGATGAAGACTGGCCGGTGGTGAATAACTACAAGACCTAAAGAATTCTACGTGGGAGGGTAGATATTAAAATTATATCCCTCAAATTACTGTAATCAGTACTGGTTTTAGGTAAGGCTATTTAATAGAAGATTGTGTTAAATCAAACATTATCCCAAACCCTTAGAGAAAGGTTTTGTGTGCTGTACATGTTGACATATATTAATATTCATATGCTAATATTATTTTTATATAAAACATTCGACTTGTTGATTGGTGACATATAGGTCAATAACCTACATTACAGCGAATAGGAATATAGCATGCAAATGAGTAACTTGAACTCAGTTCTGGGTTCTGGAATGTAATTCCACTCAAACTATTGAGCCGTAGTGTGGTCTTAGCATTCCGTTACAGTCGTCCATCCGTCTATCCATCCGTCCATCAGTCTGTCCACCCGTATACATGGTTGCCTTCTACCTGTGTTTTTCGATGTATCTATATCTGTCTCTGTGTCTGTCTGTTTGTCTGTTTGTCTGTCTGTCTGTCCGCCTGTCTCTCTCTCCCTCCCTCTTTTCCTCCCTCTCTCTCTTTGTCATCATCTGCTGCCGTTGCATTTTTACCGTTACCTTTCAGCGTTACCCTTTACCGTTGCATTTTAACGTTACCTTATAGGCTTATAGCGTTACCCTTTACCGTTGCCGTTTGAGTCCCATAGGCGTAACTTTCTATTGTGACGGTGGTGTCCAGTCACCACCACTTTTAAAAGTGGTGGTGATGTAACGCCCGCCCCTATCGGCATCCCCGGAGTCGCCACTTCCGGATCCTCGCTCGATATGGCCGCGTGCTGCTGTGGACGAGCTCTAGAGATAGAGGGAGGACAGGATGAGGTGACTTCTGGGTTCGATTCCCAACCCAGGAAAGGCGGCCAGTCTTTTCGACTACCGTACTCCCTATATGAAATTGGCGGCCTACCAGCCAATCTATCACTTCTCCGCAATATACCAGGTTGCGTGAGATCTTTAGGCCTAGCACCCAAAGTTTCCTCCAGGCCGATGGTCGAGTGGTATGGCGCGTCCGCAGTGGTAATAGCGGTGAGGTAACCAGGGTTCAAATCCACAGCAGGCTTGGGTACCGGCGATGCCTCTAGCCTTTCCAATCGTGATACAACTTCCGTCAGCGCTTCCCTGACGTTATCTCTTACAGCCGAGATCTCCTCTCTTACATTCGATTGCACTGAGGAAATAGCATCGCTAACATTTGATTGCACTGCCAGGACATTAAACTCCACCGTGGCAATCGCCTCCTGTGTGTCCCTGGCATGCATCTGCATAGCTTCATGAGTCGACTTAGCATTAGTTTGTATTGCTTCATGAGTCGACTTAGCATTAGTTTGTATTGCTTCATGAGTCGACTTAGCATTAGTTTGTATTGCCTCGAGCAATATCTCCATCGAGGAAGGGGGCCGTGAAGGCTGAGCAGGGGTGACTGGCCTAGACTCCTCCATAGCGCTATAGAAATGACTCCTATCTTTATAGCTCACAGTCAATATCGCTAGCAGTGAACAAAGTAGTTATTCTTATTAACAAATCAAGCATTCAATCCACATCCGTCACATTCAAAGCCATCAATAATCAAAGTCAGAAGTTTAGTTAAGATTTCTTATTATTCCCAATCAATTGAATCTTCAATTGACATCAATTATGTTCAAAGCAATCAAACATAAAAGTCAGTAAGTTCAATTATCAGTTCCTATCCTTGGTAAAGACATTCAATGAAAATCAAATGCAACAATTCAATGCAAACACCTATCAACCGGAGTATGCCTGAATTAAATCCCGATTGACTCTCAAGTCCCACAGCCAATTTCAGTTCAGCCCAAAATGTCTAAATAACCGATCGTATTAATTCCCCAATAAAGCGTACCTTATGTCCGAAGACAAGGGACAAAGCCGATCGTGTGCGAAGAACAGCAACGAAGACGATATCCAAGATGCGACGAAACACACAGAAAGACGTCGAGTTTGAAACGCCCGCAAAGATCAGCTAAATCCGATGCTGATTTCTCGCAATGAACAACAATTTCGGCTATTTATCCGAGCCGTTTGAGAAAGACGCCCTTAGGCAACCATACGAACAACCGCTTCGCAACACAATTTCGAAGAACGAGAGCAGAGCGCTGACGATTCGAAGCCCACGATAAATCACTCCGTGTGACAGGGCGAAGAGAGGCCTTGAATTAGTAATCCAGGAATATATCCGAAGCGAGAGCGAAGACAAAACTTGCAGCGACGCTGATGTATTTCTCGCAACAAACAAACTCTTTTATTTAATCGACTCCATGTCGAGAGAGAATGAATCGCCGACAGAATCCGTGTATGCGCAACTAGTGCAAGCAGGCGCTTATCCTGGCCATACTTCACCAACTTGATCGAGCCTAAAACTACCAACCGCCGCAATACATCCGACCGCCCTGAGATCCTGTGCGCAACTGAGCCTCTCAGCGTTGCGCTGCTCTTTTATTACTGCCTGACAAGGAGAGCGTCCCTCTACTACGCATGCGCAGCTGGAGAGCCGAGCGCGCCGAACCAGCAGCTGTGCAGCTGTCTCAAGGCGGCAAGAATCAGCTGCCACGTGCGTCCTCTCCTGTGTATCTCCGCGTCTGTCTGTAGCTCACTATCTTTCTCCTTCTATCTCTCCTTCTGAAAGGCGCCATCTGCCGCTGATCACGTAGGCATCAAATGCACCAGTTCAACCTTGAGAAAACACACGTACACAGACCCACACGCCAACGGTGTTTCCTTCTCAATCCGTGTCCCTGCCTGTGCTTGTCTGGCTGGCTGTATTCCTCGCTCACTCTGATCATCAGACCACCTCAGAGAGCGTGCGAAAGTTTAATTACCCTCATCGACTGCAAGCGGCACGGCCTTTGAAGACAGCGACCGACGATCGCTGAGAGCGTGTGAACATATACCAATTAATGGAACAGCAACGACTGCTGCCTACGTCAGCGGTCGCTGTGACCCGTGTCAAGCGCAAATCAACATTAAAATATAGGTCACACAAGGCAGCTCAAAAATACAGAAATAAAACAAATATATCAGATCCCTGAAACCCCATAATCGATCAAAAATTAAATAAAATAATATTAGCGACCCGAAACCTGTAGCGTAGTTATACAATCGCTACACTATTCTCGGCCCTCCCTGATTTCAGGATCCCTTTAATTGGAAAAATGGATCCTGAAATGTTAGTAAGGCCATACTCCAATTTTTACATCAATGATTCAAATGCAAGAATTAAAAATATATGCAACGAACAGTCCTCAACGTAAGCATCAGAAAGTTCACATTTTAGCGTTAAATGTCAGTTCCAGCGAAAGAAATACTTATTATTATAATATTTATATAGCTCCATCGCTAAGCGTTCAGTGAAGCTCAAAAGCATTTATATATATAGGAAGTATATAAAGGCTTCCTTCAGTTCAGTTATGTACCAAGAATCCTACGGCAAACATTGACTTAAGAACCCACGACACAGTTACAAAAACCATTAGGCCTGCGTTACCTTTACAACAGGTCATCTGATTAATAGGCCACCCATGGCCTTTACTATCGAGACTTCTTTAGGCATTTCACTGTAGGCAAACGTCTACATTTAAAGACTCATCTAAGCAGTTAAACCTAAGTCTCTAATCCCATTAACAACGGTACTATCATAGCAAATTACCTGAGACTACACACACAGCTTAAGTCTCCAAAGGCCAATGCTCATTATAACTATCCGTAGGCTCCCCATCAAAGCCCACCGTAAGAGACCAAGCCTAACTTCAGCTTAATAAGCCGCTCCCTTCCCAACATCTTTCAGTAGGCCTACTTAATTATTAAAAAATGCAACCGATTATGCACAGAATTAAAATAGGCCATTTAAACATAGGCTAACGTAACATATTATTGCAATTAACGTTACCAAACAGTCACACTGTGTAATCGTCTTTCACGATACAGCGTAACCATAAAAATCATAGGCCTAAAAAGATTATCATGATTTTAATATGAGATCTTAGTCTAAAGCGCAAATCAACAGTTAGGCCACTTTAGTCTACTATAAATCTTTATGCATCATTGCATAGCATCAAGGCCTATTATCTTTCCTTCATTCTATTAGTGATGCAGCGGAGACTAACGGGACCACCCACGCGCCTGGGAAATAACGATTGCCAATTAATCGCCGCTCATTATTCTCCCACGCTATGCATCTACCGCGTGCGTCTCTTAAAATCCCGTGGGAATTAGGCAACAAACCATCATGTAGGCCAAAGTGCATCATACGACGACCGACGTCACCCTGTCCGTGCACAAAGTGAAAATAATCCTAATTAAGCTCTTCTAAACATTAGGATATGCATTAATCTTTATCTAGCGCATGCATAAAAACTTACGTTACCGTCCTATGTCACAGATCAGATACAGAATTATATTTCCGCTGACTTCTCTACGTTCAATCAATCATTAATCTGGCCATTCAAAGTGACATTATATACACTGATAAATCAAGGCCAAAGACGAGCGCGGTCGCCTTTATTGTGTCGCCGTCGTTCTCCCCCTCTCTCTACAATTGCAGCTGTAGAAGTCGTGGGAACGACCGGCAGTTAGACTAACCCGGCCCAAAATTAGTCCATTCACAGCAAATTAGGCCTATTGAACGGACTTAACAATCATTAATCTAAACAGCCCACTAGTTTACACAGGACCGATAATAATATTAAATCCAACGCCACCAAATCATTTAGGCCAGCCTAATTTCTCGCTCAGGCAGAACTTCTAGTTATTGTATGCCAAGTTCTAATTATAATCACTAGGCCTCGCAGTCTAAACATATAATTCTAATGCAGGCCGGAGTCAGGCAAAACAGCAAAACAGCAAAACTAGTGCAAAACAAATTGCACAGCGTAGGTAACTTATCACTTATATCTCCTGCGTATTTCCATTGCTAAACTCTTAGGCCTGCAATTTTAATCGTGGCATGTTATTTATATATATACAGGGCTGACAAATTTTGCCGAACTTCCGAATAGTAAGCTTATATGCTTAACCCCAAGGTAAACTATATATATATAGGCCTAATCCCTCAAGATGCAGTCAAGTGCTACATGGGTCGATTAACCATTTACTTAGCGCCTTTTACCTCATCAAAAATGCATCTATACACTTAATAAGTACATAAACGCTATGTGGGCCTACCAAACACTTATGTAGCGCCTTAATTATTATGCATCTATACAATTATACGCATATAAAAATTCTATGCACGGAAATTAGGAGCATTAAAATTTAACTGTGCAAATCTCTTTAAATTATTTTTCATAAATCAGGTTATAGATAGAGCGGGACATAGGCCTAATGCAGATTTCGACTTTCAGCGTTATCTCACAATTACTTCTTAAAGACATAGGCCTACTATTTTAACGCAGGTCATAATATCACATAATCACATCCTCATGGCTAATTCCACTGCAAGTCTAAGTTCAAGGTCACATAATCGTCATCAAGGCCTTAACTAAAATAGGCAATCCTATATATATCTACAGGTAAAATCAATATTTATGTAGCGCAATGCAAGAGCAATGACAGTCCAGTTTTCTGTCTACAGCAGAGGCAATAATAAAATTGTCCATCGCTGGAATACAATGCAAGGCACTACAAATATTAATACTATGCAATACATATCTGAATGCACAACATACGATGTAAAAATTCAGTTATTTACACAGTAACACACACATGTAAAGCCTTCCACATGTAAAGTAAACATATTCATCACAATCAAAATAAAACATGGTTACAGATACTCCTGCATTCATAACGGCCGCCATTATGCGGTCATTAGGAACAGTACCTGGCCGGCCTCGTAATGGTACGGCGGGGTCTTGACAGTTCCACAGGGGCGTCGTTAGTATCCTCAGTCCCCGGAAACTCGATTGGTTCCTGCGGTTGTAGGTCGGGTTCGGTCCAACCTGACGGAGGTTCACCCAGGTACGGCTTTAATTTGTCGACGTACACCAGCAGCGCTTGTGATCTGGCGGACTTCTGGATCCGGAACAAGACCGGACTCACTTGCTCCATGATACGGTAAGGACCACAGAACCACTTAGCCCATTTATCCTTGATCCGAGTGTACTTCCGGGGATAGTAATAGTACACCCACTGTCCTTTCGTGAACGACGGCTTTTTGACTCGTAGATCATACCGGAAAGCACGGCGGACGGCCTGTTTTTGCATGCATTCCCGAGCCAACTGGAACACGTCTCGCATTTCCTCCGTTCTTTTCTGGATGTAATCGTTCACCGACAGCTGGGCATTGTTCTGGTTACAATCCCCAAGTACCAGATCGATTGGGAGGCACGTCTCTCTTCCAAGGAAAAGTTTGTTCGGCGTGAACCCCGTGCTTTCGTGTTGACTGGCCCGGTACGCTCCCATAATCCAGGGCAGGTGAATGTCCCAGTCTTTCTGATTCTGTGCGACGACTTTGCCGAGCATGGAATTTAGGGTTCGATGTAGACGTTCCACCGTTCCATTCGTGCTCGGTTTATAAGGTGACGTCCTGATTTTGTCAATTTGCATCAAGCGGCATAGATCTCGGAACAAGGCGGCCTCGAAACAGGGGCCCTGGTCGGTCAGGAGCTGTTTAGGGCAGCCGAATCTAGGGATCCACTGGTCCATCAACATCCGGGCCACGGTCGCGGCTTCCTGGTTGCGAATAGGATAGGCCTCCGCCCAACGGCTGTAATGATCAATCACGGTCATGATATAATGATATCCACGACTGGATACAGGATGTGGTCCGGTTATGTCGACGCCAAGACATTCCATTGGTTCACCGACGGCCATATCCTGGAGTGGTCCTTGCCTGGGTGGTTTCCCTCTGATGTACCGGGCGCAGCTGTCACATCGTTTCAGTTGCTGGTATACTTGTTCTCCCCAGCCCGGCCAGTAGGCTCGCTGTCGTACTTGTGCCGCGGTTCGTCGGACACCCAAATGCCCTCCGGACATCCCCTCATGTGCAAGACGGATGATGATTTCTCGTCGCCCGACCGGAGGTATCAACTGGTAGCGAACAGGCTCACCGTCAGAGTTCAGCCAAGTTCGATACAATAGTCCATTTCTAACGGTTAACTGAGGCCATTGATGAATCAAGGTTTTAGTCATCGCACTGCAACTCCGTGTCTTCTCTCCGGTTGGCATTTCAGTTGATTTCGTCATCCATTGCAAAATCCAGTTTAGATCCGGATCTTGCCGTTGTTCTTCTGCTAAGACCACCGGATCCCAATCCGTCATTTCAGTCGAGGCAGGCTGAGATGGTTGGCGTCGTTCTTGGATGACGTTGACTTGGTTTGGCCTTCGAGACAGCGCATCAGCATTTTGGTGCGCGGCACCGGACCGATGTTGTATGTCAAATTCAAATTCCTCCATGACTGAGAGCCACCGTGCCTGCTGTCCAATAGGCAATGGTGTCTTGCGGAGCCATTGGAGCGCTGAGTGGTCCGTTCGTAGGATAAATTTCCGTCCAAGAAGATATGGTCTGAACGCTTTGAGAAAGTTGATTACCGCCAGCAATTCCCTCCTTGTCACGTCATAATTTTGTTCCGCCACAGAACACACTCTGCTCCCGTAACAGATGACCCTTTCTTGCGATTCCTGCATCTGAGATAAGACCGCCCCAATAGACTCCCCGGATGCATCCGTATCCAGTATGTACATCCCAGTATCGTTGGGAAGTGCCAAGATGGGGGATTCTGTTAAGCAGTTCTTTAGCTTTTGGAACGCGTTTTCACATGGACCAGACCAGTCAAACTTGTATCCCTTCTTAGTCATTTGGTGCAGTGGCCGGGCTATTTGAGCGAAACTCGGTACGAACTTGCGATAGTAGGAACATAAACCCAGAAATGCTCGAACATCCTTGACTTTCCGCGGCGTGGGCCAGTCACGGACGGCTTGAATCTTCTCCGGGTCTGTAGTTACTCCGTGTTCGCTGACCACGTGACCTAGGAACAACACCTTTTTCTGTAGTAGTTTGCACTTGGATGGCTTCAGTTTTAGATTAACTCCCTCCAGGCGAACGAGAACTTGCTCCAATCGAATCAAATGGGTCTCCAGATCGCTGGCGAAGACGATGATATCGTCAAGATAGATTAAACAGATCTCGAAGTTTAACCCCGCCATGACCAGATTCATCATCCGGCCAAACGAAGCCGGAGAATTGCAGAGCCCGAACGGAAGTACTTTGAATTGAAAACTTCCGCGTCGGGTGACGAAGGCCGTCTTGTGTTTATCCCTTGGATGAACAGCCAACTGATGATAACCGGCCCGGAGATCGAAGGTACTGAACCATCTCGCTTCGCCGAGGGCGTCCAGGCTCTCGCTGATCAGCGGAAGCGGGTAGGCGTCCTTGCGCGTCTTGGCGTTCACCGCTCTATAGTCGACACAAAAGCGAGGGGTCCCGTCTCGTTTCTGGACCATGACAACGTTGCTTGCCCAAGGCGACAGTGACGGTTCGATCAGTCCTTGATCCAACATAACCTGCACTTGTTCGTCTATGACAGGGAGTAGCGAAAGCGGTTGTCGTCGCAGCGGCTGTCGAACGGGTGTTTCGCTACCCGTGTCGATCTCATGTCGTAGAATGTCGGTGAATCCCAGATCCCATTCACCAAGAGAAAAGGCGGCGCGACGATCCATCAGGATTTCACGTAGTCTCTGTTGTACCTCAAGGGGAACGTCTTCAGCGATGTTCGACCATAACGGCCTCAGAATTACCTCTGCATCTTGTGAGTTGACATGGTCCTTGTCTTCCCTCACCATGGCGCAGCCTGCAGCGGGCTTGCTGTCCTGGTCAGCTCCGGCTACTGTCACTTCTTCCAGGGCACATTGCATTCCTTTCGACAATTTAATCATCTTGTGGGTCGGATTCAACACTCTGATTGTCAGGTCGATCGCCCGTTCCGGTAGAAGCGTTCCGGCGATTACGAGTCCAGATGCCAACACGTGTGGCGGCGTCGCCCATTGAGTTTTGGTCGGTCTCAGGTCTGGAAGTATGGCATACACCTCGACGTCCACTTCCGACAGTGCGGGAACATTCACGTGCTGCGCGGCGGCTATCCTTCGACAAATTCCCCTCCGGTCTTGACTTACCAAAGGAAATGAGCGGCCTTGTAGTACTATTGTTTTATCCGGAATGCTTAGATGAGCCCGTTGTTCTGTCAACCACCCGAGTCCAAGAATCAACTCACTGACTTGAGCCGTTACTAAACAGGGAACATCGAACTTGCAGTCGGCTGCACGACATCGAAGGACTGTCTCTCCAAGTACCTCTATAGCTGTACCATTTGCCGCGGTTAGCAGTTGTTTCGACGCCGTCATATTTTTCCGTCTCACCAGGGATGCAGGTACCAGTGACATTTCACTTCCGGTATCTACCAAGGCCAACACGTCCTTACCATGGATCTTCAGAGCCAAATACGCATTCGTGCTGCCTTGTACATGGTAAACATTTGCCGGTCCATTCAGAACCTCATTGGCTTCTGCTTCGGCCGCTTGTCGCTGGGGACAATTGCGCACCAGGTGGTCGGTTGCTGAACACTCATAGCATCGCCGCACATCAGTTCTTGCTTCCGTTTCCATCTCCATACGTGGTCGACGCCTACAGTTCGCACTCAAATGTCCGAACTGATGACACAGGTAACATCGCGGAGCTCCCTGTCCATAACCTCCATTGGTGTTTGATCCTTCATTTCTAGCTGATTCATTCTGACCTCTTCCAGGTCCACGATTGTTGTATCTGGGTTGTGGCGCCGACACTGGTTGTCGCTCCTTCTTCTCTAGTCGCTCCATTTGTCTCCTCATTCGCTCCATCTGCCGTTCCAGATCCTTTACTTTCGAATCTTCTTCCTCTGTAATCGCGTTGATTCGTCCATGTCGTCGGTCTTGTTGTTCATGGCCGCCGGCTTCCGCTTTCTGGTAGCCGTCCAATCGCATCGCTACCTTGTAGGCTTCGTCGAGGGATTTCGGTTCTCGCTCTCGGATTTTCAGAGCAAGCGTTCTATCTCTCAGGGCATCCAAGAATGCCCGAACAGCAATAGCTTCGCTGTGAGCTGTCGAGGAACCCGGATAAGCGCGCGTGGAGAGACGTCGGATGTCGTCCACCAGGACGCCCATATCCTCGTCGACTTTCTGTTTCCTGGTGCTTAGCTGCGTTTGGAACAGGGCTTGTTGTTCAGCGTTGCCGTATCGTTCACGAAGTCGCTGGACCAAAGCCGTCCAAGTGTCCAGGCCATCTGCGTTCGACTCGCTCAGCAAATGAGTCGCCGGTTCAACCAATGAGACTACTAATTGGTTCAATCTCTCCTCGTCCGTCCATCTGTTATTCCTGGCGCACACGGAGAATTTTCGTAAGAATGTTTCAACGTCCGTCTTTCCGCTAAAAGACCCGAGTTTCAGGAATTGTGTTGGCTTGGTAGACGAAGGCGACGACTGTTTGGCCTCGCCCTCTTTAGCTGTCGTCGACGCGGTCGGTTCTGCTTCCTTGATTGTTCCCTTTGAACCGATCGACGGTAACCCCCAGTCGCCGGTCGTTTGCGTTGCGACGGTGGTCGTCGGGACAACTTTAATAGGGCCGACTGAAGCGTTGGTAGACGTCCGTGCTCTCGTTTCACCAACCGCAGACGTCGCTTTATCATCGCCCGTCGTTTCATTCTTCTCCAGAGGTGTCGACTTCGTTACCGTCTGACATCGCGGTAATTCGGCGTCACGGCTAAATCCGAAGTTCTGCGCACCCAGGCATGAACTCATCCTCGCCGATTCCACGACCGTTGGCCACCGAGGAAAGACGGCGTCGCTTGGTCGAAGCGGGTCGAGACAGCGAGGCGGGTCGACCCAAACCCGGTTGTCGCTGCTACCGTAGAAAGCGTTCGGAGCGTAGGTCGGAGCATACCTCCACGGCATGTTTGAATGGTCGGGACGAGCGTATGGTTGCATCCAGTCGACCGTTGCCATCGCCGCTGGTCCAGGAGGAAGGTCGGGTCGAGCGTAGTCTCGACCAACCATGGTCGAAGTTGCACGACCGTGGAAAGCACCGTCGGGCATTGAGGTCGGCATTCCCGACGTTGGTTGCCGGCTGTCGATCCGGTGCTGCGCCGTTTCCGCTCTTTGTTGATCGACGAACGCAGGCGGTTCTTGCATCCTCCATTGCGGATCAAGTCGAGAATATGCACCGTGGGAAGGCGACGAAGAGGCAAAAGGAACTGGATTGACCTTATCACCCCCCTCCCGTGACAATTTATTAGCGATCGGTTTATTTATTTCCAAATTTCTAAACTCCGGTTGCCGTGCTGCATGCATTCTGTTATCAATTATTTTAACAGTTTTAGGTCTAGATTCCATTATCTTGCTGATTTCAATGTCTACACTACCATCATCAGACATTATATCCACAATATCAGCAAATTCCCTTTCCTTCCTTCTTTCAAAAGAAATTGCCATTTCGCCTGTTCTAGCATAGTCAGTTTCCTCTTCTAACCTATCATCGCCAAAATCTCTAGAACTAATTTGACCCCACTGGCTGGGACCAATTGTAACGCCCGCCCCTATCGGCATCCCCGGAGTCGCCACTTCCGGATCCTTGCTCGATATGGCCGCGTGCTGCTGTGGACGAGCTCTAGAGATAGAGGGAGGACAGGATGAGGTGACTTCTGGGTTCGATTCCCAACCCAGGAAAGGCGGCCAGTCTTTTCGACTACCGTACTCCCTATATGAAATTGGCGGCCTACCAGCCAATCTATCACTTCTCCGCAATATACCAGGTTGCGTGAGATCTTTAGGCCTAGCACCCAAAGTTTCCTCCAGGCCGATGGTCGAGTGGTATGGCGCGTCCGCAGTGGTAATAGCGGTGAGGTAACCAGGGTTCAAATCCACAGCAGGCTTGGGTACCGGCGATGCCTCTAGCCTTTCCAATCGTGATACAACTTCCGTCAGCGCTTCCCTGACGTTATCTCTTACAGCCGAGATCTCCTCTCTTACATTTGATTGCACTGCCAGGACATTAAACTCCACCGTGGCAATCGCCTCCTGTGTGTCCCTGGCATGCATCTGCATAGCTTCATGAGTCGACTTAGCATTAGTTTGTATTGCTTCATGAGTCGACTTAGCATTAGTTTGTATTGCTTCATGAGTCGACTTAGCATTAGTTTGTATTGCCTCGAGCAATATCTCCATCGAGGAAGGGGGCCGTGAAGGCTGAGCAGGGGTGACTGGCCTAGACTCCTCCATAGCGCTATAGAAATGACTCCTATCTTTATAGCTCACAGTCAATATCGCTAGCAGTGAACAAAGTAGTTATTCTTATTAACAAATCAAGCATTCAATCCACATCCGTCACATTCAAAGCCATCAATAATCAAAGTCAGAAGTTTAGTTAAGATTTCTTATTATTCCCAATCAATTGAATCTTCAATTGACATCAATTATGTTCAAAGCAATCAAACATAAAAGTCAGTAAGTTCAATTATCAGTTCCTATCCTTGGTAAAGACATTCAATGAAAATCAAATGCAACAATTCAATGCAAACACCTATCAACCGGAGTATGCCTGAATTAAATCCCGATTGACTCTCAAGTCCCACAGCCAATTTCAGTTCAGCCCAAAATGTCTAAATAACCGATCGTATTAATTCCCCAATAAAGCGTACCTTATGTCCGAAGACAAGGGACAAAGCCGATCGTGTGCGAAGAACAGCAACGAAGACGATATCCAAGATGCGACGAAACACACAGAAAGACGTCGAGTTTGAAACGCCCGCAAAGATCAGCTAAATCCGATGCTGATTTCTCGCAATGAACAACAATTTCGGCTATTTATCCGAGCCGTTTGAGAAAGACGCCCTTAGGCAACCATACGAACAACCGCTTCGCAACACAATTTCGAAGAACGAGAGCAGAGCGCTGACGATTCGAAGCCCACGATAAATCACTCCGTGTGACAGGGCGAAGAGAGGCCTTGAATTAGTAATCCAGGAATATATCCGAAGCGAGAGCGAAGACAAAACTTGCAGCGACGCTGATGTATTTCTCGCAACAAACAAACTCTTTTATTTAATCGACTCCATGTCGAGAGAGAATGAATCGCCGACAGAATCCGTGTATGCGCAACTAGTGCAAGCAGGCGCTTATCCTGGCCATACTTCACCAACTTGATCGAGCCTAAAACTACCAACCGCCGCAATACATCCGACCGCCCTGAGATCCTGTGCGCAACTGAGCCTCTCAGCGTTGCGCTGCTCTTTTATTACTGCCTGACAAGGAGAGCGTCCCTCTACTACGCATGCGCAGCTGGAGAGCCGAGCGCGCCGAACCAGCAGCTGTGCAGCTGTCTCAAGGCGGCAAGAATCAGCTGCCACGTGCGTCCTCTCCTGTGTATCTCCGCGTCTGTCTGTAGCTCACTATCTTTCTCCTTCTATCTCTCCTTCTGAAAGGCGCCATCTGCCGCTGATCACGTAGGCATCAAATGCACCAGTTCAACCTTGAGAAAACACACGTACACAGACCCACACGCCAACGGTGTTTCCTTCTCAATCCGTGTCCCTGCCTGTGCTTGTCTGGCTGGCTGTATTCCTCGCTCACTCTGATCATCAGACCACCTCAGAGAGCGTGCGAAAGTTTAATTACCCTCATCGACTGCAAGCGGCACGGCCTTTGAAGACAGCGACCGACGATCGCTGAGAGCGTGTGAACATATACCAATTAATGGAACAGCAACGACTGCTGCCTACGTCAGCGGTCGCTGTGACCCGTGTCAAGCGCAAATCAACATTAAAATATAGGTCACACAAGGCAGCTCAAAAATACAGAAATAAAACAAATATATCAGATCCCTGAAACCCCATAATCGATCAAAAATTAAATAAAATAATATTAGCGACCCGAAACCTGTAGCGTAGTTATACAATCGCTACACTGACAGTCACCACCACTTTTTGGGCCGGCAAATAACTATTTTTTAAAAAATATGACAGCATTTTGGCTGTCTAACATAATAATAGGCTATTCGTGATTAAAATTGCAATAGCGCCAATTGTAATTGTATTTGTAATTGAACATTTTTAAAGCGCCGCTCACAGATTCAGTAGCGCTCCCGAACCCAGCTAGTGATCCCGCGGAGTCCCGCCATCAAATAGAATAGTCTTCAAGCGTTTACGAAACAAGGGAAGAGAAAGGCCAAGGAGCTCAAGACGTATCTTGTGCATGGGGAAGGTGATTCCAACAAGAAGAACCAACATAAGCAAAGCTTCTAGATTGGGCCGTAGATCCACGCATGCAAGGGACAACAAGTAGGCCATTAGTAGCCGAGCGAAGCGCTGAGGGGCCAGGCGGAGTGGAGGCCAATGCTCTAGGCCCTATAGTGAGCTCGCTGTCCACAGTCGTGCCCGTATTTCCTAAGGAGGTAAGGGAAGGAATTCCCTTTCAACCTTAAACTGGGTATGTAACGTGAAGCAATTCCCTCCACAAATCGTTATGGCTCCGAGGCATTGGATCACAAAACCACTCGGAATCATTATTACAATCGCAATAGAATTGGTGGAACCTCCGTATCTTAAGTCGACAAAGTTGACTCAGACTTTAGGGAAGGAAGAGCAAGATAAAAGTCTGTCTCTTAGATGATATAACTGCGCGAATGTATGGATACTGGAATGCTTAAACTCTTTGGGCCTGATTCAACTGAAGACCAAAACATAAATAATATTTAAGTTCGTCGCTGATAGCAAACTTTACTGAACAGTCGGGGCATGGTCGATTTTAGGAGGAAAGTGACATACAATAATATTATATAATCCTATTATGTCAGAGGTTGGTCAGATGTGAAATATAAAATATATTCATAGGCCTAGGCCTACATATTAAATAAATACATAAAATTGATATACAATTATAAAGTGATGTATGTAGAGGAGTGCCGTTGAAATTATTTGAACAATCTTATCCATCGTTTTCCAAGTTTCCAGCTGGATTGGCATGATGAAATGTAGAACTTAAAAAAACCCAGTGCAAATGTACACTACTTTGAGATAGTATTGGAATGGCGATCTAAACAGACGAGTAGAATAGAAGGAAACTGGATAAAACTTGTGAAAGTGCTAGCCTTTAATTATATGCTTTAAGCAGTGATTTAGTAGGCTAATTTGTGACTGTATGAAAAGGTCGTGGAGCGCACCAGCGAGAGAGACGCAGGGGGAAGAGTGAGAATGGACAATGAAGGGAGAGAGAAAGAGTTAATTCGCACCAGATTTTATACTAAATTTGTTTCTGGGGAAAGGATAGAGGAAGCCGAGGGAATAGGGGAATGGAGCAGAGGAATAGTCACCACCACTTTTCCGTGGAAAGTTACGCCCATGCGTTTGACGACTAGGCCTACATAGATTTTTCGCTCCTCATTCGCGCACCTCTATCTACTCTCACAACATTATATCATCTCGCTTCTCAGATTGACAAGACTAATTATTATCATCAAAAGACATATCATCATTATAATAATAATTGGCCGACGCCTATCATGCACCAACGCAACTTCGGCACTTCCACATCATCCACAATTCACATGCACATGTGTGTGCTGCACGCTCGCATAGAACATTATGGAAGGCTTACCGTGCTCTCACCCGCTGCCTCTCCTGTCTGCTACGTGACTGTTTGTCTGTCTGTCTCTGTTTATCTGGTTGTCTCTCTCTCTCTGCGTATCTATCTGTCTATCTGTCTATCTGTCTATCTATCTATCTATCTATCTATCTATCTATCTATCTATCTATCTATCTATCTATCTATCTATCTATCTATCTATCTATCTATCTATCTATCTATCTATCTATCTATCTATCTATCTATCTATCATCTATCTATCTATCTATCTATCTATCTATCTATCTATCTATCTATCTATCTATCTATCTATCTATCTATCTATCTATCTATCTATCTATCTATCTATCTATCTATCTATCTATCTATCTATCTATATGTCTGTCTGTCTGTCTGTCTGTCTGCCTGTCTGTCTGTCTGTCTGTCTGTCTGTCTGTCTGTCTGTCTGTCTGTCTGTCTGTCTGTCTGTCTGTCTGTCTGTCTATCTATCTATCTATTTATACGTCCGTTCGTCTGTCTTTATCTGACGCCAGTAGTCTCCCTGCTGTGTGCCACGTCACTGCTCTCTCTCTCTCTCTCTCTCTCTCTCTCTCTCTCTCTCTCTCTCTCTCTCTCTATATATATATATATATATATATATATATATATATATCCCTCCCTTTCTTTAGCATCCTCATTATTTTCCATCAGTTCAACATATCGTGACATGCCAGGTTTTTTCCATAGGAAATCGTTATCTGCAGGGAACGTGCACATGAAGGGCGTTACCTGTATGCGACCAGATTGTTACCTGTCGACCCACAATATTATACTGAATGCCAAGGTTTAGTTACCTTGCTTGCACGTGCGTCACATAGGTGTATAGGTACTTTGTTGGTTAGAGCGCTCGAGTTGCAGCGCGAATAGTAAGCTTATTCGGATTCGAATATCATTCTATACATGTTGCTGTGCAGAAACCAACAGTAAGTCTTTGGCAGAACCATTGCCTTCTCCCTATTGCACTGCACTGAGGCCCGGTGGGGGGCTATTATATAGGTTGGCAGTAGGCACCTTGGGAACATCACTGCTCCGCCCCTTTCCCGCAATGCAAAAAGCACATGGGCCTAACGCAATGACGAAGAATTACAGAATGCTCTCGTCTCATTCTGCGGGCACTCAGTGGCATGGACAGGGGTGGGGGTTATGGAGTTAAACCCCACATTGGCTTAGGAAAAACTTCTTTAAAAGGTTATCTTTGTTATTTATCCACTTAAATAAAAAAAACAATTGTTTGTAGTAACAATTGTTTCTATTACTTTATTCCCTTTGTTATTTTATTCCATTTTTATTTACTGTAATACTGCTGGGTTGGTGTCAGCAAGGGCATTCGGCCAGGCCATAAACCCCCATCATAAATTCCTGGCTACGCCGTTGCTCAACACCAATTTACGTAGTAGTCCTTGATGTGCCATGAGGTCCCGTATGCACTTTGGTGTTGGGGGAGTTTCTCACTTCCAATCAGTCAGTGGGTCCCTGGACATGAAAAATCACCGAGGTGCTTGTCCGCCATGACGTCACGAATGGCGCAATTGCAAAATCCAATATGGCCGCCACCGGCCATATTGGAAAATTAGTCTTTATTATTTCTTACACGATATGCACGTGTAATAACTCTAATAGTACTGATTTAGGTATGTAGAATTCATTTCTGATCTTGATTTTGTCATCCGGGGTCATCTGAAGGTTATAAGGTCATTTTCAAGGTCATATAATTCATCTGTTTCATTTATCACAGCATATGCACGTTTAATACCTCAAATATAACTGATTCAGGTATGTAGAATTCATTTATGATATTGTTTTTGTCTTCCGGGGTCATGTGAAGGTCATAAGGTCAACTTCAAGGCCATTCTTTAATTTTTTCATTACTTACAGCATATGCACGTATAATACCTCTAATGTTACCGATTCAGGTATTTCGAATTCATTTAGGCTATATGATATTGTTTTTGTCATCTGGGATCATCTGGAGGTTATAAGGTCATTGTCAAGGTCATTGTATTGCATCAATGAAGCGGATCATAACTTGAATGAATGCAGCAGTAGAAAGGTGTTATAACTTTAATTAAGCAAATTTAGTCAGCTAATTACGTTATGTTATAAGTCAATTCTGCATTGTGTCATTTTTCAGTGATTTCACAGACGATCGAGTTTCTTGTCCTCCCGTGACAAAATATCACGCAGAAATTGGAGGCAGCATGACAACCACAGCATAGAGTGTTACTCTTTCCGGCACACTTGCTTATTGTGAGCAGCCTTGGCGGTAAAGGATGCAGACATTTTGATGGAAGCAGTGCACCAAAGTTTTCCTCTCATCCGCGATATAATGCTCTAGTTTTGCCTCGCGTTCACTGTGTGTTGCAAGTATAGTTGGCAAGCTCTGTGCACCAGGAAGGCCCCTCGCTGGATAATTATGGCCTCTGATCTCGCTATAGGAGGAAGAGCGTCATTTGCGACTGTGGATGTGATATGGTTTTCTGGTCTCAGCTGGTTGAACATCACACAGGTTGTATTTGACCTTGCTCCTGCCTAGACACGTACCAAGTGCTTCTCTGCTGATGCTGCATCTTGTTCTAACAGCGTGTCTGTCTCTCCAAAGTTTGTTAGCTACTGTACTGGGTCGCAGGCTAAAGCTACGAGTTTGGATCCCACCTTATTCATGCAGTCGTCTTCTGTCAACACATGTGCCTTGATGACTGCCTTGGGAAGGGATGCTCCAATTTCAGTTTCTCGAGGATGCAAGGATGCCTACCGCTCATACAGACGGGATCACTTAGTAGAGTAGACATAGAAAATTAGCATGACCATATCGAAGTCGAAACTGCCACGGTTCACCGACCAGCCTCAGAAGACAGCATCAACAATGGAAAAGGAGAATAACGAACAGTCATCCAGTGACATATTAGAGGCACATTAGAAAATGTACATTACTAAAGAACGGGGTATGGACATCAGGCAGATACTTTCACACAATTTGGCCTCAGCGACTCCATTATTTGATGGTGATATTCCAGCTCACACCAACAAGTCGCTACTTGTGGGAGAGATTGAGCCCAAACTTGACCTCACCAAATGGTGCTGGGAGTCCTATCCGCAATGTCGACTGGCGGAGAAAAGATCCCAGGCCTGTTGAACTGGATCGAGGAAGCGGATGCCAGGCTGGTGATGCATGTAGACTGGACAGCCTTGGCTGTTTGTGTGCAACGGTGCAAGAGACTTGTCGTTGTCTCAAACGACACGGACACTTTCGCATTATTGCTACACTACACACCATCAGTGGCGTAACAACTGAGCCGGGGGCCCGTGGACATTCTCAGCTTGGGGGCCCCCTATCCATTAACGAGACTAAACAGTGAAAACAATTAGATGGCTATTTTAAAACAAGAGCGCCTATTATAATCTGACGTAATTTTGGTAGCGCAATAGTAAATGCCTACTGGTGAGTTTTCATAAAGTTTCACTTTATGAATGTCAGTATCAGTGGCGTCACTACGGGGGGGCATGGGGGGGCAGCCGCCCCCCCCAAATGAAAGGGCTGCCCCCAGCTGCCCCCCAATCCCTGCGTTTGTTTTACTTTTTACTTTTACGAGTGATAAAGAATTAAAGAATGTTATATAATTTCTGACTTATTTTATTTTTTATACAACTTCCTGTGCAACTTCTTATAGGGTGGGTGATGGGAAAGTGGGACAGGCCACTATTGTGCACTGTGGGACAGACAAGCTAGTGAGACTTGCATGCATATTATGTCCAATACTGTAATACATCCTAAATCTAAAAATACATAGTCTATGGCAATATACCGATGCCAACGGTAGCCACCCCATCATTTTAAGCTGCCACCCCACTGCCCCCCCATGAAAAAATAACTGGCTACGCCACTGGTCAGTATTCAACGCTGTCATCAATAATCCATTGTTAAGACACATTAATGGTTCAATGCAAAACAAGAAAACGGTTCCACGACAACTGGTCTACAGACAACTCGTCTAACGACAACAGTTACTGGTCTACAGACAACTGGTCTAAAGACAACTGGTTCAGTGGCGGCGCCAGAATTTCAGTTTGAAGCCTCGCGGCGGAAATTTCCCATTTTCATCCTCCAAAATTTCTGACGACTTTTTTAGTCATCGGCCGAAATCTCATGAAAATTGTCCATTTTCGCCGCCAAAATGTGTGACGACCTTTTTTAGGGGGGGCTGTGCCTCTTATAGGGGTCTCTTAGCCCCCTTAGCCCCCTCCTAGCGCCGCCACTGAACTGGTCTACAGACAACTCTTACTATTGATGAAATAGAAACTGGATTTATGAAAAAACGTTAAATGGTTTTCTAGCTTAAATGGAAGCTGGATTGATGACTTTCACTCATGTATTTCAACGTGTATCCAGCTTCTATTTCAGATCTAAAAATGCATTCATCCAGCTTCCATTTCTCGTTCGTTATTTTCATCAATTCAACTTCGATTTCAGATATAAAAATACCTTCATCCAGTTTCCATCTCTTAAGCGTTTTCCATCAATCCAGCTTCTATTTTAGGCCTAGATCTAAAATTGATACCTTCATCCAGCTTCTATTTCTCATGCGTTATTTTCGTCAACCAGCTTATATTTCACCTGCAAAAGAACCTTCATCCAACTTCCATTTCTCTTGCGTTTTTTGATCAATCCAGCCTCCATTTCAGCTGTACAAAACTTTCATCCAGCTTCCACTTCTCAAGCGCTGAACCAGTCTGTAGCCTAGACCAGTTGTCTTTAGACCAGTTGTCGTTAGAGGAGCTGTCTGAAGACCAGTTTGTTGTCGTGACACCCATACAAGGTCCATAGCCTATGTACACACACGTACATGTATACGTGCCTGTAATTTATACTCACTGTGGTCTGTTACAGTAGTTCTTCGTAGAATTACTTCGTGAATTTGGCTATTCTGGCCTTACTGTTCGCAAACACAGCAGCCTCAATTTTTTGGATTTCCACAACTCGCTTCTGACTGCCAGAAGTTCAGAACTGTACGTGCGTTTCATATGGCATTCATCGTATATGATGATTTTTTTCGTTTAGGCACCGCAATAGTGATAATCCAGATAAAAATAAATGAATGACTGTTATTATGAGCGCGAAGGAATGAACACTGCAATGTGCAGTGTGTATCAGTCACTTGAACACTTGGCTCGTATAGACACACTGACAGAGACAAAGACAGGTACACACAATGCACACACACACACACAGAGTGACAGAGAGAGTGAGAGACAGATAGACAGACAGAGACAGACCTCTCTCTCTCTCTGACAGACAGACAGAGAGACAGACAGACACACACACACACACACAGCCAGCTAGAATTAGTCAATTAGAGGGAGCGGAAAAAGAAATCAGATACTATTTCAAGCATCATTCCTTAACGCTGTGTCGGGTACTCGGATGACCTCCATGAATGAACGTATACCCTAACCGAGGACCCCTCGCCCTAACCATCGACCCGCCCCTAACATACAACTAAGTGTTGATGTCTACTACGGGTCAAATGCTCTCACATCCGGATGACCCATACAGTCCCGACAGACACGACACAAGCGTATCATTTATCATATCCATCGGTCGTATCCAGGCTAGGCCTAGACTCTACAAACTAAAACTAACTATAAAACGGAAAAACTCCGAAAAAGGACATGACACTTTTTACTTAATAAGCTTGGGGGCCCTTTGGGTCTCGGGGGCCCGTGGATTTTGTCCACCTTCGTTATATGGTTGTTACGCCACTGCACACCATACGTCATAGACCTGCAGGGTTGCAGGAGAGATCTGGGATCTATTCTCCGCCAGTCGACATTGCGGGACAGTTCATCTCCAGACACAAGAGAACTGGCAATGACTGTAACGTTGCCATAGGCTCGATTGCTAGCATTCTCTCTAACCAGAAGCTGCAGATTTCGGTTGTTTTCCAGTGATGCCAAGAACTTTTCAGATTGATGAGGAATTGGCGAGAATCTGTTCATGCCTATAATGACGATGCCTTATGTTGAGTCAACACGCCGCATGCCCTTCCTTAAGAGATATCTCATTGTAGGAGTCAAGTACCAGATGGATGTACTTCACATTTTGGCAGAGGAATGAAGCTGAGGTTATGACGACGTCAATGATTCTACCAATGTTGGAAAATTGTGTAAGCGGCAACTGCCGAATCTGGCAGCAGTATGGCACTGGTGAACATCGGCGTATGCTTCACTTCATCAAGCTGTTTCTGAATTTGGAGCATCCCTGGCCAAGGCAGACATCAAGGCAAGGCAGACATCAAGTTGCACATTTGTTGACAGGAGACGACTGTGTGAATAAGGTGGGATCCAAACACGCAGCTTTAGTCTGCGACCCAGTACTGTACAGTATCTAACAAACTTTGGAGAGACAGGTACGCTGTTAGAACAAGATGCAGCATCAGCAGAGAAGTACTTGTTACGTGTCTGGGCAGGAGCAAGGTCAAATACAACCTGTGTGACGTTCGACCAGCTGAGACCAGAAAACCATATCACATCCACAGTCGGAATTGACGCTCTTCCTCCTATATAGCGCGATCCGAAGCCACACCCAACGAGGGGCCTTCTTGCTGCACAGAGCAGGCCAACTATACTTGCAACACACAATGAACGCGAGGCAAAACTAGAGCCATTAAATCGCGGTTGGGAGGAAAACTTCGGTGCACTGCTTGATATTTTGTCACGGGAGGACAAGAAACTCGTCCTGTGAAATCACTGTAAAATGACATAATGCAGCATTGACTTATAACATAACGTAATTAACTGACTAAATTTGCTTAATTAAAGTTATAACACCATTCTACTGCTTGACAATGACCTTATAATCTCCAGATGACCCCAGATGACAAAAACAATATCATATAGCCTAAATGAATTCGAAATACCTGAATCGGTAACATTAGAGGTATTATACGTGCATATGCTGTAAGTATTGAACAAATTAGAGAATGACCTTGAAGTCGACCTTATGACCTTCACATGACCCTGGATGACAAAAACAATATCATAAATGAATTCTACATACCTGAATCAGTTATATTTGATGTATTACACGTGCATATGCTGTGATAAATGAAACAGATGAATTATATGACCTTGAAAATGACCTTATAACCTTCAGATGACCCCGGATGACAAAATCAAGATCAGAAATGAATTCTACATACCTAAAAATCAGTACTATTAGAGTTATTACACGTGCATATCGTGTAAGAAATAATAAAGACTAATTTTCCAATATGGCCGGTGGCGGCCATATTGGATTTTGCAATTGCGCCATTCGTGACGTCATGGCGGACAAGCACCTCGGTGATTTTTCATGTCCAGGGACCCACTGACTGATTGGAAGTGAGAAACTCCCCCAACACCAAAGTGCATACGGGACCTCATGGCACATCATGGAGTACCAACGCAACTTCGGCACTTCCACAATCCACAATTCACATGCACATGTGTGTGCTGCACGCTCGCATAGAACATTATGGAAGGCTTACCGTGCTCTCACCCGCTGCCTCTCCTGTCTGCTACGTGACTGTTTGTCTGTCTGTCTCTGTTTATCTGGTTGTCTCTCTCTCTCTGCGTATCTATCTGTCTATCTGTCTATCTATCTATCTGTCTATCTATCTATCTATCTATCTATCTATCTATCTATCTATCTATCTATCTATCTATCTATCTATCTATCTATCTATCTATCTATCTATCTATCTATCTATCTATCTATCTATCTATCTATCTATCTATCTATCTATCATCTATCTATCTATCTATCTATCTATCTATCTATCTATCTATCTATCTATCTATCTATCTATCTATCTATCTATCTATCTATCTATCTATCTATCTATCTATCTATCTATCTATCTATCTATCTATCTGTCTGTCTATCTATCTATCTATCTATCTATCTATCTATCTATCTATATATATGTCTGTCTGTCTGTCTGTCTGTCTGTCTGTCTGTCTGTCTGCCTGTCTGTCTATCTATCTATCTATTGATACGTCCGTTCGTCTGTCTTTATCTGACGCCAGTAGTCTCCCTGCTGTGTGCCACGTCACTGCTCTCTCTCTCTCTCTCTCTCTCTCTCTCTCTCTCTCTCTCTCTCTCTCTCTCTCTATATATATATATATATATATATATATATATATATATATCCCTCCCTTTCTTTAGCATCCTCATTATTTTCCATCAGTTCAACATATCGTGACATGCCAGGTTTTTTTCCATAGGAAATCGTTATCTGCAGGGAACGTGCACATGAAGGGCGTTACCTGTAGGCTATGCGACCAGATTGTTACCTGTCGACCCACAATATTATACTGAATGCCAAGGTTTAGTTACCTTGCTTGCACGTGCGTCACATAGGTGTATAGGTACTTTGTTGGTTAGAGCGCTCGAGTTGCAGCGCGAATAGTAAGCTTATTCGGATTCGAATATCATTCTATACATGTTGCTGTGCAGAAACCAACAGTAAGTCTTTGGCAGAACCATTGCCTTCTCCCTATTGCACTGCACTGAGGCCCGGTGGGGGGCTATTATATAGGTTGGCAGTAGGCACCTTGGGAACATCACTGCTCCGCCCCTTTCCGCAATGCAAAAAGCACATGGGCCTAACGCAATGACGAAGAATTACAGAATGCTCTCGTCTCATTCTGCGGGCACTCAGTGGCATGGACAGGGGTGGGGGTTATGGAGTTAAACCCCACATTGGCTTAGGAAAAACTTCTTTAAAAGGTTATCTTTGTTATTTATCCACTTAAATAAAAAAAACAATTGTTTGTAGTAACAATTGTTTCTATTACTTTATTCCCTTTGTTATTTTATTCCATTTTTATTTACTGTAATACTGCTGGGTTGGTGTCAGCAAGGGCATTCGGCCAGGCCATAAACCCCCATCATAAATTCCTGGCTACGCCGTTGCTCAACACCAATTTACGTAGTTCATGCCTGCAGAATACAAACGTCAAGGGCGCACCGCATACGAAGATAATAATTATTATCTAATCGTAGAAAATAGAAATTGAACAGAATGACCTCGTACGCATGCGTGCGCATGCGTACTGCGTAATTATTATTATCATCGATGTAATCGTCTCGCTTCTGCTTTGCTTTTCTTCACATTTTTCGCTTTGCCTTGCTTTGCTCTGCATGCTTTACTTTAGTATTACAATGCCTTGCTTTGCTTTGCTTTCTCGTCTTTGCTTTGCTTTCCTCGGTTTTTCTTTCGATTTCTTCACGCTTTGTTTACTTTTCTGCCTTTGGCTTTGCGTTTTTCTTCCATAGGCCCTATACTTTGCTTATCTCTCTTGGTGAGTTTTTCTTAATTGCTGTCTTCTTCTTCCTCTTTCTCTTCCTCTTTCTCTTCCTCTTTCTCTTCCTCTTCCTCTTCCTCTTTCTCTTCCTCTTTCTCTTCCTCTTTCTCTTCCTCTTTCTCTTCCTCTTTCTCTTCCTCTTCCTCTTTCTCTTCCTCTTTCTCTTCCTCTTCCTCGTCCTCTTTCTCTTCCTCTTTCTCTTCCTCTTTCTCTTCCTCTTTCTCTTCCTCTTTCTCTTCCTCTTTCTCTTCCTCTTTCTCTTCCTCTTCCTCCTCCTCTCCCTCTTCTCCTTCCCCTTCCCCTTTCTCTTCCTCTTCCTCTTCTTACATTTCTCCTCTTCGTCCTCCGTTCTCTTTTCTCTTCTGAGTCGTGCAATGTCCTGTATTCGAGGGGAGAGTGGGTGGGTAGATGGAACTAAATACGGAGACTTTGGGGATTCAGGGAAATTTCTGGCCTTCTGGTGCCACGCCTTTGCATCGTCAGCAAGATCTAAGCATCATCAGTAGCAGCAGCGGTGACATCAACTGCCGCAGCAGTATATAGGACGTGGACAGACTTGCAATGATAGAACTGTCCAGAGCCAGCATTCCCACACCTTCAGTCTATCTGTATATGTAAGCTTATGTGTGTCTTTCTGCGTGTCTGTCTGTGTGTATGTGTTTATTTGTCTGTCTATGTGTCTGTCTCTGTGTCTCTGTGTGTCTGATTCTCCTCCTCCTCGTCCTCCTTGTCCTCCTCTACTCCTCCTTGTCCTCCTCCTGCCTCTCCTTTTACTTTTCTTTCTCCTTCTCCACGTGACCACGTCCTTCTCCTACTCCTCTTCCTCTTCCACGCCTCCTTCTCCTACTCCTCCCGTTCTTCTTCCTCTTCTTCGCCTTTTCTTCTTTTCCCTCCTCTTCCACCCCTCCTCTTCCACTTCCTCCTCCATCTCCTTCTCATCCTCCCTCTGCTTCTTCCCATGCATGTGCAGCAGCTGGCGTCGCTATTCCCTGCGGCGGATGAGACAGAGCGACGTCGCCACAATTCCTCCTCTTCTTCCATCCAATGACCAGACCTCCTTCTTCCTCTTCCATCTCCGCCTCCTCTTCCTCCCTCGTCCATCTTTTCCATCTGCCCCAATTAGACAAGATGCCACGACTGGCGCCTGGCTGGAAACACACGATGCAACGGAAGCAGACAGACAGACAGACAAAGAGACAGACAAAGAGACAGACAGAGAGAGAGACGCAGAGAAACGAAGAAGAACAAGAAGTCAGTGGTACACAAAGGGCCTCGATTATTGCCCTACACCCGTCGTTCGTCGATATATAGTACGATGATGAGAAACAGACAGAGAGACAGACGAACGGAAGGACAGAAACGACCAGACAGATGAAAAGAAAGAAAGAAAGATAGATGGATGAATGGATGGATCGATGGATGGATGGATGGATGGATGGATGGATGGATGGATGGATGGATGGATGGATGGATGGATGGATAGATAGATAGATAGATAGATAGATAGATAGATAGATAGATAGATAGATAGATAGATAGATAGATAGATAGATAGATAGATAGATAGATAGATAGATAGATAGATAGATAGATAGATAGATAGATAGACAGATAGACAGATAGACAGATAGACAGGTAGAATGACAGACATACATACATTAATGCACGCATATTCACCGACGGACAGACAGATAGATAGACATACATACAGCCAGGGATATATTGATACAGAGAGAGGGAGGGAGGGAGG
Source organism: Lumbricus terrestris (assembly GCA_949752735.1). Lineage (NCBI taxonomy): Eukaryota > Metazoa > Annelida > Clitellata > Crassiclitellata > Lumbricidae > Lumbricus > Lumbricus terrestris. Next base: position 5,209,618 of record OX457045.1, read on the forward strand.
GAGGAATGGAGGGAGGTATCGGGCGTCGATATAGTTCCGGCGTACGTACGGAGTTCGCCTGTGGTCAGTTGTAGGAACAGCGCCGAGTGAAAGAGGGGAAGGAGGAGGAGGAGGAGGAGAAGGAGGAGGAGGAGAGGGAGAAGGAGGAGGAGGAGGAGGACTAGGAGGAGGAGAGCAAATTGCTCGGAACGCCGTCGACAAACAGCCGGGCATTCTGGCGACAAGCCGACTAAATTAGTCGATAAATACCAGACCACGCACACATGCACACATACACTCACGCGCACACACACAAACACACTCACACACACACACACACACTCGTATATATGCAAAATATTAATAGAGTTGTATATATATATATATATATATATAATTATATCCTTTTGTACATGTGTATTTGTGTGTGAATGTGCGCGCGCGTCTGTGCGTGTGTGTGTGTTCTTGTATCTAATTTAGGCGCAATTTAAAGAATGGATACGATATATAAATATATATATATATATATATAAGTAGATATAACGTGTGTGTATATATACATATGCAACATATATACATATGTATACAATACATTTTGACACATTGGGAGTAGGAAAGACAGAGACAGAGACAGAGACAGAGACAGAGATAGAGACAGAGACAGAGACAGAGCGACGGACATGCAGCTGATCTCAATTGCAAGGAAACGCCCAGCATTGCCTGACAGACAGACAGACAGACAGACAGACAGACAGACAGACAGACAGACAGACAGACAGACATAAGACAAGTAACGAGGAGGAAGTTATAGAGATAAGGAAAAAGAAGCGAAGGAGAAAGGAGATGAGGAGGAGGTAGAGGAGAAAGAGGAGGAGAGGGTTATTGGAAAAAGTGACTGGGGTGAGGGAGGAAGGAAGGGAGGGAGGGATGGAAAGAGATGTTCTCGCTGATAGGAAAAAGCGGAAGAAGAAATGAAGGACCTGGGAAAATGGGAAATATGAAGAAAGAGGAGGAGAGAAAGGAGATCTATGGAGCAGAATGCAGATGAAAACGAAGAGAAGGAGGAAGACGAAGAAAGAGAAGAAGAAGGAGAAGGAGGAGGAGGAAGAGGAAGAGGAAGAGGAGGAGGAGAAGAAGAAGAACAGGAAGAACAAGAATAAGAAGACGAAGAACAGGGAGAACAGAAACAAGACCAAGAACAAGAAAAAGATGAGGATAATGAGGAGGAGGAGGAAGAGGAGGAGGAGGAGGAGGAGGAGGAGGAGGAATAAGATGGAATGCGGAAAAGGAGGAAAAGATGAGTCAATGTATTTCTATCGATTGTGAACTCCACGCACGAATTGGAGAGACCGTCCCTCTCTCTCCCTCTCTCTCTGCCTCTCTCTCTCTCTCTGCCTCTCTCTCTCCCTCTCTCTCTCTCTCCCTCTCTATACATCAGCGGCGGCGATCGATATCTCAGAGTGGATCGATGGAATCCGCTGGGAAAGAAAAGGGAGAGGAAGAGTAGGAGGAGGGTGCTGGGACCTGGAAGAGGGAAAGACTGGAAGGAAGGGAGGCGGTGGGGACGAGGGGAGGGTATGAACGTTGCTAGAAGAAAGGGGAAGGAGGAGGGGAAGAGGGAGACAAACGGGGTAGACGGGGGTGCGTTGGGACGTGGAAGAGAGGAGGACGGGTAGGGAGGGCATAGGAGAGGGTTGGAACGATGAGACCCTGCGCTGGATTCCAAGAAACCCAGAGACGACGACGAGGGTATATAACTATATATATATATATATATATATATATATATATATATATATAATATGCATTGTGTATATATATATATAAGTAGATATAGTTTTATATATATAGTTTATATATAACTATATATATGCGTAGAGAGATTGTTCTGTACGCGGGAGGGTATATAGCAGCACGTGGCTGAAAGAGCAGCGGAGGGGGACGAAGAGGAGGGTGGTGGTCTCCTCTAACTGGGTCGGGAGGGAATTCTCTGCAGGGGGAAGGGTGCTGAGACAAACCAGAAGTCGCGACACGACCTTGGCCTTCGATGTTCCAACTGCGACCACGAAACAGCGCCAACGGAATTGAGCGAGTTGAGCATTAGACAATATAATTTTATGCAAGATTTACAAGTAGTGTTTGGTCAATTGTGCTGTTGTCAATATTATTATTATTGCAAAAATTATTATTAATATTATTATTATCATCATCATCATATTAATATTAGTATCATTATTTATTAATATTAGTAGTAGTAGTACTTAGTAGTAGCAGCACCATCAGAAGCAGTAGTAGTAGCAATAAAGTAGTTGTAGCAGTATTAGCAGTAGCAGTAGTAGTAATAGCCGTAATAGTAGTGGTAGCAGGAGCAATAGTAGTAGTAGTAGTAGTAGTAGTAGTAGTAGTAGTAGTAGTAGTAGTAGTAGTAGTAGTAGTAGTAGTAGTAGTAGTAGTAGTAGTAGTAGTAGTAGTCGTAGTCGTTGTTGCTGTTGTTGCTGTAGTTGTTGTTATAATAACTATGCAGTAATAGTAGTAAAATATACTAATGATAACAATAAAAATAACAATTAAAATACTATAATTGTCAGTGTTACTGCTAAAGTATTAAGTAGTAGCACTATAGTAGTATTAGCAATCGTAACCCTGATACACAACATTAGCCGAGGCAGTAACCTTATACACAATATATAGTAGGGGACCATTGGTCGAAAGAGCTTCGTCGTCGTTTCCATGGTTACAGGCGCTTGTGATGACCGCCGTTTCCTTGGCAACAGTAGCCATGGTAATATATGATAGGATTCCACCGGGACCCTTAAACTTCTATCTCCATCTTTTATTTGTTTTTATTTGGTTATTCATAAAAAATGGAAATATCGACTTAATATGTACCGTACAGTGGATCCTTCTTCCAATTCTCCTTTCATATCTGTCTGAGACCGCACAGGTCATTGCATTACCTCCTCCTCCTCTTCGCTCGTCCTCCTATCTCCACAATCTCCCCTCCTAATTCAACCTCTCCTCCGCTTGCACTCTCCTCTGCTGCTTTCCATTCACGACTGAAAACAGAACTCTTCAAGCCAGTGGCGTAGACAAGGGGGTTTCGGGGACTAAAATCCCCGCATTGGCCTAGGAAAAAAGCTTTTTAGAGGTTATTTATCCACTTAAATAAGAAAAAATCAAAACAATTGCTTGTAATAACAATTGCTTTTCTTACTTTATTCCCTTTGTTACTTTATTCCCGTTTTATTTACTGCAATACTGTTGGGTTGGTGTCAGAAAGGGCATCTGGCTAGGCCTTAAAACCCCAATCCCTAACCCCCCCAATGAAAATTCCTGACTACGCCACTGCTTCAAGCTATCCTATATCCAGATGTGTGTGCGCCTGCGTGTTTGGCTGTTTGCTCGTGTGTGTGTGTGTGTTTGTGTGTGTGTGTGTGTGTGTGTGTATGTGTGTGTGTGATAATAATTATATGATTTTGCATAATATTATGTGTATGTATGTTTGTCCGCGCATAAAATCTTTGCGATTGGATCGACCTGATAATATGCAACAACAGGCTGATAGGCAACCAGACAGCCATGCATACAAACGGGGAGACAAAGATATACGGATAGGCGAACATACATAATATAGTCAGTCAGAAAAAAACTTATCTATCTATCTATCTACTCGGCTTCGGAGCTTAGCTTTTTTGCTTGACTATACATTTGAATATTATTACTGATCCATCAATAATATTCCATTTACTGATAAGCTTGATTAATTGCAGAATTGATTGGCTGACTGGTTGATTGATTGATTGACTGATTCATTCAATCATTCATTCATTCAATCATTCATTCATTCACTCATTCATTCATTCATTCATTGAGTGATTGACTAACCGATTGCCTGATTGACTGACTGACTGACTGACCGATCGACCGACTGACTGTTTTATTGGCTGACTATCCGACAAGTCATCCACCCATGCAAACAGAATCTGCAAAAATATTCTCAGAGCTTCTAACCAACAACGATCTAACCAACAACCGTCTAACGAACCAACATTGATTCATTGACGAGATAATAATAATATACATATATATATACTGTATATACTATAATACTCACTCAGTTTTCATCTTCTTTCATCTTTTTTCATGTTCTTGCATTGCTGCTGCTGCTGCTGCTGCTGCTGCTAAACGCGTTCGCTTCCGTTCTCAAATTTCGTCAAATCCCTCCGGACGCCTTCGTCACTCGCCGCAGTCCGACGACGACGACGACGACGACGACGGACCACTTCCGGTGCGGACCGGATGTAGTGGAGCGCACAAACACACACGCACATACACACACATCGTCAGTCGCAGACTAAGCGGCGATTTTCCGGGCAATTAAGCGACGGCCGCCGAGACACTGGACGAAGGCGATTGCGGTCGGTCGAGTAGAGGCTGCATCGACGTCGGCGGAGGAGGAGGAGGAGAAGGAGAAGGAGAAGGAGAAGGAGAAGGAGAAGGAGAAGGAGAAGGAGAAGGAGAAGGAGAAGGAGAAGGAGAAGGAGAAGGAGAGGAGGAGGAAGAGAAGGAGAAGGAGCAGGAGAAGAAGGAGGAGGATGAGGAGGAAGAGGAGGCAGGAGGAGGAGAAGGAGAGGAGGAGAAGGAGGAGGAGGAGGAGGAGGAGGAGGAGGAGAAGGAGAAGGAGAAGGAGAAGGAGAAGGAGAAGGAGAAGGAGAAGGAGAAGGAGAAGGAGAAGGAGCAGGAGCAGGAGCAGGAGAAGAAGGAGGAGGAGGAGGAAGAGGAGGCAGGAGGAGGAGAAGGAGAGGAGGAGAAGGAGGAGGAGGAGGCAGGAGGAGGAGGAGGAGGAGGAAGAGGAGGGGGAGAAGGAGGAGGAGGAAAAGAAGAGGCTATGACGATGCGAGGATGGGGTTTGCAGTGGAGGACGAGAGATGGCGAGAGACGGAGTGGAGATTGTGTGTGTGTGTGTGCGTGTGTGTGTGTGTGTGTGTTTATGGGTGTGGTTGTGTGCTTGTGTGAATGTTTTTGTATGTGTCTGTTTGTGTGTGTGCGTGTGTGTGTGCGTATGCGGATGCCGAGGGATTTGCGTGAATTAAATGTATGTGTGGATGGATGAGTAGATGGATGGGTGGATTGGCGGATGGGCGTTTGTATGTATGTATGTTTATGCTTACATACATATATGCATGTATGTTTATGCTTACATACATACATACATACATACATACATACATACATACATACATACATACATACATACATACATACATACATACATACATACATACATACATACATGCATGCATACATACATGCATGCATGCATACATACATACATACATACATACATACATACATAAATAAATACATACATACATACATACATACATACATACATACATACATACATACATACATACATGCGTGCATGCATGCATGCATACATGCATACATGCATACATACATACATACATACATACATACATACATACATACATACATACATACATACATACATACATGCGTGCATGCATGCATGCATACATGCATACATGCATACATACATACATACATACATACATACATACATACATACATACATACATACATACATACATATATACATACATACATACATACATACATACATACATACATACATACATACATACATACATACATACATACATACATACATACATACATACATACATACATAAACTGACCCTAAATGTAAATAGACGGGGGAGTAATGGCGGAGGAGAGTAATGTCTTACGGGGGTACTGGTCGGGGGCAGTAATGGACCGTGGGGTGATGTCCGGATACCGTTTGCTCTATACCCCTACAGAGAATACAGAGATATTATATCTTATGGATGGATCTCCGTGACTGACTACACCCGGGTGTCGCGGGTCCTTGTAGCGAATCCTCAGATGTTACGCACCGATGACTTTATAGCATCCTTCGAGACCTGTCCGTCCAGCGTTCACTGATCCGGAACTGGCATCTCCGAGTATCGTCCCGGGTCAGTGGATCATCATCGTAGCGTGGTGGCAGCTGCTGATGCTGCCCGCTTAAGCTGCCCCCTCTTGACGCCACTACAATGCCCCCTTCTTCCTTCCACATCCATTATGTGACCAAGGGGACGTCAGAGTTCCATTACACCTCTTTGTCTTTCCTCCTTCTTTTACCCTCTTTACCCTCTACCCCCGATGTCATCCCCCTCCTCTCCGCCATCCGTTCCTCTCTCCATATCTCTATGTCTCGCTCACTGTCTCATCCATTACCCATCTCCATCCTACTCTCCCGACAAGCTCCGTTAAGTACACAAATAAACATGTTTTATAATCGTATAAATTATATTGCATTATATTGTATCGTATATCATGAGCATATTATATCAAGCGTTTCTTGCAGAATATATAGCCTACTAGCTATTCCGAGTCGCTCGAAGCGTGACAGCTCCGAGGAAATAAGAAATACATTCCTATAGGCCTACACAATAACTTACAAACAATGATAGGCTACACAATATAAACAGCACTTCGGCAATGTCAGTTTAGTGTTGCCCGGAATACCTGCGAGAGTTTTGTTGCTCCACGGGTGTCCAAGGCCTCCGCGCGTTCGCTCTGCACAGAAATGAATTCTTTTGGTTTCATTTGCACGAACTGCAACTATCCAGAATAGAGCCTTGCACCACCGTGATGGACGCAGTGGTCTGCAAGGGATCATACAGGACTAGCTGCTTGCTGGGGTTCTCACTGAGGCTTTTTAGTCAACTCAAAACTGTGCTTTTGCAGTGCTAGAGTCAGAAGCGCCTCTGAGTAGTCGCTTTGAAAAGGTGTTATAGAAATTCTTGAATGAATGAATGAATGAATGAATGAATGAATGAATGAGCGAATGAATGAATGAATGAACGAATGAATGACAAGAAAACAAATTATTATAATAATACCGTAAAAAATAAAATCCAGCTTTCACTCAATTACTCGATATTTTTTTCTCATCCTTCACCGTACACCCTATTCCATTCTATAGTCACATACTTGCATCCCTGCCATCCCATTCCCTCACATCCCTGCTCCCCGCTATACACTGTGCCATCGACCGTGCCATTCATTTAGTATGTAGCCTACGCAGAAATCTGGAAAATTGTTCCATTCCTCCACGTACTATAATAGGCTAAAGCAAGGATTTTGGCTTCCCCCTAACTGCCAGGAACGAAGACTTATAATGGGGCAGGAGGGGACGGTTCCCCAAATTTGCAGTGGCGGACCAATTAAGTCTCTCCCTATGATAGGCCTACTCTACCTGCATATACGTCCCCTTGACGCACCTCCACCTTCCGAATCATTTTGGACAGTCTATAATTATTAATAATCATCGAATCAAGGATTTATAATATTAATGTGAATAATAAAATTACGCTAGGCCTACTACTATAGGTCACGTGACATACTACCCATTTTATCTTGACCTGCCTTTTATATGGCCTGCCAAAATTTTGGGGGGAATTTTTAAATTAATATCTTTCCTACATTTAATTTCGTCGACCTGCTTAACGACTCCCATGACTTTGACGCAACCTTGACGGTTGACTATATATAGCTGGGCCCGGCTGCTGGGCCTGGGCCAGAGACTAAAAAAGGTCTTCGGAAAAAATAGATGACAAGAGCAAAAAAGCATCCAGTTTCCACTGGTCTCCAGTCCTGCGTAGGGCCTATAAACGGTCCTTGCCATATAAGTTTCTAATTCCCACAGTGCGTTTGCAGGCGGTTCAATAAAGTACATACTTACTTATGTGAGCAGTATGTAGGCTACTTACTTGTTTGCGAACGCCGTATTTCCTCGATTCACGATGACAACAGCATTGTGAGCTCGTGACGTCAGAAGCCGAAATGACGAAATTATCGTTACCTTGGCAACGCTGCACAGACTTAACGTCCGAAATGTCGATCGTAACATCCGATTTTTCGTATATGAAAGATTTAGATTTAGATGGGTGAAGAAGGTTCGGCGACGACTCGGGTCATGACTTATGTGTTCTGATGACGACGAAGAAAGAAGATCTGAGCGATTGAGACTTGAAACGATCGAATGAAAGACGAACTGAACGATGAAAGAAAGTCGTAGAAGCAGATACTGGAGTCTCTTAAGGAACTACTCCACCGCCTCCTTCTCCTTCTCCTCCTCCTTCTCCTCCGGCCCCTCCTCCTTCTCTTCCTCCTCCGGCCCCTCCTCCTTCTCCTCCTCTTTCTCCTCCTCCTCCTCCTTCTCCTCCTCCTTTTCCTCCTCCTCCTCCTCCTGCTTCTCCTCCTCCTCCTCCTCCTCCTCCTTCTCCTCCTCATCCGGTCCCTCCTACGGATCCAGAGTCCCAGGTCAGTAATTCCAGGCTTCTGGCTGCGAGTCAAGTTATATTCACCCGGGTCCACAACAGCATCTTTCTGCATCAAGAAACACACAGACACAGACAAACATATGCACGCAGGCAGGCACACACGCACAGACACAAGCACACACACAAGCACACCACACACACACCCACACACTCTCACACACCTCCCTCCACTCACACACACACCAACACACACATGCACATCCACCTACACTCGCACACACATCCACATCCACCTACACTCACACACAGACACACAGACACACACACACACACACACACACACACACACACACACACACACACACACACACACACTGATCATGCATCTGTTTATGTAACGTTAATTTCAACCCTAAAGGTCGACCAGCTTCCGCTCAGTGTTAACTCGTTTATCGATTGATGTAAACGTGTGTTTCATTTAATGCGACCATTATTGCATTTCTACATGCAGTCTATCTATATCCTATTGTTTAATCTAAATCAGTCGACTGATATTTAACTTAACCACTAAGCTAATCTTAACAACATAAACTCAAAGATAGATTTGATGCAGGTTCAGAGCATGTCCAAAGCTGAACACTCATTTACATTCTAGAGATATACAGTATAGGGCTATAGGCTACAATAATTGTAAACACATGTTCCATGGGAGTACAAAACGGAACACGCATTTACATGTACATTCTAGAGATATACATTCTCCGTGGGAGTCCAGCACGGAGCACGCATTCGCAGGACTCGGTCGTCGCGGTGGTTTAGTGGATATGTTCATTGATATGCAGCCGGAGGGTTGTAAGTTCGAATCCACCTCAAGCCGCCTAGTATATGCACCTTGAACAAGTCCTTCACTCGCAATTGCTCGGTGCTTCGGCGTGAAACTCCGATTCAGTGTCCGCGCCGTAGTCGGGAGAGCTTCTGAGTAGGAATCCTGAATGGATAGCAAGTGCACGTAAACATGCATGTATATACATGGGCTAAACAGGCTTTATCGGGGGGGGGGGGTTCAGCTTGGAATCCAGTTCTATTGTAAATGACCATTTACAAAGTGCTTCTCTCAGCAAATGCCTTTCAGAAGCGCTCCCAGTGCAATCGACCCCCAAGCGAAAAGGCAACTTTGATTTTCAATTGATTTGAGGCGAAAGAAAGGATGAGGAAATATACAGACAGAGAGAAAGGTGGAGCGAACTGATGGAGAAAGTCCATTCCACAGAGAGGAGGGAACTATGCAAAGAAAATGGGGAAGATGGGGGTAGCAATTAAGCGTCTCAGGCAAAGGATAAACATGCAAAGAATATGTACAGACTTCATGGGAGTTTAGCATGGAGCATAGATTAACAGAATGGAGATCTACAGTAATAATATGGACCAGGGAGACTACGACTTTATTTATAATAGCCTCGGTGTGTTATCATGGTCTTTGGCAGCGGTTGAAGTGGTTTGGGTGAGGAGCAGTCGGAACACCAAATGTGTGAGCAGTGGCAACGCTGAGCGGCTGAAGGAGTTTTATTGGCCCGCGTGTATCCTGGGCTCCACGCATGTTGAGCAGTGGGAACGCAAGTCAAGTAATGGTAACGCAAGCCAAGAATTTCGAGAGCAGTGGGAACCCCGTTGCGGCTGTAACCACTCACTTTAAACCCTGGTCGTTGGTCAACTCTCGTCCTCACTGCGCTAGCATGACAGTCCGGGTAGTATTGCATGCACAGCCCATATTATGACAAATGCCTTCATGGATCTCTTACGTGATTGATAAGACAGAGCGATTAGATATAATTGGCCTTAACATTCGACATTGATGATAATGATATTATGATAATAATGACTCTGACAACATTTTTTAAAATCAAACATCACTTATTTATTACATCTACAACTTTGTAGCAAGAGTTTAAGACAAGCCAACTGATCAAGACCAGCATTCTAAACTACTAGATGCAGGAACCTAGGAATGGCTACTATTTGCAGATAGCATCGCTCATAAGGTAAATATAATCAGATTACGCTGCTTGCTACCTAGATCTCCGCTGCACTAGTAGTGATATCGGCAGAACAAAGCCTAGTGTAATAATTCCAATACTAATTACAAGTATTATGACAAGTTCACCATAAGCAATACGAATTCCATTGAAATATAATATACATCATTGTATTACCATCAACGTGGAATATCATAACACTGAAAAGAACATTAAAAGTTTGTTCCACTTAGAAGGATGACTTAGAAAAAACTGCATAAGAACATCACCGAAAGGAGAAGCTGTACAGAAATCAATATGCATTCAGTTGCATGCGGTACAATTGTAACAACACCAGAACACAAAGTGCCTGTACATAGTACTACGTACAGAAGGACATCCATAACAAAGAAAAGTTCATAATCATCAAAATCTTAGAACAGACAGCAGCACGAATAGAACACTCAGACACGTACATTGCTCGTTGTCGCGTGTATACGCATGTATGTATTTAAGCATATTTGTACATTTATGTTTGTAGGTAGGTATTTCAGTAGCTCATGTTTTAACAAGGTCTTTTGTTATGATGAATTTATCTGCTACAAGTGAATAAATTTCAGATCCATGTTTCAGATTATACTGGACCGGAACTCTCGCTATAAACGAGTCGACATTGAATGCATGCAAGTAGGTTTGCTTGTACACTTGTATGAGTGTAAACATGTAACAGTATCAGTTATATTTATTTACGATTACATGTATGCACACTGTCTTTGCATGTGTGTATTGCTTTGTATGTGGTTTGTAACTTTGTATGCTGTCTTCATTTGCACATGTGTGTGTACACTTCTAGGTAACTATGATTGCACACACTTTTTAAGAACAGCACGCTAATGCTAAGGTTTTTTCAATACTTTTTAAAAATTTTATTTCCTATATCTCTTTATGTACCCATGTGCGGTGTGTCACTTGGTTTTGTCATTAAACGAATGTAATAAAGTCAATCACAACAGTGAGCGTGGACAGCAGTCACTTGGAAATAGTGTCTCACTGCAGAACACGGTAGCTGTGAAAAACACATCAGTATGAGATTACGAAGTACATGTTACTATAATGTGGCTCCCAGCAACAGCACACAAATTAATTGTCTAGGTCGCGGCATATACATTATACAGCCCAACTTGTCCATAAAAAGCGAACACCAATATCATTGTACTTATTTACAGTCAAGCTCGCTAGAAATGCGAATTAAACGAACACTCATCATGTTCACCATGATCAGCAACACAGGAAATTAAAATGGAAATATAATGAAAATGTTCTGTCGAGAATTATTCCATGAACAACAACACTCTGATATAATAAGCCACCGAAGATAATATTTATCTAAACAAGAATTCATTATCCTCATGATAGTTACCATCCTAATTATTTCTCCAATTAATATCATCAACAGTATCATTATCGTGATTCAGAAAGTTTGTACATGTAGGAAAGTAAAACAGTATATAGTCTGGAAATAACATCATATAGTTCCCTATGCTACTACACAATCCAGATTGCCCTGACGGCAAGGAGCATATTTATTTATAACCCATTTTCCCTTGCTGGACCGATTTAGAGTCTTATAATACTCTTATTGTTACCAATGATTGCTCATAGAGATGCCAACAAGGTAGTAAAATGTTTGTACAAACAGTTTAGGCCAACAGTGCTACTACATATAAAATGGAACATGTCACGAGCATTCTGAGCGTGCCAGCAGCGAGCAAGCACATGATTCCCTAACCGCTTCGTTTTATAGCTATAGTTGATACACGGATAGAACAGAGGTGACACTGGCAACATGTTGGCCTGTGAGTTAATTGTGGTTTAAAATATCTTGCGAAAAAACGTGAATACAGGAAACCTCGTGCACCAAAGAAGATGGTTTCAAGTTTACAGCCAAACCAACCATTGTCTTTTGAATCCTTTTGAGTTTCAATATATCATGTGGCAAGGGCTGTTACCGAAGTAGCCCAACACCTTCTGTAGCCTACAATCTAGTTCAAAACAGAGCAGCTTGAGTTGCCATCACAAATCTTTCCACATATTTCTTCCTTACATAGGTTTTAGACTTTCACAAGGGTTCAGAATGTCTTGATTGCCTTTCTCAAATGAAACTATAATTTGTTGTCAAGCACATCATTTGCAACGGTTGCCCTGTTGTTCGACTGGAACTGTTGTCAATTTGGTGTATTAGTTGTCATCTGGACCATGTTGTTGATGATCGTGGCAATGATTTAAAAAACAATTATTTCAATGACGGATTTCAGACATGACTTCAAACGTTCTCCACAAATACCAGATTATGTGACAAAATACAGATAATAGCTGCTAAGTTTTCTTTGATTGCTTGATACTACATGAGAAGTTTTTTTTCTTTGCTTCACAGATAAAAATTGTTAACTTTCTTTCTTTGCTTCACAGATAAAAATTGTTAACTTTCTTTGTTTGCGTCACAGATAAAAATTGCTAAGTTTTCCTTGTATGCCTCAGATTATGATTGTTAAGTTTTTGCTTCCTTCACAGATAACAATTATCGAATTTTCTTTTTTTCTCCATTATTTGCTTAGGCGTGTCTCAACTCTGATCACTTTTCAGTCGACTTTCATCAAGAAAAGTTCTTCATTTAAGAAATTCCTTCTTCTCTGCTCGTTTGTTCACTCGTGCTGCAAACTCCTGAGCACGACTGTAAAAAAAACAATATGCACATTTCATCAGGTTAATCGGTTGCAAAAATTTCTTTTATTTACTCAATTAATCAGTTAATTATTTTAGATGATTTATTAGAAAAGCATTTAATAGTTTGAGTTAATCTACTAAGTAGCATGTGCTTCAAAAATGGACATTAAGAAATTAATTTAATAGTTTAAAAGTTATTTAGGTATATTATGAGAATCCATGACAAGAATTTATGTAGAGTCTAGCTTCAAGAAAACTACCCAGAGGCGCCATGATTTGATAAATTTATATTCATATTTAAATGCTAACCAATGGCCTCATACTTCTTATACTTAAATTTAATTTGATATTTAATATCACATACAGTAGTATGGTAGTTTGATTTCATTACGGTGCGAGTATAAACTGCACCAAACCCAGTAAGATCCTCGATGTCGACAAGCATTGAGTCCTGCGCCATGTGCAAGTCATCGCGATCAACCAACTGTTGCATCAACTCGGTGTTCAGAACTAAACAGTAAGCACAAGATCATTATAAATCATAATCAAATCAAATCTAATCTAATCACTTCTATTATAGCGCCACAATGCATAATTCAATAAAACGCTGGACATGAAATGAACAAAAGTCATAATTATCATCTTTTCATTTGCGGCCAGAAGCTCCTCTGAGTAGTTTAAGAGTGCTATATAAAGAAAAGTTCATATTGATTGATGAGAGAAGTCCAGTAGAAGTTGGCAAGGTACGAAAACTCATGATATGAATTGTTTTAATTATCTTTTTGCCCAAGGTACATGTAATCCATCATGGTGTGAGATATTATTATTATTATTTAATCCTGAAGTAGAACGAGTCCCTCTGGGTTTAATAAACTAAGTAATTTTTAAAGCGTTCGCCATCAATGATGGCCCATCATGCTGCATATTATTATTACTATCAATGTTATTATTATTATTATTATTATCATTACTATTATTATTGTTATTATTATCAACTATTAATTAATCGATGGTGCACAGTAATAATCAATGCAAAAGCTGCTCATGGTCCCTATGTAGCAATCGTCTAATGGTAGGAGACTAGAAACTTCAACGAGCATTGCAGTGCTAAAAGTGTGGGAAAATAAGTGCCTGGACGCTCCTTACCTTTCCACAAGAAGTGCCTGGACGCCCCTTACCTTTCCAGTCAGTGCTGGCCAATAAGTGGCAGGACGGCGTTCAGATTTTAAAACAAGTGCATGGACGCCGTCCATGACCGTCCAGGCACACTTTAAGCCCTGGAGCATTGCATAATTTGCATGGCAAGTCCTCAGATCTAATCAATCGAAGGCTATTGTGTGCAACATTAGGCCATCTTTATTAGTATTGCTTTATACTTTAGTATTGTTTTAAACTACTAAGTTATTCCGTAGTTACCTAGAACCACTACCTAGTAAAAGGACATGGTGGTTCCTGAATCCTGATCATCTACGCTACACATTACAACAATATCCATCAATACATTCCACCTCATGATGATCCACCCTCCACTCCATCCATTAATCCTCCACCCATCAATCCTTTGTTCAATAATCTTCCACCCTCAATCCTTCAATCCTTGCCACACATCAATCCTCTGGCAATCCATCTGAATCAAAAGCTAGAGTTGACCTTCAATCTGTGCGTGAAGGTCGTTGACAACGACTTGCAGCTGGGCGAAGTTCATCTGCAGAAGAAGATGTTTGCTGAGATGACGAAACTTGCCATCGATAAATCCAGGAATTCCCACCTAAAACAGTCAGGCAGATCAAGAAATGAAGCAACTTCACTAATCAAAAATAAATAAATATGTAACAGCCAGCCAATCAATTAATGAGCCAGTTAGTTAATCAGAAATGAAACCAGCCAGTCACTATACGAGTCAGAAGTTCTTTGTGCCAAAGAATCAGCCAGCAACCAATAAGTTACTGAGCCATACAATGATTCAACCAGCCAGCCAGTCAACAAATCAGCCAGCCAACCAGCCCGCCTGTCAATATGTCAACCAGTCAATCAGCCAGGAAATCACTCAGTCATCAAGTCATAAGTCCACGAATCAGCCAGTCCGCTAATGAAGTTGCCAACCAGCCAACCAGCCAATTTCATAGCGGCATTTTCTACAAGCAGTGCTACATAAACATCACAACTACCATTACGCTATTTCACTGTTGACAGCAAATCATTTAAGCGAGTCTAAGAAGATGGCAATGATGAGAAGATTACAATTTCGGCCAGTGGAGATTTCTTCTTCAGTTGTTTCTCCAACTGCAGCTGCATATGTGCCATCGGTCGAACCTGAAACACAACAAATGTCAAACAACTGAGGCCTCAGATAATATCTATGTAACATCTGCAAATGTTCAACTGGTCAGCTGCAAGTGCAGAAACGCAAGAAAATCTTCTCAAGAACATTTATTTCAACTTAGTAACAGGCAATCTGATATTATAACACAAAACATAGAACTTTTCCGAAAAATAGTGAGTGCTCTGCGAAACAGACCACACGGTGAAGCCACAGACTACGTAGGTAGGAGAGTTCATTTGAAGAAATTTCTGTTCTAGTTTTCGTGAATTTATACTCTGATTGCTGCCTAATTTGAAATAATCTCCCGCTCCAGTTCAGAAATTATGTTAACAGTTTCTTTTCATTTGAAACTCAACAACGTACTTATCTCTTTTCACAGGTTATTTAAGTTTGCCTTGTGTGTGCATGATATTGGTTAACTAGATATACTTTGTTTATTTATGTACTAAAAACCTAAATTTTCAGTTATATCCCAATTACCTTCTTGTCACTGTTCAATTCAATGTTTATTATAGGGTGACCCTTGTTAGCGGGGCTTAGTCTAGGCTATTTTAGTTTTTTTAAACAAACATGATATAATTTGTTAACCTATTACATCTGATAAACAGTTCTACTTAGGCTATCGTTTCAACAAAGGTATGGCTAAAACGGTTATGGTTAAGAATATTAAACTTTCAGAGGCAAGCAACATAATGCCATAAGGCTAAATATCACAATGTTGGACAGCCAGAGATGCATTTGTAATTTGAATAAGTGGTAGACCAACGGTACCACACAAGTCCTAAGACAAAGGTTTGGTGATGACAACATCGTATACCTGTGCCAATGCCATCTTTGCTTCTGCTTGTAGGCGTGCTTGCTTTGTGAAGAAATCCTCATTGTCATCGTGGTCGACCATAGCACCAACTTTCAAGAACTGCAAGAACAAAATCATCTGTCTTTGTGGTTGATCTCACACACCGTATTATACTATGTTCTGTAATAATAATGGTTTATTATGTGGTTGACCGTTGACCTTGCTTTTGCAATGAATCCCTTTGTCTTGGTGCTTGTTTCCCAGGGTCCACTCGGAATCTATGCACATCTCAAAAACCCTTTTCAGCCGCACCGGGGGTCGAGAGTACTTCTGAATAGTCAGCTTGAAGGGCCCTTTATAAATCCTCGTAATAAATTAATAAATGAATGAATGAATGGATGCATAAATGAATGAAAGAATGAATAAACGAATGTATGAATGGATGGATGAATAAATGAATGAATAAATGAATGGATGAATGAATTGAATGAATGAATGAATGAATGGATGAATAAATGAATAAACGAACGAATGAATGAATTGAACGAATGAATGAATGAATGATTAAATGAACGAATGAATAAATGAACGAATGAATATACGGTCGCTAAATAAACCCGAGTACATTCACACAATAATTCTACCCTGCACAATCGTTAGAAACAACAGAAAGTTTGATTGAATGATTGATTGAATGAATGATTGATCAATTGATTGATATGAAAGAAAAACTCGCCTCCTGAACAGGAACGACATCCGGTGTTGAACTTATAAGAGAAGCGACGTCACTACCACCGCCGCCGCCACCACCACCACGCCCCCTGGCGGAGAAGGCGAAGGTTGGCGCCCCTGTGTCGGATGCAGCGGCCTCGTTGACGAAGCACATGTGGAGGTTCATGTTCGTCTGGAGTCGAGCCTGAAGACTCGGTTTACGCAGAAGCAGATCGGAGTCGAAGGTCGATTCGTCGTCGACAGGCATCGCCAGCTTACGACGGATCTGCTCACGGTCTCCACAGTGCGACTGAAAGGCAACAGGAAGAGGGCAGTCCACTTAAAACTAGTCACTTCAATTCACTTGGTGGTTGGTGCCTTGATATGGTTATTGGCTATGGCTATTCCTAATGGTCCACTCTGACGCTTTCTATGTGCATCTCAAACTCTCCTATTCAGCTGTGCCTTAAAGGGGCGTTACATAAACGCTCATAATGAATGAACGAACATTGATTCAAATACAAGTTATGGTTAATTAATTGGCCATGTGGTCTGCAATGGGCTACCTCTATTTTAGGCCTACCTACGCCTGTGTCAAAACTGTCCTCTTTAGCTGACGTTGGACAGGGAGCGCTCCTGAGTAGCAGCCTTGAAAAGTGTAATATGATTGGTCATAAAGAATGAATGAATAAATGATTTAAATACGAGCTACCATTAATTACAATTTATAATAATTACAATTTACATCAGTTGATATTTACAATAATTACAGTTTATACTAATTTAAAGTTACACTAATTACAATTTACGTGAATTACAGTTTACATTAAATTACACTTTACATTAGTTACACTATACATTAATCACAGTTTGCAATGATTACAATTTACACTGGTTTAATTTGAATTAAGTACAGTTTTCATTAGTTACAATTTACATCAATTACAATTTACATTAATTACAATTTACGTCAATTACAATTTACATTAATTACAATTTGCATCAATTGTAATTTACACTTAACATTAAAGACAATTCACATTAATTACAGTTTACACTAATTACAGTCTACATCAATTACAGTTTACATATCAATTACAATTTTAATCACCCATTTCTTCTGCTCCTCCTCCGCCGCCTTCTGGAGCTGTTCCTCCAGCATCTCCCAATCCATCTGTGGAAGAGCAGTTTCCACCGTGTAGATGTCAAACTCACCAACCGACTCATCCATCTTCCGCCTCACCATCTTCGCCTTTCCAGGGGACTCCGGAACACGAACGCACTCCGACAGCTCCGCGCTCGGAAGAACGGAATCGCCCTTTCCGACACCTGGAGCAACCACGGCTGCCATCACGTGACGCTCTTTACCATGGAAGCCATTTCCAGTATCGACCACGTCTGGAACTTCACGTATGCAAGGAATCGCATCTTCGCTCGTCGGTTTAGCGGATGAGGTGTTGACGAGAGGATTTGAAACCGGATCAACCTGTTTCCCTTCCATATCCGCGCTTTCCACCTTCACTCCAACCTTGGATTCCGACACCTCACTGCCTTTCTCGAGCTCCGAAACTCCAGTTTCGCTCGCCTCCAGTTCTGGAACGCATTCCTCCACGCCACTCACAAGTCCATGGTTGTTTTCCGCTGCGGACAGCGCCTCACTCGAATCCCCAAGATTTCCTCCTCCTCCTCCTCGTCCACCCGGATCGGAGAAGTCAAGGTCGGATCCGCTTTCCGGGTCATCGCTGAGCGGACTCACCGTCTGGTACTTCTCCTTGTGCAGTCCGAACGGCAGAGCGCTCGCGTTCACCTTCTTCAGCTCGGCAAACTCCTGAGCGAGACTCAGGTAGTTGGTCTTGCGCAGTCGTCGGTTGAACTGCTCCTCGTCCTCTTCGCTCTCGCGGAAGATCTTCGGGTGAACCTGGAAGCCGGCGCCGCCGTCGGCGAACGCGTTGCCAAGGTCGAGGTCCTCCTTCTGGATGATCTGGACGTTGGCCAGGTGCTCCTTGATCGGGTCCGCCATCTCCGAGTAGTCGGAGACGATCGAATCCGGGTCGGAGTCGATGCCGCAGCGCATCGCCAGGGAGTAGGACTTCCTCTCCAGGATGACGATCGCCTCGTCGTCCGGATCAACCGGGTCCGGGTCCTCCGCGGGGTTCGAGGTTGGATCGTCATCATCGTCAATCTTGAGGAGGAGGAGGTTCTGGTCACTGTCCTCTGGGGTCGACAGGGACATCATCTGGATCGAGGTGCTGCTGCTGTCCTCCGTCTCACTCGTCTCGTCCTTTTCCCACGGAATGGAGGAGGAGGAGGAGGCATCACTCCGAGAGGAGGAATTCAGGTCAACGAGATGGTGAGGTCCAGTCGGTCGCGTGTTGTTCCGGTAAGACCTCCACGCTCTCTGAATCCTGCAAGCGTGTAATCAAAACTGAACATTTATATAGCGCCACCCTTGGTCCCCACAGACATGGGGCAGGGGCAAACGCCCAGGGCTCAGAGACTTCTAATTGTATGACTGAGCAGTCATATGCACAAACCTCACGATTGGTGCTTTTAAGATAATTATAACAATAAATAGCCTGGATTTAACTGCAATCCGAATACCTACAAACAAGTTTTATGGTTTTTAATTTGGTGTAGAAACTCCAAACATGTTTTCCCTGACCATACCATGCACTGCACTGACTGCAGAATGTCACGCAATACATGAAAAGCAAATTAAGACAGACGCCTTTTTAAGTTTAGTTCTAAATGAGATGAGGGAACCGACAGGCACTATAGAAGTTTCGAACCTGAACAGAAACCAAAAAAGCCACTGACCATCCACAGTGAACCAATAACAACCCAACACTGCTTTGGAGTAAGGTGTAGAACTCTAGATTATCAGTCAGAAGCACTGCTTACATGAAACTGATCAAAACAGCTGCAATGTAATGCAATCCTAGAATCATCTGGAGCTGGATAGCACAAAAACGATGAGTGTATGGAAGTCAATGCGAGTTTATAAATAGTGCAATATCCAACCGGGTGGATGTTTACCTTTACCCAACCGGGTATATAGATCAGTCGCCTTACCGTGCAACCGAGTGGATATTTACCTTTACCCAGATGTAATTCGATATAATGGTCCTCTTACGTGAACAACTCAGAACTGCACTGTACTAGTAAGGCCGAGTAACATTAGAAAGCATAAACAACCTGGATGAGAGAAGTATTTAGGTGTATGCAGCGAAAGATGGCAGTAGGCGTATAGGAGAGTGGCAGGTAGACGTGAGGAGGTATAGGGTTGCAGATGGTGGGACCCGCAGCCAAAGTGAATGAGCGCCGACCAAGAGGATGTTCATGTTGCGAGAAAGTCGGAGGTCGTATTATATTGATGTGTAGATGATGTGATGAAGCTGTCAATTCTCATCCATGGATGGATGGATGGATGGATGGGTGGATGGACAGATGGATTGGTGGGTGGATAGATGGATGGGTAGATGGATGGGTTGAAGGATGGATGGATAGATGGATAGACGGATGGATGGATGGGTGGATGGATGGGTAGATGGATGGTTGGTTGGGTGGGTGCATGCTGGATGGATAGGTAAATGGATGGATGGGTGAGTGGATGGGTGGATAGATGGGTAGATGTATAGATGGAAGGATAGATGGATGGATGCATGCTGATGCATAGGTAAATGGATGGGTAAATGGATGGGTAGACAGATGGGTAGATGGATGGATGGACATCGGATGGATGCACCTTTCACTGATGTATGGAATCACTTAAGTACTTCTCACAGGCGATTCTCAGCACACTTCAGAAATCTCATTGATGTGCGCATGTGAAGTTACTTATTAGAACAGGTCTCTATTGGTAGGCTCTTGCACGCACATACAGCATGGAAAATGCTCATATTTTCTTGCAATGTACTGATTGTAAAGTAGCATGTCATCTAATGAAACACAAAATAATTGGGATGGATGAATGCATTTATGAAATGGCTGAATGGATGGATGAATAGATGGGTGAATCAATGGTTCAGTGGATGAATGGGTGGATGGACGGATGGCTGGATGAATGGGTGGATGGATGGATGGGTGGATGAATGGGTGGGTGGATGGATGAATGGGTGGATGGATGTGTGGATGAATGGATGAATGAAAGAATGGATGACTGAATGGATAGATGGATAAATTAGCTTACGAGATAACAGGTGATAGATATCGTCCAGTCTCTTCCGAGTTTCTCCACTCGTTGGTTGTCTCAGTAGCACTAAAGACAGAAATTGAGGTTGCAACGTGGATAAAAGTATTCATGTGAGTGATCAAGTACTACAGCAGCTTAAGTGCAATGCTGCAAGTTTAAAAGCAACAAGTATGACATAAACACAATTGCACAACAGTTACTGATCCATTCTCACTGCACATTAACATTATTCTCACAGCACCACTACATTATGAGCAAAGGTCTCAGTTGTGACCTGGAGAATCCATCTAACCATCCATCCATCCATCCATCCATCCATCCATCCATCCATCCATCCATCCATCCATCCATCAATACATCAATCAATCCATTCATCATTTCATCCATCCATCCAGCAGAGACATGTGCACATACACATACATCAATCAATCCATCCAGGCATCCATACGTCTATCTATGAATACATCCATCCATCCATCCATCAATCGTGTGTGTGTGTGCGAATGTGTGTGTGCGAATGTGTGTGTGTGTGTGTGTGCGAATGTGTGTGTGTGTGTGTGTGTGTGCGAATGTGTGTGTGCGAATGTGTGTGTGTGTGTGTGTGTGTGCGAATGTGTGTGTGTGTGTGTGTGTGTGTGTGTGTGTGTGTGTGTGTGTGTGTGTGTGTGTGTGTGTGTGTGTGTGTGTGTGTGTGTGTGTGTGTGTGTGTGTGTGTGTGTTGTAAGATGCTGAGATGTTGACGTATATCTTCAAACGAATTACTCTCCTCAGCAGCAGCAGCCATTGATATAATTGCAATGGCTGACCTTCCGGCAGATGAGAAGGAGACGGTGGAGGAGGATGTGGAAGAGGATGTGGATGTGGAAGGGGAGGAGGAGGATGAGTGCTGTTGCGTTTCACTGATGTTCGGATGAAATCTCATGATCCCTCCGTCAGCAAGAAGACATCAGACACACCTGCTCCACGGAGAGAGATGGAAAACAGAAAGAGCAGCAACCATTCGTTTAGATTACGATGGAATTACACGGAATGAATTACAGGGAGGGAGGAAGAATTACAGAAATTCGATTACGTGTCATGGATTGTGGAGTATATATGTATAAATTGTATATGGAATGAATTACAGCAATTGTCCTACGTGACATGAATTACAAAAGCCGGATAATATGTTATGAATTCCGAGCCATCCATAAAATTATTACATACGCAAAAATCGTATTTTCGACCCCGTTGCAACTCCTACTTTTTATCGATCCCCCCCCCCATGAACACGTACAACTAAGCATCTCTTCTCCCACCCTACAAAAGTTAACGAGCTAAAGTCATCTATAAAATATTTATTTTAGCATAGGCTTCTATTTAGTTGTGTTAAACACCATTATTTGCCATAGATAAGACTTTTTAACTGTCATGGTTTTCTGTGTTTAAATCAGAATTTAATCATAACAATGTAATCAAATGCCATTGGACGCCCATAGAAAAACGCACGGTTATAAATAAACTGTTATAAATAAACTGTTTTAAATAATCTGTTAGAAATTAACTGTTATAAATAAACTAATGTGGACGTCATTATTATAGGCTAACATTATTTTATTTTGTCGAGACCACACCCCGTCGAACACACCCGTACTCAAAATCGACTAAATCCAGTGACCCCCATCCCACTACCTACGTATAATTATACATAACATAGATCTATATGATATATGGACAGCCGCTTCTGTCGCATAAATTATAGAAATTGAATTTAATACGTGTGTCAACTTGTCAAGGATTACAAAGACTGGGTTATGTGGGTTATGTGGCTAAATGACAGAAATCCCATAACCTAATGACGGTTTGCAGAGACAGGCTTATACTAGTGGATCAAATCTCAAGGATTTGTCAAACATAATGGCATAGAAGTAACTGCTGGTATGGCATGGCACACAGTTGCGCTGGTGCCTGAAGAGACCTTTGTACTGGGTGTGTGTGTCAATTGGACAATTACTCCACAGTAATAATCTATAGCTATTTTTGGTTCTCTATTATTGTTAGCCGCAATTCAGTCAAATCCACACATGAGAAAGGCATGTTAAGTATGGACTACTTATGTAAAGCCTTTCAAGAACCTCACATAGGGGTTAGGGTCAATGGTTATATATATATATATATATATATATATATATAAGCTATTCAGAAGTCACTCAGAATATACTCTGTAATCTGTATATTATTATTGTTGTTGTTATTATTATTGTTATTATTAATATTATTATTAATATTATTATTATTATTATTAATATTATTATTATTATTATTATTATTATTATTATATCTTCAACAAACAACATCAGTATTATTATTATTATTATTATTATATATTATACCGGTATATACATAGTATACATATAATATATAGAAATCAGCAATCATCCATTTTATGTCCAAAACGTTAATCCTCCACGCCTCTCGAGTCTGGCAACTTTAGAATATCATCCTCCCAACTATTCCAATCCCCATTGGGCACTGGGCAGGGTTTGGCCATGTTCACTCCTCATAGAGCAGTTGCATACATGGATCCGGTTTATTACTGGAAGGGTCAATAGGACAGATGGAACCGGTGTGTTATGATATTTTTGGGGTCAGAGAGGTTGCATTCAGGATCTGCCGCCCTTCGGCGCAAGCATGGAGCTGTCAGAAAATAAACAACATATAATTGCGTCTACTTCAGTCGGCCTATCAATCAGCCTCTGTCTGTCTTTCTGTATGTCTAGCTGTACTGGTCCGTCCTCCTCTCGGTTTCTTTTCATCTGTCTCTCTCTGTCTAACTGGGTTGTCTGAGTGAGTGATTGCTTCTCTATTTAACCACAGGGCGTTTACTTGCAAATACATAATCATATGCCAGCATACACCCCTGTATTCAATTAATTATAGGCCTATAATACTTGTACCCATGATATTTTATTATATATTAAATTAATATTATTAACAATTATATTGACCTCTATGACCCCCAAAGAAACGCAAAGAGCAGAGAAGACCGGTCAAATCCTCAGGCCATCATGAAGACAAGACAATCACCTTATATTTTAAGTAAGTAAGCAAGTAGCCTTTATTTGCATATATATGTCAAGGCATATGTTGGACGTTAGGTTACTTAGGTATAAACCAACTTGCAATATATATCTACAGCTATGCATTAAATGGTGAGCACATGTGTGTGCGTACGTGTGCATGTGAGTGCGCGTTTCTGTGCATGCGTGCGTGTGCATGTGTGTGTGTGTGTGTGTCTGCACTGAATCGTTGCACTCAAAAGAAGATGAACGATTAATTACCGGACATTTTTTTATATATACACTGTGTACAGTATATATATATATATATATATATATATATTGTGGAGCCTGCAATTAAAAAGTAAGGAATGCCGCACATGTCCAAGTAAAAGTAAAAAGAGTAACTTTTAAGTGTGATAATTGATTGTAATGTAATATATGGATGTATGTATGGGTGGATGCATAGATGTAAAAAACGATGGAAACGGAATAAAAAACGGTAAAAAACGTCGTTTTTTTCGAAAAAATAAAAAACGACAAAAAAACGATAAAAAAACGGAAACGGTAAATAATTTGACTTTGCTACATCTAAAACCGCATTTTAACCTTGAAAAAAATTGATTAGGAACCTACTTCACGCAGGCAATCTCTTAAATGATGATGTTAAACGATGAAATAATGACTTAATTTAGTTAGCTGAATCATTGAGAGTTGGCGGAAAACATAAGGAATATCAGAAAAAATTAAAATTAAGGAGAATAATAACAGAAAGTAAATGAATAAATAAAGTTAAAGAAAAAATAAAAAACGATAAAAAACGATGGGAAAAATAAAAAACGAAAAAAACGACGTTTTTTAGGAGAGAATAAAAAACGAAAAAAACGTTTTTTACAACTATGGGTGGATGAATGGATGGATGGACGAACTGATGAATGGATATATAGATGAATGTATGGATGGATAGATGGATGAATGGACGAACTGATGGGTGGACGGGTGGATGGGTGGATAAACAGGTGGAGGAATGTATGGAAGGATGAATGAGTGGAAAACGGATGGATAAATGGTGTGGCTGGAATGATGGATGGATGAGCTATTTACATATGCAACAAAACGATACAGTTGGCAAAACATATAAGCACAGCATTCTGAGGCGTGTGTACATGCGTCAGTACACCATGGAACAATAAACTATACACGATTCACAGTCGACTGTTTGAATAATCACTGGAAAACAACCTTAGAGGAATTTCAGACTGTCATACATACTACATAACCTAACATTGGACGCAGTATCAGTTAATTAATTCACTGTGAAGATTTATATAGCGCCCCTTCAGTTACCATACTCAGGAGCACAACTTATAAGTACAGCCCACATACATGTAGTTGAATACTCTCAATTTATTAAAGTGCATTAACTCAAAATTGATTAAACATGAAATCAAATTTTCAATCCATAATTATAATTAAAGGCCCTACCATGAAACAAGGACTGTCGGTGGGAATGTAAGACGGCGAAGGAGAGGAAATAATACCAACTGCTCTGCATGATCTACATGCGGATGCTTAAAAATAAAATTAATTCGCCAAAAACTTCAATGCCGTTTCTGCCTCAGGGATAATAGCTAAAGGGATTTTTGTTGTTCTAATAATCTGGATACACAATAGGTTACCACCTGAAAACTTCTCATAACATAACGCCATAAAGCAATGTTATAAGCAGTCGCATTTACAAAGACAGGTCGTTTTTTACTGGCCAACAGTATAAATATTATAGCCTACAGGCGTAGTCTATCTGCGTGTTCACATACTCTTACAACAACGAAGTCCAAGCAGGCATTGTATACAGTGTATCGGCCTTATACGTGTACGATAAAAGCTAAAATAAATACAACAGCCAGCTGAAACCTACATCCGCCATAGCCTTTTCTTGCAGTGTTGGTCTGACCAAAGGTCACCAGATACCATTCCTCCCTAGTAGACCCCAGCGGAATTTCTAATCCCCATGGAATGACCAATTATTGATCAAAATGCAAAATTAAGGCGACCAGGTTTACATAAACAACATCATCACCGCTCGTATTTCGGCGCAACTTTACCGATAATCGCATCAAATGCAACTTAAATCGTTCTTACAAGCTGAAAATGTTCTAAATGCGCGATAGTCGGCCGAACAAACAAGCGGAAAATGGCCGAAATTCGGGTCAAACTGCGAATTACTCACCGCTCACGCTGTCTGCTGCGTGCGGTCCGCCATTATCCGCGGAGTATGTGTGTATGATGGTCCGCGGTTCTCGTTGTCTGTCGGGGCCTACCACACAGCGCCCAGTAATCGCGCAATTCGACGAATCAAGATCATTATCAGTCAACGCTGTTGCTAGTGCTCTGGTGGAGTGGTGGTAGTGGTGGTGGAGGTGGTGGTGGAGTGGTGGTGGTGATGGTTCGGTCGCTTGCACGCCGACGGATGAGTCTGCTCTGTGAGGCCGCTGACTGGAGGATGGCTGGACCAGCGCTGGTCGCTTCGTAGACTGGCCGACGCCAGGAATTTTATTATGCCGGGCCACGGCTACCACCGGTTCTATTGATTTCTGCCGGGCCGTCGTCATGAAATAATGAATGGTACCGTCGTCGCAGTTTCCGCCCCCGACCGACAGAGGGCGATCGATTGGATGACGCTGCAATAACCATGACGCACCGGGCTGGGTCAGATTCGGAAGATGCGGTGCCGTATCATATAAAGCAGAGCTACATGTACTTTAAGGTCTTGTTTGCTGGACAATGGACATAGACAAACCTAAGGAGTCCTTAGTAAGGACCAAGGACCCTTACCATGCAATTGTTTTCCTCTGAACTGCCTAGTTTAGACTCAACTGAATTTTAAGGGCACTTTATTATAACGGTTTTACTGTTTAAATACTGTCCGGATATAATACACACTTGTAGGCCTACTTACGCGGGACATTAACGAAATGCGTTGTTGAATTTTTATGAAGTTTTCAGACGCTTTGCTTCAGATTAAATTTTAGGCTAGGCCTAATTTTAAATACAACGTCTGTAGCTACATATCAACAACGTTGACCCAGCACGAAATATATTTTTATTTGTCCTAATCGAAATCGTAATTAATCACCTACAGCGTGTTTTGCCTGTTGGCTCTGGAATTAAGCGAATCGTAAACTCAGCGCAACGCAAAAGTTTTCTAATTAATCTTGATTACCAGACGAGGTGCGGTTGTCAGTTCCCTCGCCGTGCTGCGGACGTGTGCACGAAGCGCTGCGCAGAAAGCTTCTTGGACGAACGCGGTCTCGTCCGCTTCACCTCCACGCCTCCTCCGTGTTTGGGTCTATTCCCTCGCCTTTCTTCTCCCCGCCTTCAACGACTGAGAGGGAAGACAGCGACCGTCTTTCCCCCGACATGATGAACGAGATGAGAAGACGGGATTTGAGCTGCCCTTCATTCGAGACGACGCCGTGTCCTTGAAAGGCAGACGAACGTTTATGAGTCGACGCTGGTCGTCGAAAGGAAGGGAAAGGACGTGTTGGAAATCACGGCGCCTCATGAATATTCTATCGGGTGACCGACCAGCTCACTTCTCTGTGCGGAGGAGTCAAATTTATCAAAGAGCTGCTGGGGCTTGTAACTGCTCTGCCTATGGCAGGGTTGTTTTTAAGGAATTTTTAGAACTGCACAACTCCTTCTTTCCTCTCCCATCCTCCATGGTAAATTACTTCCAATCAGAGGACAATGACCATTTTTGCTGGTTTTAACCGTGCAGAAGTTCTTCTACAACTGCACATTTTGTGTAGGCCTATAACTGCACGTTAAAAAAGTCCTGGTCTATGGAGTCACATCAGCAACAGTCCTGATAACAATAACTTCATAAACTGTAGCCTAGGCATAGCCTATATAGGCCTATTGCGATTATTTTTTTATTATAGTAGGCTAACTGTTAGGCCTACTACTCAATATTACTATTGTTTTCATCGTATTTTATTATAATTACTATTATTTTGAATTTATATTAGTAGCCTATATGCAATGTTGTGATTAAAATTCTCAGAATCGTGTATCGTGCTGCGCTGCGTCATAGGCCTAAACCATGAAATTTCTGGCTTTCAGTTTTGGCTTTCGTTTCCTGCGCTCTTGACAACCAATCGATGAATGGCGAGTGGAATATATTGCCACGCCGAAATATCAACAATGGATCGGATAATCTTGCCTTTCAAGCCTTTGGGACAGCAGCTTGCCGTCCAACGGATCTCATATAGGCCTATAGACCTATAAATTGCGTTTAGGCTACTGTGGTCAGCGAGCATAGGCGTAGGGGAGATTTCACCAGTGAAGGGGGGGGTAATAATCAAGTCAGTGTAATGCAAGAACGACGGCTTATGCTGTGAGAATTCGCGACACAAATTCTTCGCGACACACCAATACCTCGCGACACACCAGCGACACACCGCCGGTCTATTCGCGACACACCGGTTGAGAATCCCTGGCGTAGATGGCCACATGTATTCCTAATCTCTAAGCCCTATATAAATAGGCTACTAATATAAATTCAAAATAATAGTAATTACAATAAAATACGATGAAAACAATAGTAATAATAATTGGTAGGCTTATCAGTTAGCCTACTATAATAAAAATAATCGCAATAGGCCTATATAGGCCATCAACAGTGACACGATTAGGGAAGAACAGTAGATCATGTAACGGAGTGGGCCAAACGCTGCAACTTGACTCAATCAAAGAAAGACTCAGGAGATGGTTGTTCACCGTCCGGGACGAGGAATGCTACAGTTCGGTCCAGCAGAGATTCCGGGTCTTATTCGGGTCCAAAGTATGACGATTTTAGGGGTTGTCGTGACTGAAAACCTAGGATTTGAAGCGCATAATCAGGCGAATATGCATCCAGGCAAGACAGTCGCTTTATGCCTTGCGAATCATGACTGCACACGGCCTCAAGGGACCAAGCCTGCATGCCGTTGTTAGGATGACCACAGTGGCCCGCACGTTATATGCGGCCCCGGCATGGTGGGGATTTACAGGGCAACAGGAACGCGGCAGACTGCATGCCATATTGGACCGTTTGATCCGACTGCACTATCTTCCTGAGGACAATCCTACATTCGAGGCTCTGTGTAGCACGGCGGACGGGAGGCTCTTCGCTGCCCTCCTACTTAATTTAATCCAGGACATGTATTGAACCCACTCTTCCCACCATTGAGGCCCCAACATTATTCCATGAGGCCAAGACTACATGACCGAATCATTCCTAGGGCGGACAACCTAACGAGGAGATCATTTATAACAAGGATGTTTTATCATAGGCCCTATTTAAATGCAGTGCTAAAAGTGTAAAAAATAAGTGCCTGGACGCCCTTCACCTTTCCAAAAGAAGTGCATGGACGATCCTTAACTTTCCAGTGTGGCTGGCGAAATAAGTGCCTGGACGGCGTTCAGATTTGAAAATAAGTGCATGGACGCCGTCCATGACCGTCCTGGCACACTTTAAGCCCTGTTTAAATGTAATACCATATAAACCAAAGTGCAGCATAAATTGTTGGTCACTAAAAGAACTTTTTTTAAATTAAAAATTTTATATTGGATTTGGACTTAGGATTTTATGCTATTCTAAAACACTTTGGCATTGATTGGATATAGAAATTATGTACGTTTGTTTATTATACTTTGTATGTAGGCCTACACCAAAATGCGGATAGCAATTATATAAAATTATATACTTCGTTTATTCAAGAAAAACTAAGTTGACACACCGCAACTTATTACATGAAACAAACAAAAAAGTATTTTAAAGAAGTAAATAGGCTGAAGTAACGATTGTCCGCAGAATTCAGGCTGGAAGCATGCGAAAGATCAAAGATAGATTAATTTCTAGTTCCTAGAGTTAACACTGCGAACAGTCTTAAAAAGAACACGAGAGATGAAATTAAAGTCATCTTTTCTAGGCAGTTCAAAGTTGTGTGGTCGCGAACGCAGAGCATAAGGCCTTTTAACAATAGGTGGAAATAAGCTTCGGAGTACATGATTTAAATTCCAGATGACACACTTTAATCGTAATCGTAATCGTAATCGTAATCTCGAGACTTCTACAGCGCCCACAAAAGCCAAGTCGCGGGAACCAGCTTATTCACAGGCGCTCAATCAAAACAAAATCTATAGGCAGCGGGTCAAGTCCGGAGAGTCAGGCAGGCAGAGTCTAACGTCTGCAATGCTCTGCATCATCGATCAAGCGGTCAAGATCAGGGTAATGAGAAGGGAGGTATCCCAATCGCTTGACCTTTTGTAGGAAGCGTTGAAGTTTGAGGCGATCAATTGCAGTGGTGTATCCCCACCAAGCAGGGGAGGCATACAGAAGACGAGAGATGGTTGTATAATTGGTATATTAAAGAATATTCTTATCTTCTTATCTTATCTTATATATGCCTAGGCTATAGTTTATGAAGTTATTGTTATCAGCTAGGGCTGTTGCTGACGTGAAGTATTGAAGAAGGTGGAAGAGGAAAGATCCTTGATGAATACTGTAACGCCCGCCCCTATCGGCCTCCCCGGAGTCGCCACTTCCGGATCCTCGCTCGATATGGTAGCGTGCTGCTGTGGACGAGCTCTAGAGATAGAGGGAGGACAGGATGAGGTGACTTCCGGGTTCGAATCCCAACGATGGAAAGGCGGCCAGTTATTTCGACTGCCGAACTCCCTATATGAAATTGGCGGCCTACTAGCCAATCCCTGACTCTCCGGACTTGACCCGCTGCCTATCGATTTTGTTTTGATTGAGCGCCTGTGAATAAGCTGGTTCCCGCGACTTGGCTTTTGTGGGCGCTGTAGAAGTTTCGAGATTACGATTACGATTACGATTACGATCTATCACTTCTTCGCAATATACCAGGGTGTGCGAAATCTTTGGGCCTAGCACCCAAAGTTTCTTCCAGGCCGATGGTCGAGTGGTATGGCGCGTCCGCAGTGGTAATAGCGGTGAGGTAACCAGGGTTCAAATCCACAGCAGGCTTGGGTACCGGCGATGCCTCTAGCCTTTCCAATCGTGATACAACTTCCGTCAGCGCTTCCCTGACATTTAATTGCTCTGAGGCGATTGCATCCTGCGTATCTCTGACATAAGATTTTACAGAAGAGATTTCCTCTCTTACATTTGATTGCACTGAGGAAATAGCATCGCTAACATTAAATTCTACCGTGGAAATCGCCTCTTGCATGTCTCTAGCATTGGTTTGTATAGCTTCATGAGTAGACCTAGCATTGGTTTGTATAGCTTCATGAGTAGACCTAGCATTGGTTTGTATTGCCTCGAGCAATACCTCCATAGAAGAAGGGGGCCTAGAAGGCTGAGCAGGAGTGACTGGCCTAGACTCCTCCATAGCGCTATAGAAGTGACTTCTATCGTTATAGCTCACAATCAATCAAGTACTCATTCAACGTCAGTTGCATTCAATGCCATCAATGATCAAAGTCAGAAGTTTAATTAATATTTCTTATTATTCACAATCAATTGAATCTTCAATTGACATCAATTATGTTCAAAGCAATCAAACATAAAAGTCAGTAAGTTCAATTATCAGTTCCTATTCTTTGTAAAGACATTCAATGAAAATCAAATGCAACAATTCAATGCAAACACCTATCAACCGGAGTATGCCTAAATTAAATCCCGATTGACTCTCAAGTCCCACGGCCAATTTCAGTTCAGCCCAAAATGTCTTAATAACCGATCGTATTAATTCCCCAATAAAGCGTACCTTATGTCCGAAGACCAGGGACAAAGCCGATCGTGTGCGAAGAACAGCGACGAAGACGATATCCAAGAGATGCGACGAAACACACAGAAAGGCGTCGAGTTTGAAACGCCCGAAAAGATCAGCTAAATCCGATGCTGATTTCTCGCAATGAACAACAATTTCGGCTATGTATCCAAGCCGTTTGAGAAAGACGCCCTTAGGCAAACATACGAACAACCGCTTCGCAACACAATTTCAGAACGCTGACGATTCGAAGCCCACGATAAATCACTCCGTGTGACAGGGCGAAGAGAGGCCTTGACCGATTAATCCAGGAGTAGATCCAATGCGAAAGCGAAGGCAAAACTCGCAACAACGCTGATATATTTCTCGCAACAAACTAACTCTTTTATTAGATCGACTCCATGTCGAGAGAGAATGAATCGCCAACAGAATTCTTGTATGCGCAACGACGAAGAAGACTAGTGCAAGCGAGCGCTTTATCCTGGCCACGCTTCACCAACTCGATCGAGCCTAAAACTACCCACAGCCGCAATACATCCAACCGCCTTGAAATCCTGTCCACGTCTGCGCTTTAGCTGCCCGCTCTCGCTTTTATAACTGCCTGGTCTGCGGAGCGTCCCCTTTACTACGCATGCGCAGCTAGAGAGCTGCGCGCGCCAACCCAGCAGCTGTACAGCTGTCTCAAGGCGGCAAGAATCAGCTGCCACGTGCGGCTTCTTCCGTCAGTCTGAAGTGATCTGTCTTTCTCCTTCTTTCTCTCCTTCCAAAAGGCGCCATCTGCCGCCAATCACGTACGCCCCAAATGCACCAGTTTAACCTTGCGAAAACACACATACACAGGCCCACACGCCTACAGTGTTTCCTTCTCAATCTGTCCTCCTGTCTGTGCTTGTCTGGCTGGCTGTATTCCTCGCTCACTCTGTTCATCGGACCACCTCGGGCGAACCGTGTGATAATTTGCCTAATCGTTGACAGCAGGCGGCGAGGTCTTTCAAGTCAGCGAGCGACGATTGCCAATATCGTGGGAAAAATACACGAATATGATACAGCAGCTGCAACGCCTACATCAGCGGTCACTGTGACCCGTGTCAAGCGCAAATCAACATTAAAATCTAGGTCACAGGAAGGCACCGAAATAAAACAAATATATCAGATCCCTGAAACCCATAATCGATCAGAAATTAAATAAAAATAATAATATAATAATATTATCGACCAGAAACCTGTAGCGTAGTTCTACGAACGCTACAATATTCTCGGCCCTCCCTGATTTCAGGATCCTTTTAATTGGAAAAACGGATCCTGAAATGTTAGTAAGGCCATACTCCAATTTTTACATCAAGGATTCAAATGCAAGAATTAAGAAAATATATGCGATGAACAGTCCTCAACGTAAGCATCACAAAGTTCACATTTTAGCGTCGACTGTCAGTTCAAGCAAAAGAAATACACATTATTATGATTATAATTTTATCATTATTTTTATATAGCTCCATCGCTAAGAGTTCCGTGAAGCTCCAAAACATTTATATATAGTATATGTAAGCTTCCTTCAGTTCAGTTATGCACCAAGAATCCTACGGCAACCATTGACTTAAGAACCCACGACACAGCTACAAAAACCATCAGGCCTACGTTACCTTTACAACAGGTCATCTTATTAATAGGCCACACATGGCATTTATCATCGATTCATCGAGACTCCTTTAGGCATTTCACTGTAGGAAAAAGTCTACATTTAAAGACACTCTAAGCAGTTAAACCTAAGTCTCTATAATCCCATTAACCTCAACATCTAATAAAGAACACTGCTATCATAGCAAATTACCTGAGACTGTGCACACAGCTAAAGTCTCTACATAGCTTATAATTGTTATAACTATCCGTAGGCTCCCATCAAAGTTTACCGTAAGAGACTTAGCCTAACTTCAGCTCAATAGGCCACTGTCTTCATAACAACTTTCAGTAGTCCTACGTTATTATTAAAAATGCCACCAATTATGTGCAGAAACTAATTTATAAATAGGCCAGCGCAACATTATAGTGTAGGCCTATTCTTATATGTTAGCATGCTCGGCCTGGCAAACCAAACTAATATGCACAGAATAATTACAATACAAAGCTTAACTGGGTCAACTTAATATACTGTAATTAACGCTAAAATACAGTGTTACAATGTTACACTGTTTAATCGTACTCATAGAAAATCATAGGCCTATCAAAAAGACCATCATGATTTCAAGACTAAGATTACAGTCTTTGCATAACTCTATATTAAGTTAGGCCATTTTAGTCTGTCTTTAGTCCAGTATTAATCCTTAGCATCATTACATGGCATCTATGCATCCTCTTAGCATATATCAACAGGCCTTGTCACTGCGCAATTATGTCGTCTTATTTTCAATCCATCATTGATGCGACGTAGACTACGGGACCACCCAAGCGCCTGGGTAACGACGATTGCCAATTAATCGCCGCTCACTATTCTCCCACGCCATGCATCTACAGCGTGCGTCTCTTAAAATCCCGTGGGAATTAGGCACAAACATGATCCTTTTACATGTAGGTTAAAGTGCATCGTACGACTAAGGTCGCGCTGACCTGCACAAAATTAGGCCTAATTAGCGCTCATAAAATTATGATATGCATTAATCGGTATCCCAAGCATGCATTAAAAACTTACATTACCCTCCTAGGTAACAATACAAAATTATATTTCCGCTGACTTCTTTACGTTGAATCAACCAATAACCTGGCCATTCAAAGTGACCTTATATACACTGATAAATCAAGGCCAAAGACGATCGCGGGCGCCTTTAATGTGTCGCCTCGTTCTTCCCCTCTCTCTACAATTGCAGCTGTAGGAGTCGTGGGAACTGAACCAGCAAAAACTCGCATCAGTGACATTGCAAAATTAGGCCTCAGAACTAGGTCAATCAACAAAACTTAGCAAAACCTTTTTAAGCTAGAATTATCGATAAACCTTACATGGCACGTTTATCCTAATATCCACTATAGCTCAAATATATACAAAATGCCGGCCAATTTTGCCGAACCTCACAATTGTATGGGCCTATCCTCAAGGTAAACTATATATATATATATAGGCCTAATCCCTCAAGATGCAGTCAAGTGCTACATGGGTCGGTTAACCATTTACTTAGCGCCTTTTAACTCATCAATAATGCATCTATACACTTAATATATACATAAACGCTATATGGGCCTACCAAACATTTATGTAGCGCCTCATTAAACTTAATTAATATGCATCTATACAATTATATATATACGATGATAATAGTTACGCATATAAAAATTCTATGCAAGGAAACTAGGAGCTTTAGAATTTAACTGTGCAAACCTCTTAAAATTATTTTTAAACAATCAGACTATAGATAAAGCGAAACATAGGCCTAATGCAGATTTCGACTTTGAGCATCATCTCAGAATCACTTCTTAGAAACATAGGCCTACTATTTTAACCTAGCCTCAAGAAAGGTCGGTTAAGTTCACATAATCATGATCAATGGCCTTAATTAAAATATGCAGCTTTAGTCAATCTATCTTCATGTCAAATTAATATTTATATAGCGCAATGCAAGAGCAATGACAGTTCACATTCTGTCTATAGCAAGGCAATAATAAAATCGTCCATTGCTTCAATGCAAATGCAATGCAATACTAATCTATATCACCATTGCGAACATTAATCAGACAGTCGGTAATGCAATACAAATTTTAATACTATGCGCAACATACGATGCAAGAATACGGTTATTTACACAGTAACACACACATGTAAAGACTTCCACATGTAAATCAAAAATGTATTCATCAAAATCAAACCAAACCAGTGTTACAGGCATCTCCCTGCATTCCAATTGACGGCCGCAATTAAGCGGTCATTTAACAGAGTTACCCAGCCGACGTCAAGTTTTCAGGCGGACGAAGTCCGGTCGGTTCTCCCAGCATCCTCCAGATCCGGTCCTCAGGGGGTCCATTGCGAAGCGGACAGCTCCTCAAAAGGTGCGAACTGTCGTCACAGTAGAAACAGCGTCGTTCCTCTCTTGGTGAGTTCCGACCACTGTCTCGCCTCCTCGACGATGATGGCGACCTCCGCGACCGACGCTCCTGGTTCTGCCCGTTCCGCTGGTCCCTGCTCGGCGCTGGAGCGGACCGAACTGCGAACACACGACCAACGCTGGGGTTGTCGTGGTTATCGCCCACAGGTTGTCCAAGGTTGTCGCTAGGTGGAGCCTGCTGCTGTTGTCGAAGAGGACAGAAGCGTGCTATGTGGTCCGTTATTTGACCACACTCGTAGCACCTTCGTGGAAATCGACGGACTTCCGGTTCCGTCTGTTGTCGGTATCTGCACGTGGAACTCCAATGGCCGGTTCTATTGCAGATCGAACAGCGTTGGTCGTTTCGCCAGTTACTTCCGTTAGCATGGTACCGACCATTTCCGTTTGACCCGGTCTGACCTCTCCACGACCCGCGATTATTGTCTCTGAATTGCGGCGCCGACACCGGTTGTCTTACTTGCTTTTCCAACTGTTCTATGCGTTGTAGCAGAGCGTCCACCACCGATTCTTCTTCTTCTCGAACAGCGTTGATACGTCCTGGTCGTGGGTCATACTGCTCATGGCCGCCGGCTTCCGCTTTCTGGTAGCCGTCCAATCGCATTGCCACCTTGTATGCTTCGTCGAGCGATTTTGGTTCCCGCTCTCGAATTTTCAAGGCGAGGGTCCGATCTCTCAAGGCATCCAAGAATGCACGAACGGCAATGGCTTCGCTGTGAGCTGTCGAGGAACCCGGATAGGCGCGCGTGGAGAGACGTCGGATGTCGTCCACCAGGACGCCCATATCCTCGTCGGCTTTCTGCTTTCGAGTGCTCAGTTGTGTTTGGTACAGGGCTTGTTGCTCAGCATTTCCATAACGTTCTCGCAGTCGCTGAACCAAAGCTGTCCAAGTGTCCAAGTTATCCACGTTCGACTCACTCAGCAAATGAGTCGCCGGTTCAACCAATGAGACTACTAATTGGTTCAATCTTTCTTCGTCCGTCCAATCGTTATTCCTTGCGCAAACGGAGAACCGGCGTAAAAATGTCTCAACGTCCGTCTTTCCGCTGAACGACCCGAGTTTCAGGAATTGTTTTGGCTTAGGAGGAGAAGTCGATCTCTGTTTAACCTCGCCCTCTTTAGCTGTTGCAGACGCGGTCGGTTCAGTTTCTTTGACGGTTCCCTTTGAACTGATCGACGGTAGCTCCCAGTCGCCGGTCGTTTGCGTTGCGACGGTGGTCGTCGGGACTATTTTGATAGGACCGACCGAAACGTTGATACGCGCAAGTGCTTTCGTTTCACCAACCGCAGACGTCGCTTTATCATCACCCGTCGTTTCATTTCTCTCCAGAGGTGTCGACTTCATTACCACTTGACATCGCGGTAGTTCGGCATCACGGCTAAATCCGAAGCTTTGCGCGCCGAGGCACGAACTCGTCCTCGCCGATTCCACGACCGTTGGCCACCGAGGAAAGACGGCGTCGCTTGGTCGAAACGAGTCGAAACAGCGAAGCGGGTCAACCCAAACCCGGTTGTCGCTGCTACCGTAGAGAGCGCTCGGAGTGTAGGTCGGAGCATACCTCCACGGCATGTTTGAATGGTCGGGTCGAGCGTATGGTTGCATCCAGTCGACCGTTGCCATCGCCGCTGGTCCAGGAGGAAGGTCGGGTCGAGCGTAGTCTCGACCAACCATGGTCGAAGTTGCACGACCGTCGAGGACGCAGTCAGGCATTGACTGATAGGTCGGCATTACCGACGCTGGTTGTGTAAAGTCGACCCGACTCGGTGCCATTTCCACTCTTTGTTGATCGACATGTGCGAGCGACGCTTGCATTCTCCATTGTGGATCCGGTCGAGGATACTCGACGTGAGGGAGCGACGAAGAGGCCAAATGAACTGGGTTGACCTTATCACCCCCCTCCCGTGACAATTTATTAGCGATCGGTTTATTCATATCCAAATTTCTAAACTCCGGTTGCTGTGCTGCATGCATTCTGTTATCAATTATTTTAACAGTTTTAGGTCTAGATTCCATTATCTTGCTGATCTCAACGTCTACACTACCATCATCAGACATTATTTCCATATTATCAGCAAATTCCCTTTCCTTCCTTCTTTCAAAAGAAATTGCCATTTCGCCTGTTCTAGCATAATCAGTTTCCTCTTCTAACCTATCATCACCAAAATCTCTAGAACTAATTTGACCCCACTGGCTGGGACCAATTGTAACGCCCGCCCCTATCGGCCTCCCCGGAGTCGCCACTTCCGGATCCTCGCTCGATATGGTAGCGTGCTGCTGTGGACGAGCTCTAGAGATAGAGGGAGGACAGGATGAGGTGACTTCCGGGTTCGAATCCCAACGATGGAAAGGCGGCCAGTTATTTCGACTGCCGAACTCCCTATATGAAATTGGCGGCCTACTAGCCAATCTATCACTTCTTCGCAATATACCAGGGTGTGCGAAATCTTTGGGCCTAGCACCCAAAGTTTCTTCCAGGCCGATGGTCGAGTGGTATGGCGCGTCCGCAGTGGTAATAGCGGTGAGGTAACCAGGGTTCAAATCCACAGCAGGCTTGGGTACCGGCGATGCCTCTAGCCTTTCCAATCGTGATACAACTTCCGTCAGCGCTTCCCTGACATTTAATTGCTCTGAGGCGATTGCATCCTGCGTATCTCTGACATAAGATTTTACAGAAGAGATTTCCTCTCTTACATTTGATTGCACTGAGGAAATAGCATCGCTAACATTAAATTCTACCGTGGAAATCGCCTCTTGCATGTCTCTAGCATTGGTTTGTATAGCTTCATGAGTAGACCTAGCATTGGTTTGTATAGCTTCATGAGTAGACCTAGCATTGGTTTGTATTGCCTCGAGCAATACCTCCATAGAAGAAGGGGGCCTAGAAGGCTGAGCAGGAGTGACTGGCCTAGACTCCTCCATAGCGCTATAGAAGTGACTTCTATCGTTATAGCTCACAATCAATCAAGTACTCATTCAACGTCAGTTGCATTCAATGCCATCAATGATCAAAGTCAGAAGTTTAATTAATATTTCTTATTATTCACAATCAATTGAATCTTCAATTGACATCAATTATGTTCAAAGCAATCAAACATAAAAGTCAGTAAGTTCAATTATCAGTTCCTATTCTTTGTAAAGACATTCAATGAAAATCAAATGCAACAATTCAATGCAAACACCTATCAACCGGAGTATGCCTAAATTAAATCCCGATTGACTCTCAAGTCCCACGGCCAATTTCAGTTCAGCCCAAAATGTCTTAATAACCGATCGTATTAATTCCCCAATAAAGCGTACCTTATGTCCGAAGACCAGGGACAAAGCCGATCGTGTGCGAAGAACAGCGACGAAGACGATATCCAAGAGATGCGACGAAACACACAGAAAGGCGTCGAGTTTGAAACGCCCGAAAAGATCAGCTAAATCCGATGCTGATTTCTCGCAATGAACAACAATTTCGGCTATGTATCCAAGCCGTTTGAGAAAGACGCCCTTAGGCAAACATACGAACAACCGCTTCGCAACACAATTTCAGAACGCTGACGATTCGAAGCCCACGATAAATCACTCCGTGTGACAGGGCGAAGAGAGGCCTTGACCGATTAATCCAGGAGTAGATCCAATGCGAAAGCGAAGGCAAAACTCGCAACAACGCTGATATATTTCTCGCAACAAACTAACTCTTTTATTAGATCGACTCCATGTCGAGAGAGAATGAATCGCCAACAGAATTCTTGTATGCGCAACGACGAAGAAGACTAGTGCAAGCGAGCGCTTTATCCTGGCCACGCTTCACCAACTCGATCGAGCCTAAAACTACCCACAGCCGCAATACATCCAACCGCCTTGAAATCCTGTCCACGTCTGCGCTTTAGCTGCCCGCTCTCGCTTTTATAACTGCCTGGTCTGCGGAGCGTCCCCTTTACTACGCATGCGCAGCTAGAGAGCTGCGCGCGCCAACCCAGCAGCTGTACAGCTGTCTCAAGGCGGCAAGAATCAGCTGCCACGTGCGGCTTCTTCCGTCAGTCTGAAGTGATCTGTCTTTCTCCTTCTTTCTCTCCTTCCAAAAGGCGCCATCTGCCGCCAATCACGTACGCCCCAAATGCACCAGTTTAACCTTGCGAAAACACACATACACAGGCCCACACGCCTACAGTGTTTCCTTCTCAATCTGTCCTCCTGTCTGTGCTTGTCTGGCTGGCTGTATTCCTCGCTCACTCTGTTCATCGGACCACCTCGGGCGAACCGTGTGATAATTTGCCTAATCGTTGACAGCAGGCGCGAGGTCTTTCAAGTCAGCGAGCGACGATTGCCAATATCGTGGGAAAAATACACGAATATGATACAGCAGCTGCAACGCCTACATCAGCGGTCACTGTGACCCGTGTCAAGCGCAAATCAACATTAAAATCTAGGTCACAGGAAGGCACCGAAATAAAACAAATATATCAGATCCCTGAAACCCATAATCGATCAGAAATTAAATAAAAATAATAATATAATAATATTATCGACCAGAAACCTGTAGCGTAGTTCTACGAACGCTACAATACAATATTATTAGAACAAGGCAGAAGAACTGGATGGGACATATACTGAGAGGCAACTCCTTGCAAAGAGACATAGTGAAGGGCAAAATGGAGGGGAAGAAGGGAAGAGGAAGACCGAGGGAAAAGTTCTTGGACTGGATGATGGAGGATGGATATGGGAAACTTAAAGAAAAGGTACAACACCGAGAAGAGTGGCGTCGTTGGGCATTGCGCTTGAATTTTTAAATATTCCGAAATCGCTAAGTAAATTTTTGGAGGTTTCATTTTAGTCATCGTTAGTTTCCGCAAAAGAGACGCCCTTTTAAAAAATGCTTCGTCATCTCATTACAAACCAATCTCAATTAATAAATCTTTATTATTTATTTCATTATGCTGTTAAGTTAAACAACGGATCCAAATGGCGATTGGTCCTTTATCTAAAGAGCCTAGCCTAACGCAATTCAGCAAAATGTAAAGATTTTGCCGTATTTTTGACCTGCTTGCTGTAGGCCTACGCAAATTTGCTTGATTCCAGTTGAAAATTTGATTTGATTGTTTCTTTCAGATATTTAGTAGCTAACTACATCCATAAAATGAATACTTATATAGTATACAATGCATCCATAAAATGAATACTTATATACCATATTATAGCGTTCAACTTCAAAAATGTCTATAAATACGCTTAATTACCTTAGTCTAGTATCCGGACACGGTGGTGAAGTGGTTAAGTTGCCTTGCCGCAACACGAAGAATGCGTGGTTCAAGACCCACACGTGTCTGGCTTTTTGAAAACTTTTTCCAAAGTAGGCCTATATAATTATTGTTACAGTGTCTTACAAACAAGAGAAAGCAATTCTCGATATACGTTCGGTTAAAGAATGACTTTAAAACACAATTGGAGACAGTTTAAGGTAATGCTAACATGAAGGGTATAAGACGCAATATATATATATATATATATATATATATATATATATATGTCATGTACATGTCACTACGCGGCATTAGTCAACGCCATCGTCGCTTCGCGATAATGTTAGGCTTATATGCATCATGCAAATTGCAAAGTTTGTGATGTAGGCCTATGTCTTCACTATAATTATATTGTATTGTACCGTATTTAACCATCCATAAAGCACCTCTATAAGTAGTAGGGTCACTAGGGTGAACCGCTCTGAGGCGGTCCTATCATGCCAGAACTTTATTATTTCAATTTGCTTCTACTAATTTTTACCTTAGGCCTAAATAATCCTAGCCGTAAGATAGTTTTTGGGACCCGTGAAAGCTCCGACTATAATAGTCCAGGAATTAATTTCTCTCATCGATCCTGCGCTTGAGCCCGCACGAATTATCACGTTTTTCGGGCAAATTACTCACTAATTATAGTGGCTATCGTTCTGTATTGTCAAACGAGAGGTTGAAGGTTCAAATTCCGCCAAGGATTAGAGATTAATTAGAGATACCTGTTTCACTTGCGACCATAGTCGACTCCGCTATAAGATGAGTACACAGACCTTCGTACACTGTCGATGGGAAGCTAAGACGGCGAGGGAGAAGATTGGCTATAATCAAGTCCTCATCTGCCGAGATTAAGAAAACGAAGTTGCTAACATAACAGTTACTATGGCTGTCTCATATTATTTTCAGCTCATTATGTGGCACTGTACATTTACAGTGATGCATGTATATATTAGCGGAACTTGTTGTTTCCCGCTCACGGATTGCAATCAGGCAACGTCGTGCTTTCTCCGTGGCTGGCCCCGTGACCTGGAATGAGTTCCTTGTTATTCTTTGTCAAATACCTATTGGTCTTTTTGCTTCGTTTCTCGCTGTACTTAAGACGGTCTTATTCGACCGGGGTTGGACTGGGAGCACTCCTGAGTAGGTAACCTTGATGGAGCGCTACATCAAATTGCTAGTAAATATATATATATATATATATATACTCGAAAATCAATCTTTTCCAATTTTCAGTTCTTGTGTCTTGCCCCAAACAATGATTCCAAGCAGTTCTAATGCATAGAAGGTACAACCATATGCTAGTGCCCTGTGCCCGGCTTTCAAGTGGCACTTTAGAAGTTTAGAGTTTACAATAACGAGCCGTATAAACGTCAGTTTCAACCTCTTTTATCATGCATGGACAACACAATGTTATCTTTGTCATGTATTGCTATGGCAAGACTTCCCTGAAATTGCTCAAAATCAACTCTAATCTTGTGAATTAGTCAACCACTGAAATGTCAAAACAAAACTGTTTTGTTTCTATTTAAATCTAAATCAATTCACATCATTGCGTTCGAAAGCGTCATTGCAGTATCTTAGCAAAAGCCATAGCCAACATTGACTAAAATACAGCGGCATTATTTGAAATACATAATTAAAAAATCCTTGTGCCATAGCCAAACATTTAAAATCTCCTCCATGCTTGACGATATATTTTCACTTGCCTGTTTCATTTGTATTAAAATTAATGTATTAAAATCCTAAACAAATACAGCAGAAACAGAAAATGACATTTTAAATACAGACGTCACGCAATAATCTAAAAATCTGTGGCACAACAAATAAGTCGCAAATTATTATTCAGGCGTTAAAATTCAAGCATTGAAGCAACTTCACAGCTAATTAGTAATCACACAAATGAAAAATACAACTACAGAAGTAATTTCACAGCAGTGACAATATCGACAAGGCTATACTATCACTTCGTATTAGACTATTAAAATAAAACTACTCTTAAGGCTAAGCAACAGCCTTTCGACATCAATAAACACACATTTTTTGCTCATTTGTGATACTTAATGAGTGCAAAATTACGTACAATTCATAATGTGCAAGTTGTAAACAAACTAATTTATTAGGTCCCAAGGTTTGGTTTATCTTTTGGGCATGCTCTGAAATGGAATGTACATACACTCAACAGTTCAAGTTTTCCACGTATTTCAAAGTTCGATCATGATTCGCAGAGATTTGTTCCCAATTACATTGAAATACGAAGTCATGTAAACGTATCACCCATGATTTGCAGACACTAAAAGAAACTCAACCATTTTTACAGCAATCAAAGAATTTACAGAAGCATTTACAGGAATCTACAATTCTACAATCTCTAGTTAACATAAATGAATGTAATTTCTGTGTAGAACTAGCGTATAATTAATTCTCTATAAAATAGAATTCGCAATTGAAACATAAACTCTCTCGATCCTCTTCAACAACTCAAATGCAATTTTCTGTGTACAACATGCGAACAAATCTCTCTAAAAATTCCTAATCTATATGTAAACTCTTACTGTATTTTACCGGTATCTTCAATCGATCTTACATGATGTAGCACCTTTAATTCAGCATAAATTATGTTGATGGACATGATTTATGTATAAAATGCACATACACCGGGAAAGAAACACTCTCCAATATCTTCCTTACCATTCCAGAAGATACACCAAGTGCAGTTAGGAGTCAATAAATGATTACTTACTCACGTGTACATTTCCAAATGATAGCTCAGAAAATAACTAATAAAAGTTAGAATAAAATTGATTCAAATCCAAATAACCTTTTTTTCAAAGTTAGAATTCTGCACAGAAGGCATACTCCGAAGTTTTCATCTGTAGACCTATGCATATTATTTTGTTTTCTATACTTTCTACTTTCGTGGTAAATAACATATCCATATAACCCTTGACCCAAGTAGTATTGGTATATTTTACGCATGAACTCATACATATTTTGTATACTGCATCATTTTTGGAGAAGATTCAAAACTGGACACAAATGTTCACACTCATGCCTTACAACCGACATCTTAGCAGGGAAGAAACACACCCCTTATTATAACTTCAATAAAACATAAATAAATGATGCCACACTAAAAACAATAATAGACATCACCTTTGATGTTCCAGATTGCAATACTTTCACAGAACAGCTCCAACCTCCTCAAAGTGATTCAGATTTTGTAGGAATCCTCAAACCAAATCATAGTTTTACCGCCAGAATTTAATCCTCTATAACCCATATGGTTTACCCAAAATGCCTGTATTTAATGCCTCATAGATTCTCTGGTGGACCAGAGACTAATTCACTTCCCCGCTACAACGCTGAGAAGCATTGCTGTCAGAAGCACCCTAGGATCTACGCTGTGACAGTCCAGATAATCGGGCAACAAAGTCAGCACAACTGGCGTAAAATTCACAGAAAAAAACTAGCACCAAATTCTACTAACATATTCTTAAAATACAGCTTCGTGTCGAAAACTGTACATCACCATGATGTCTGACTGTCAGATATGCCCAAAACTTCCATCTTTGATTTTAAAACCAGAATGCCCATAAACATTGAAAGAGCCTCCACATATT
Organism: Lumbricus terrestris; assembly: GCA_949752735.1. Classification (NCBI taxonomy): domain Eukaryota; kingdom Metazoa; phylum Annelida; class Clitellata; order Crassiclitellata; family Lumbricidae; genus Lumbricus; species Lumbricus terrestris. Next base: position 5,254,489 of record OX457045.1, read on the forward strand.
GATCTTATGCAGGTCACAAAACGGCATACAGGTAAGGCACGTCTTTAGTTTGAATACCATATTAAACTTCTTAGAAATAAGTTCACTGCTCCAAACCAAAACGAGTTTAAGCTGCATTCTGAATAAATGTCAACCTGCCAAAACTTGCCACATACATTCTGTGGTGAACCAGTACAGAAATGAATGCACTTCCACCGAAACAAGGCTGAGAAACATTGCTGCTAGAAGCAGGGCTGAAAGTGGTTTGAAAAAGTTGCCGGGTCTCTTTGGGCCAAAGGCTGCTAAATACCATTGTAATACCATTGTTTATTCAAGCGCCAAAAAAAGAATGCTGGGTCTGACACCCGGCTCACTTTCAGCCCTGGTTAGAAATAGCCTATGGAAAATACTGAGACTGCAAAATGAAACATCTCACGTATTCAAGTAGGTAATTTTATGTATCCAAACCCTTGTAATGAATGAATGACTGAATGGATGAATGAATCTAAATATTTATATAGCACTCCACACACAATGACTACTCAGAGGCACTCATGTCAAGAGATGTGAGCGCTAACGAGTTGGACACCTCAATTTGTCTGGTTACTCTGAAAATATATATTCTACAAATAACTGAAAATTCTACTGAAAACCTATTAAACATTAATGAGATCTAGCAGACACTGCAATTTATCCAACAACGGCACAAAATTCAATTAACTCTATCACACAACTTCAGTCTTAATCTAGAATTGAACCCAAACACCGTAAGATGTCAAACTTCCAGGCATTATCTATGATTTCAGTCAGCGGCGCCCGCAGGATTTTTTTTTTGTACGCACAGAAATTTTCGAAGGAGGGGCGAACAGGGAAAAATTTTGTCCGCCAAAAAAACTGATGACCTTTTTTTTTTTTTTTTAGTCATCAACCTAGAATTTCCCAAAAAACATACCTTTTGGGTCATCGCACTGTACGCACTTGCCTATGTGCGTACGTCTGCGGGCGCCGCTGCTGTACGCACTTGCGTAAGTGCGTACGCCTGCGGGCGCCGCTGATTTCAGTTGAAAACCATAAATCAAGTTCAATAAAAAAATATATAAAAAAATCCTTATTAATCTCAATATGGTTGAATCCAGCATTTTATTAAAGTAAAGCATAACTTGTTCAAAGAAAAGTGCTCAAAAGACTCAGTACATTAATGCTTAGCATATGACACAGCAACAAAACATGGCACAATTAAAAAAAAGAACAAAACATCTTTCATGCATTTTTGGTATTAAAAGATGTTCTGCAATCTCACTTGAAATCAACTGCCAGTGTTAACATAACGTTCCCAAATTTCACCTTTCCTACGGTTATATTCACCAATTACTACCAGAAGATCACCCGAACTATTCCTCAATTGATCGAAAGACCTTTTCAGCGACTATAATTATAGCCACGTAATTCAATAATACAAGAAAATTATTATATGCCTTTCCTTTCACGTTTCCATGGTGATCAGGTGCAACTTAAGTAGCTCCTCTGTGAAAATCTTCTTTACAAGACAACACCTCAATTTGATATATTAAAATATAATTATTCATTCATTCCAAGAATTCATCTAGCGCCTCTTCATGATATCTACTCAGAGGCACTCCCGGTTGACATTGCCCTCCTTCCAAGGTTTAGAAGCGGTGCACAGACATGACAGAACATTGATGAAGCTGTAAGTCTAACTCTTAGCCATCTTGATAACCAGCCAATGGCCGCCATACCGTCCTTGATTTGTAGATCAATACGGCAAGCAAGTAAGCAATTTAATCCCTACAGACCCCATTGTCAGCATCCATATTGCAATTACGCATAGCAAAGGAAGATTCTGAAGTACATGAAACTTTGGAATCAAATCAAAAGCTAAAGTCTAAACGACACAAATCCACAAATACAAGGCATCCATTAACCTTCAAAGGTCATGCGGCCTCCCCACCTTCCCTCCGATTTCCACCAGTCACTATGCAAATAATCAATGTCCAGAAATAACATCGGCAACATTGCAACTTCAGCGAGGAATGTTTGCACTGATACGTCGTCAACGAAAAAGCTCAGACCAACAACCGTACGTAGTCTTAGCAATAATTATTGGCACACAAATGTTATTTACTTACTCACTTTCCTACACAACGATTTATGGTCAAACGTTGGCTTTGTTGCTACACTACTAAGCACTATAATAAATGTTCTTTTGTCTTGCAAGTGCTGTTCTAAGCAACTTTAACTTCAACATTTACACATAATAATATGAATACAATTTACATGCTACCTTTACATCTGTGTTTCTCTACAAACACTACAGGTACTCTTGAGTCTGTATGTGCATCAGTCATCAATCCAACATAAAAGAAATTTTCAAATGCAATTAAAACTTGTTATACCATCAAGAAAAGTCTCAATTACCAGCAATGTTCCTGCTACTCTGCGGAAGCACCAATGAAGTCTGCACTGTGGACGCCACAGATCTGAAACTGTGCAATGCTTTCGAATCCGACAAAAGCTGTTCGCTTATCTTAAATTCAGATTTAAATACAATTAAGTCACACAGCGGCTTAGTCACAATGTACCGCACAATTCCAAACATGACCACACAGTAGTGCTTTGAAACAAAGCCAACTAAAATGCATTTACCTGCAAAAAATGAAAAACTGCTGCACTAGTGCACTTGTCTCTTGCAGCCACAACTTAGCAGATGGCAAGGCTTGCACACTTGCATCTTTGCCTTATATGGAACACTGATCGCCAGAAGAGAGTAAGAAACTAATGAGATGAGTCAAAACACTGAAATAATATTCAAACACTAAATTGCAGTCTAAAACATGACAAAAATTTAAGCAGACAACTCTGCACCAAGCACGTTAAATATCCGGCACGAACTAAACTACACATGGGACACTTGTAGAAAACCCTAAAAGTAAAAACTTATTTTAGCCTGGCAGTTATTAAAACATACACTCAACAGCCTTGAGCAAAATTATCGAAAGCCAGCATACCATAAAGATTACTGTAGCTTTGCCTTAAAGTATCTTGCATGTATCACCATCATAAGTCGTATTGCAAGATGAGGTAAGTCCTATGGTAGAGAATTTAGAGAAAGATGATGCATTGTCCAAAAAGAAAGTAGTATCAGCAACAGTTCGATTCAGGGGTACTTACACTTACTATCACGACCAAATCAGTAGTAGTAGCAGTGTAGTAGTAATAGTAGCAGCAAAAATAGTAGTAGCAGTCGTAGTAGTAGTAGTAGTAGTAGTAGTAGTAGTAGTAGTAGTAGTAGTAGTAGTAGTAGCAGTAGTAGCAGTAGCAGCAGCTGTAGTAGTGCTAATAATAATAAAATGATAATAATAATAATAATATAACAATAATAATAAAATAAAAAAATAACAAAGAAAAAGTAATATGAAACCAAACAAAAACCTCACTTGAATATTTAACCTGAAATCTGCATCAATTAACTATACCAAGTCTAGCTGAGCTAATGAGACAAATCTCGGGCACCAATGAATTCCTGCATATTATGTTGGGACATGAAACACCGCATAATAATCGATGCAAAAGTAAGTTTTCCGTCATCTCATTTCCCAAGTTTCCCCCAATGTGCTGAGTCACACCCATATATGAAACAAGTGCTACCTCCCTCCCCAAATACAACAAAGACAGTGAATCAATTGAATTATGTGTTTCTGCAAAGCAAGTGCTAGAAATAACCATTGCATAGGCAATGAATGAGCTACAGTAAAAATCACAAGTCGGAGCGGACAGACACAAAAATGTTATGCGAAAAAAATCTCTTCAATATTTCGCTCACTGAATTGCTTTGAAAAGTTTGAAGATACCTACTTCTCATCTCCGTAGCAAACTCACACATACTTCCACAATACTTTGATGCTCCAGTACACCAGAGAATCAACAAACGACCATATGGACAAACACAGAAACCACCTACTGTTTAACCAGGTACCACTCATGAGTTGTGCAACAGCACATTACCGGTGCAACTGCAGAACTCTGGTGAAATCAAGCACTTCTTGCACAACGACATGATAATCACATTTCGAACTCTTCAAACTTATAGATCGCCACTCGAACGTCAAGCGCAGAGCACCAGCTTACTCAAGAGCGTGTACAACCTCACACTGCCAATACATCACAGCATTCAACCGTTTATCTCACGTATCGTAAACATTCACTTACACAACACTACTCAAAAGCAGACGTATATAAAATAGTTTGTAACACCAAAGCAACACATTCATCACATTCATGTTTATGGTCTATGGCAATGGGGTAAACATTCTGGCTCAAAGGATCGCTTCCCGCTTCCCTCCCAAACGCCCACCCAACCTTCCAATCGGCAGAAGGCATTGGTCAACTGAGCCATAGTATGTCACGAGCGCCTTGCACGGCTGCCAAAACAGTCAAATCCGATTCCTGCAATAACTTCTCAATATCTGTTCACACTTCGAAAACTAATGCAATCATCTTGCGTTGTGTCAGTTTCAACATAAACAAAGACAATTACGATTAATAATAACTAGCGTCGTCACAGTTCGCTCGTATCGACACGCATCACCGGAGCAGGTCCAGCGGGTGGCGCAGGCTTAGTGTCCGCATCCTGGCGTTGCAAATGACCTCGACCCTTCTGAGACTTTGAACGTTTTTCCGCATCCGAGAGCAGCGCCTCCGACTCGCTTTTCTCCTTCTGGCTCGACGCCGCTTGCGATTTCTCGTTGACGATTGCGGCCGACTGAGACTCGTCGATCGACGCAAGTCTCTTCGGGGCGACCACCCGGCTTGCGGCGGCGGCTGCATCGGGAACCGAGGTTCGGTAGACGATGTTGTAGCCGGGGGCTCGCTTCGACACGTAGCGTGGTGTGTACTTGACGTGCCCTACAAACAGCATTCTATTGTGTTGTATTGCATTGTTGTAGAGCATTGTTGTAGAGCATTGTTATAGAGCATTGTTATAGAGCATTGTTATAGAGCATTGTTATAGAGCATTGCTATAGAGCATTGTTATAGAGCATTGTTATAGAACATTGTTATAGAGCATTGTTATAGAGCATTGTTATAGAGCCTTTGCAGTACACACTAATCAGAGATGCTCCCAACGCGTGAGATCAAGAGAGAAAATGTGGTTTCGGGACAGCGCAAATAGGCGCTTCGACCACATGTTAATAAGGAGAAAGACGTTCAATGTGGAAGCTGGTTGCACAGCGCAGAGCCAACGAGAGCAAAGGCTTGCGTTTTAGCTTTTCGTGTAATCGCAATTAAATACGCATATCCTTCACTAACCAATTGCATATTAATCGTACTGTGGTGCACATCTACAATTGTACGCATACGTCTTAATAGCAACCGTCAATATGGGTACAATGTTCTAACCACCGTACAAACCTCTTGCGATGTACGTCATCAGCAAGAGTAATCACAAGATTTATACAGCACAACATATAAAAAAATTATGTCGCAGAAATCAGCTCATACATAGCCAGGTGGATTTACATTCCAGGAGTGAACAAGTTTCAGCATTGTAAGCTACCTTCTTCCACATTCAAAGATCTTTACCAAAGGTGCTACATAAATACCCCCCCTACACCCCGCGTACGATGGTCTGCGGTCATCTCGTACCCTGAGGACCCTCGAAGTCGACCGTCCTGTGTCGGACTCGCATTTTCCTGTCGTCGCTGTCCTTCCGTGAGCTGTCCGGTTCCATCGTGTTGTGCCTCATCCGGGGAGCATCGCCAGACGGACCCAGCGTATCTTCCATGCTCGACGCCTTCTTCATACGAATCTGCGACGAACGCTTTCCATTCTCCGGACCGGTTCCATCGTCGTCTACGAACAGAGAAAATGGCGTCAGAATAAATGCAAATGTTTTCTTTGTTTTACGGCTGCACCGAATATTCACTTTGTATTCGCTTTGAGGCCGAATAGCGGGTCAAATGGCTATTCGGTATTCGGCCGAATAACGGGTCAAATGGCTATTGGGTATTCGGCCGAATAACGGGTCAAATGGCTATTCGGTATTCGGCCGAATAACGGGTCAAATGGCTATTGGGTATTCGGCTGAAGAATAGTAGAGGTCGGACCGAATACGAATAGTGGTCACGTGACATATTTATTAAATAAATTCTCAACGCATGAAGGTCACACCGGAATGTGAATCTGTTTCTGCACACGCAGCTGCTACAGCGAGCGGGCAGCAGTGAGTCTCTCTCATTAGCACACAAAAATTATTATGTTGTCGTTGCAGCCAGGCCTTGCCTATCGCATGGACCGAACTATCACCGTGTCTATGCTCTCATATAGTGACTGAATGCTGTCGGTAGACCTCTTTTGCACACTATTCATCAATTCGTAACCGTGCTCGGCCAATTAGTTGGTCCAATTGTTCATATTCTGCCAAATAGCCTTAATCACCTATTCGGCACACAGCACCAATATAACAATGACATTAACAACAATAAAACTTAATGAATAGATGAGACCCACCAATAACAATGACATTAACAATAAAACTTAATGAATAGATGAGACCCACCAATAACAATGACATTAACAATAAAACTTAATGAATAGATGAGACCCACCAATAACAATGACATTAACAATAAAACTTAATGAATAGATGAGACCCACCAATAACAATGACATTAACAATAAAACTTAATGAATAGATGAGACCCACCAATAACAATGACATCAACAATAAAACTTGATGAAAAGATGAGATAGGAGCAAAGTAGATGGAGAGGACTAACCGGAAAGGCTGCCACTGGGCGACATGAAACGGTTCGGAGTGGCTGAAGGACTGAACAGACTTTGCGCTCGGACGAATCGCTCGTGACGTCGTTGTTTCTCATGCAACAGATGCAACAACTCAGAGTCATCGGCCTTCGTCAGATTTCGATCCGTGTGGCGACTGAACGCCTAAACAACAAAAACAATTCTTCAATATATAACTGTAACATTTCTAGCCACTTTATATCTATGATCCATCTTTCAATCCATTCTTCCTTGCCTTTCTCCCTCCATCACCACACACTCACCCACCAACCCAAACATCAACCCAAACATCCACCCACCCTGTCCAGAACACTGTGCCAGACAATTATTGAGTAGAACCCTATTATAGTATCAATTGCAAAAAATTAATAATTATAATAAGATTTAATTGTTAAGCATCAAGATATATAATTTTTTTAATATTTCTCGTCTGCTTTCAATCAATCAATCAATTAATTAATCAATCAGCCAACCAATCAATCAATCAAACAATAAATCCATTAGTCAAGCAATCGATCAATCAACCAAACAATCAATCAATTTACTGCAACCATCAACCAACTTATTCACAGCAGCACGATTCAGTGACAGGACGATAAAAATTAAAACCCTTAACGAATTTCTTCAATTACCTTCACTATTGCTAATCCTCAATTCTCCCTTTATAAAAAACGACAAAGATTAGATCAACGACAGCAATTAGAAAAACACCGCGATTAGATTCAACGAGATTATCAAAACGTACGTCTTTATTCGGTGCACGTATCATCCACTTCCGAATATCCTTCGACGTTGGATTCTCAATGCACTCCGCGTCCTCGTCCTCCCCCTCCCCCACTCCCATCAACTTCGTGAAGCGGCGCCTCCTCGTCGGTTTCTTCTTCGTCTCCTTCTTCTCCTCCTCGAACGAAATGAACCTCTGCACCTCCGGTCGACCGGTCTGACCGCGGATCATGACCGCTGGCAGCGACCTGACCGTGTCGTAGACGGCTCGGTCGCGCTCCTCCTCGTCGATGCTGGTCGACCCGGCCGTAAGACGACGATTTGAGAGTTCCGACAGACGCTTCATCGCGATGAGCTGACGAGCTGGTGTTGATAGAACACAATACATTCATAATAATGAAAGATAAATATGCGATGATGATTAATAAATAATAACATATTTTTTATTATTGTGAAGACAAAGGATTTTGTTATATCTGGGACTTTAATTCATCATATTTTATGCTCATTTATGTTCGAGGCAACGAAATTAAGCTTGTAAGAAAAGAATGAAATTTCAGCAAGACGACTCGGCTCTTCACCTGCGGACTGCTATCCGACAGCGTCGTTCATTCTCTGTTGCAGGTCCTACAGCTTGGAATGGCCTTGCTGTTACACTGCGCTTAATTCCCAGGGGCCACTCCACTCTGTTCCTTAAAAACCTCAAAGCTGTCTTATTTAGCCGTGGTTGGGTCGGGAGTGCTTCTGAGTAGCCTACCTTAAAGAGGCGCTATGTAAAAATTTGATATAAATATAGTCATTGTGCGCAATGTACCTAAGTCAATTTGCAGGTAAATTTAATAAGGCAAATTTAGTTTGTAAGTTCAGTTTGCAAGTTTGTTTTGCAAAACAAGGTCAGTTTGCGAGGCAAGCGCATAAGAAAAGGTCAGCTCGTGTCCGGCTTGTAAGGTCAATTTGTAAGGTCGGTTCAAAAGGTCAGCGTGCACATTTCTGCCTCAAGATGGATCCGTATGAGAACCGAGATGGATATGAACACGTGACTGACATAACGCCAAATTCCAACCATAAACACTGTGCAAAGAAATGGCTGAAAAAAATAAAATAAAAATAATGTACAAGTGAAACAATCTTATTGACATAAAACGACAGCAAATTGAGACGAAGATTTTGCGCACCGTAGCTGTCGATAGATCGTCGCATGATTTCTGGATGCGCTGGAACGCCAACAGCAGGCGGCTTTTCTTGGAACCTGCAATTAAAAACACAGATATTAAAGATAGAAACCATTTCTACAAAGATCATTTATTATTCATTGCTACGAATTTATCATTATGAATATATTATTTATTATCATGAATTTATCACACAGTTTCAAGACTGCCTGGACAACTTGTAAATTATCACCTATTTATTATTCATAATCGCATATTTATTATTCATTATTACATATTCATTATTCATTATTGCATATTCATTATTCATTATTACATATTTATTATTCATTATTACATTATCGCATATTTATTATTCATTGTTCTGCATTTATCAAGCACCACAGTCTAATAATAATATTAATAATAATAATTACGACAATTTCTATGGCGCTGTAACACAGCACATGCCACTACAAGGGTGCTTAACAGCCAAGTCTAACAGCCAAATTATCAATATAAAGTGCTCAGCAATTGTGAAGGATTTGTTGAGGTGCCCACACACGTTAACCGCGTCTTCTCATCAGCGATAGCCTCACAGAATTTCTTGTAGAGGAGCTATATAAATGTGTGCAGATAGACAACGAGTAAAAAATCACGAGTACTCACTCTGGCTGGTAGAGTTCGAGTCGACTTGAGGATAAGTCGAATCCATAGACGTTCTCAAAGTGCTGCCTACAAAGCAAAAGAAGAAGAAGAAAAATGACCAGCTGAACAACATCCCCCCCATGTCAACTCTATTTCATTCTGCTCAGTCTATCTGTCTGAGTTTGTCTGTCTGTCTGTCTGTCTGCCTCTCCTACTACCTCTCTGCCAATTTTTTTCTCAATATCTCTCTGCCTAAATTGTCTCTCTTTACAACTATCTCTCTCTCTCTCCCTCTCCATCCTTCCAACTTCTTCCATTTCTATCCATCTTTACCCTACTCTCGCCTCATTGTTTTGCTTCTCCATTTCCCACCTGTCTGTCTGTCTCTCTCTTTCTCTTCCTTTCTCCCTCTCCCTCTCTCTTTCTCGTCTTTCTCTTCTGTCTGTCTGTGTGTCTGTCTGTCTCCATCTTCATCTCTTTCTGTTTCTTTCTCTGCCTCTCTGTCTGCCTCTGTCCCTCTCTGTGTGTGTGTCTGTCTTTCTCTTTTTCTGTCTCTCTTTCACTTTCTCTGCATTCTATTTTACCCTACCAACTTACGCATTTGGTATTTTCTCCTAAATTCCCTCCACCCCACACTTTCCCTCGATCCAGTTAAAGAACGAATCAAAAGAACAGAAAGAGACTAAATATGACAAGAATATCACGTCAGTAATGCCTCACTGTAATGCAATCTCTTGGTAGAGCTCCATAATCACTTGATCCTTCGTCACAGGATCTCTCTGCAACCAATGCTTCAGGTATTTGTCGTCAACTTGGGCAAGAAACTCCTAAAACGAAACGAGTAAAACAAAACGAGTAAAACAAAACGAGTAAAACAAAACGAGTAAAACAAAACGAGTAAAACAAAGTGCTGGCTTATTTAAATCTCCCACTAGCACGTCCGTATAAAAGCCGCTAAACCCATTCAAACGGGAAAAGCGGTGGTGAAGGATCTCGCCCGTTCAACACAAATACGCACTCACTGAAACTTGGAACAGGATCAAGGTCACTCAAGTAAGTAAGCAAGTATTTTCTTTATCACTCCACTTGCAAATACACAATCGAACACAGAACATCATTACAGCACATCAAAGCAGTAATTGGTAATAAAAAAATAAAAAATAAAATCACAGGTTGAAAAAAATTACTAAAATATTACACGTGGTCGATATGTAAATAACTAATCGGTTACAGTTACGTCTATGTTACCTTGACCGTGTTGTGACCGTAATGTCCGATCACCTCTTCCATGAAGACAAGGACGTGATCGGAGACCTGGAAAAGAAAGAAATGGAAATCTATCACAACCAATGTGATCATGATATCTCAAGGAATTCACAAAATACACACTCATCTTCCTCGTCTGCAATTTTTTCAAAACAACTCATCAATACAACTTGATAACTATTCTATACATCCAGGTCATCGGTCATCTGCTGTGATAGGTCGCTCCAAATGGAGTGGCCTTCCACTCTTCCGCAGGCTACGCTCATATCTCGGCTCTTTCCGTCTCCATCCTCTCGCTCGAAAGACGTTTATTTTCCCCTGGGGATTCCGTGCTGAAAGCGCCGCTGAACAGTCTATGCTGTGTGAGGTACTTCATACATTTTCAGATATACGATATGATACCTACTAGACCAGTGGTTCCCAACCTTTTTTGATTGTCGGGCCACTTTTTCTAAGTTGGAGGACACAAGGGCCACTTTTCCTTAGTTGAAGGACATTAGGGGGCCACAAGGCTAAAATTTAATTAACTAACGGCGTATAAAATTGTTATAATTGAATCAAAATAGAATGCTATTTTTGGACGTTGATATATTGCATCAAACATTCTATTTTGATGGGATTTATTAACGTCCAAATAAAATATTTTGTGATAGAAAAGAATATTTATATATTCTATCATGTCCAAATTGTACATTTTTACAATTATTTTGTTAATTCATTGAGATGCTGTGGGCCATTTTTGTAGGCCCGGCGGGCCACTTTTGGCCCGCGAGCCACGGGTTGGGAACCGCTGTACTAGACTGACCAAGGTGTATTTTACTTTTAATGCTGCATACCCACACAACACATGCCTGCACAGTGCACACACCTCCCATGCACACACCCACACACACAGTCACACCCCAACACACACGCACACACACACATAGGCACTGTTTTTTAAGCAGAGTCCATAGGCAACTGAATGTACCGAAATATTTACAATGGGTTTGTATGGATTTTTTTAAAGAATGTTCGAAGATAAATGGCGTCTAAACTCACGTGATCGTTGATTTCCTGACACAGACTGACAACCTTTTCGTCACCTCGAATCCGCAGCAGCTTCACGAGAGGTTTGATTGTAATGCCCTTCACGAGACAATGACATTCAAAGACAATGATATTCACAAGACAATGACATTCAAAGACAATGGCATTCAAAGACAATGACATTCAAAGACAATGACATTCACAAGACAATGACATTCACAAGACAATGACATTCGAAGACAATACATTCAAAGCAAGACATTCAAAGCAAGACATTCGAAGATAATACATCCAAACATATTCTTATAAAGGTCGATTCAACATCATTCATCAAAACGGTGGTGCAAAGTTTAAAACCTTAGAGGGAGGTTAACTACACACAAACGCACATGTACACAAAAGATGTGCAAACATACAAACACACATTCAGGCACATACAATCACCTACAAGTACACAACTTTTGTGGGGCACGGTGGTGTAGTGGTGGCGTCATTGCCTTGAAGCCGGAAGGTTCAAGGTTCAAATCCGCCGCAAGTCGCCGCGTAGGGACCTTGGGCAAGTCCTTCACTTGCAATTGCTCAACGCTTCGGCGTGAAACTCTAATGCAGTGTCCGCTCTGCAGTTGGGAGCGCCTTTGAGTAGAGTGCTTGAAGGGGCGCTATGGCAAGTGCAGATACAAACAAACAAACAACTACAAATACATACACACACACCATTCACATTTCTATGGGTCATATTAAACACGGCCGAAGCTGGCGCTATTATACTACAGATTCGTTCAATGAATTTAATGAATTAAGTGTATACTAGCGATGACCGCAAAGTCAACAGATATCATTGCTACGATGTTAGGTGTTGAGAAGAGGAACTGACCTGTATGAAAACAGTGAATAGGATGATGAAGAGTGTGGCCGTCTGAAAGAGATTCTTATTCTGAATGTTATCCTTATCCAACATGGCGACCAGACAGAAGGCAACGGCCCCACGCAGGCCACCATACGCCTACAATCACAAGGGGGACACAAATCACAACTAATATCCATGCGTTTATTCATTTCAAAAATTTATATAGCGCTGGAATACATCATCCCTCATGTGTCTATCGCTCTCTCTCTCTCTCTCATTTCACCCGCCAGGTTGTCTGCCTCTCTCTACAGATCCCGTTTCTTGTCTCCATTTGTGTGTCTGTCTGTCTGTCTCTGTACCTGTTTTACTTCATCTCTACCCATCTCTCTGACGCGTTCCTCTGCATCTGTCACCATTTCCATTTATTTGCATCCTTCTCTCTCTGTGTTTGTACGTCTGTCTGTCTGTGCGCATCTGTCTCCATCTCTCATTCTGAGATATTCGCTGCCTCTCTGTCCATCTGGAAGCCTGTTGGCTCTTTCCTTTTCAAGAAGATGCTGAGACTATAGCTGTGTACAATGGATAGACAACAATTCCACTGCAGCTAATCAATTGGTATTGTATTGTATTGTATCTTTAAATGCTGCGTACAATGTATGACAACAATGTGGTTGCGGATGCTGCTACTGACCATGATGAACTGTTCTTGCATCTCGACCTTTCGCGATCGGTTTGTTCGATTTGCGATGAACGTGAGGCAGTAGGTGACTACAGAGAAAAAAGAGAAACATAACGTCAAGTGCTACATGTTCAGAACTTTCAGTCAAGGCCACAGTGTTGTGCCGTGATAAAATCATTTTACCAAAGATCATCTATCCGCCAAATGTCATTTTACCATAAGCCTGTTTCTTCAAGGTCATTTTACCCAAGGCAATTTTCCCTAAGGTTATCTTGTCTAAGGTCATTTTACTATAGGTAATTCTACTAAATGTAATTTTCACGTCATTTTGACAAAGTTCATTGAATGAAGGTCATTTTACCAAAGGTCATTATACCAAGGGTCATTTAACCAAAGGTCATTTTACCTTAGGCAACTTTATCAAAGGTCATTTTACCAAAGCCAAACTAAATAGACGATCTATTTTCTCACAGAATGTCTTCATTGGAAAAAAGTTCTTAGAACGAGCGAAGATACAGATGAACGAAAATTTTTTCCTAACCCATGAATCGGACGGCAAGACAGAGGAAGGCGCTCCACAAGATGAAACCCGTGTTCCAGACGTGATCGTCACGAACGAGAGAAAGACCAAGAAACATGAAGATGATGCTGTCGCACGCACCACTGCACAACAAACAAACAAATAAATAAATATTTTTAAAAATAAATAAACAAATAAATAAATAGACAAATAAATAAATAGACAAATAAATAAATAAATTAACAAATAAATATTTTTTTAAATAAATAAGCAAATAAATAATGTTCCACGGTTCACTAACTGAAGCACAAAACACTTGAAAATAACTGGAATGCAACAATGGCGCCACAGAAACACGTCCATCAGCACATGTGGTCCCATAAATATATATTGTAATGATCCGGTTAGACACCTTTAAAACGGTATAAACAAAGATATATATATTTTTATGAGACATAAAAACCATATTTTTCGTGAAACAGCAGAATATAAAACAATGACAATAAAGCAATGAAAATATAACATTGAAAGTATAACAATTAAAATATGAAACAGTGGCAATATATAACAGTGAAAATACAACAGCGAAACTATAAAACAAATTATAATATAACAGCAAAAAATACAACAGTCAAAATATAACAAGAGAAATTATATAACAATGAAAAAAAACAGTAAAATTGAAAACAACTAATCCAACAATAAAACATACAACAATTGGTCGTGTGGATATTCAGATATTTGAGCAATAGTTTTGGTATTTAATTACCATACTAATCTTCAATTACAATATTAACTCAATAATTCAATTATTCTGAGAATTTAGGTAGCGTCTCTTCAAGATATATCTACTCAGAAGCTCTCCCTTCCCTATCCCCATCCTCCCCTATCCCTTCCCTTGCCCCTCCCCTACCCCTCCTCTCCCCTCCCCTTGATACTGAGTAAAAGTTGCAGAAAAAGAATACATCTGTTCGCATGGAACAAACTGCTAGATCAACTAGGGCGGCTCCTCTATGATATCTTTTGACTGGCATCACTTAAATGCCGATGTTGATCTCAATATCGATAACTTTTTTTCAACTGTTTTAAAGACATTTTGTTGACGTCCATACAATTGTGATGAGCCACAAGCCAATTCGTGGAAATACATCTTACAATGCGCGATCACTTCACTTATATATTATCTCTTGAAGATCGTTTCAGAGGTGTCTAAAGATAAATTTAGACAATTATAATGAGTCACGATACACTTTATTGGAATACAATCATATCACAACGCGCGACCATATTACTTATATATATATTATCTCTTTGAGATCGTTTTCGAGGTGTCTAAAGATAAATTTAGATCTCGTGCTGCTACGATCGTTTTTGCGATGCACACATGTTAACCAAAACGACGTTCAAAGAATATCCACACGATGAAAATGCTAAGACAAGAGAAGAGACAGACTTTATATAATGGACAATTATTACAACATACAGAGCTATTTATAAATGAATACAACAATTACAAGACGCAGCGTCATTTATTAAATATAATTACTACAATTACAGTTATTCGTTAAATATAGGTTCTACAAATTTCAGAGTCATCAACAACATATAATTACTACAATATAATTATACAGTGATTTACAACATATAATTGTTACAACACACAATCATTTGTGAAAGAAATAATAATTACCACAATATACAATGTACTTAAACGCAAAATTACCAAACACTGTATCCTCAACAAGAGTAAATATATTCGACGTGACCTAAAACAGGAAGTAACGAAGGAATGAACTGGATCTTTGCAGGAAAAAAGCGAAGGAAAATAGAAGGTGACAGCTGACCTGAGCATTTTGCTGAAATATTTGACGGTGATTGTTGAATTGTGTGAGATATTGTGGAACGCGTACTGAACCTGCATCAGACCACATCCGATCATACTGCAAAAGACAACACAGCGTCTACAAGGATGCACGTCTGTACCAGGCGAACAGTGAGCCAGACAGACAGACAGACAAAGAAACAGACAAGACAGACAGGCATGCAGACAGACAGACAAAGAGACAGACAAAACAGACAGACAGACATTCAGACAGACAGACAAAGAGACAGACAAGACAGACAGACAGGTAGGCAGACAGACATTCAGACAGACAGACAAAGAGACAGACAGACAGGCAGGCACGCAGACAGACAGACAGACAGTGCTGATCATAAGCTGACTAACCTGATGATGCCTGAGAAGTGGAACAGTTCAGCCATCAGATAAGCTGCGTAGGCAAGCGAAAATATTGCAAGTGGCTCGACAGCTGAAAAGAAAAGTAAAATGCACGTCTATCGTAATCGCAATCAAGAATAATTTATCTTAGCACCACTTCTTCAAGAGAAACTATTCAGAGGCACTCCGACTTGACAGCACCAAAGCACAATCATCAATAGGTGGGAAAACAGCGAAAACAACCATTTCAAACAACTCTTCTCATTTTAATTAATTTTTCACAGGACATTTAATGCCAATCGATTTGCCAAACAAACACCGGACCCTGTATGAACATTATACACGCGCGCATGATGTGTGTATTTGTCTACCTCGGACGTGTTGTGTGATCCTCGTGATGAGAGCGCTGAAGATGCCGAAGATGATTCCGATGCTTAATCCTCCGAGGCTGACGGTGAAAAAGGCAGCGAACGCAAGACCAATCTATGGCAACAGACGCAGTGCAACGGTTGTACAAACAAACAGGCAAAACAGTGCAGGACAAGACAACATGTTGCAAAGGTTGTACAAAAGCCCAGGCAAAGTAGTGCAGGAATAGACAACAGGTGCAACAGTTGCACACAGCCAAGAAAAAAGTGCAGCAATAGACAACATGCTGTAATAGTTGCACAAACAACCAGGCAAATAAAATAGAAACAGACAACATGCTGTAATAGTTGCACAAATAATAAGGAAAACAGAACAGGAACAGGCGACATGTTGTAACATGTGCCGAGTAATTATAAAGTTAACTATATTAAATTGCTTTGTGACCATATTTCACACATTTCAACCGCCCAGAGCTTTAAAGAAATGTAATTCCATAAGTTAAATCCATAAGTTAGTAGTAACGTGAGATTTGACTCGATAAGAAAATTAAATGAATGACAAACTAAAATAAATTATACATTTAAATTGAAATCAACGATAAGCTTTACATAAAGTTTGAATTTGTTATTTAAATGAAGACAACAGCTTTACCTCTGATGGTGGAATAGGTCCTTCCATCATACTCAACGTATTTATCGTGTTGTAGAGAACAACAGTTACGGCAAAGAAATAGAAAGTTAAAGAATATGAAGACAACAGCTTTACCTCTGATGGTGGAATAGGTCCTTCCATCATACTCAACGTATTTATCGTGTTGTAGAGAACAACAGTTACGGCAAAGAAATAGAAAGTTAAAGAATATGAAGACAACAGCTTTACCTCTGATGGTGGAATAGGTCCTTCCATCATGCTCAATGTATTTATCGTGTTGTAGAGAACAACAGTTACGGCAAAGAAATAGAAAGTTAAAGAATATGAAGACAACAGCTTTACCTCTGATGGTGGAATAGGTCCTTCCATCATACTCAATGTATTAATCGTGTTGTAGAGAACAACAGTTACGGCAAAGAAATAGAAAGTTAAAGAATATGAAGACAACAGCTTTACCTCTGATGGTGGAATAGGTCCTTCCATCATACTCAATGTATTAATCGTGTTGTAGAGAACAACAGTTACGGCAAAGAAATAGAAAGTTAAAGAATATGAAGACAACAGCTTTACCTCTGATGGTGGAATAGGTCCTTCCATCATGCTCAATGTATTAATCGTGTTGTAGAGAACAACAGTTACGGCAAAGAAATAGAAAGTTAAAGAATATGAAGACAACAGCTTTACCTCTGATGGTGGAATAGGTCCTTCCATCATGCTCAATGTATTAATCGTGTTGTAGAGAACAACAGTTACGGCAAAGAAATAGAAAGTTAAAGAATATGAAGACAACAGCTTTACCTCTGATGGTGGAATAGGTCCTTCCATCATGCTCAATGTATTAATCGTGTTGTAGAGAACAACAGTTACGGCAAAGAAATAGAAAGTTAAAGAATATGAAGACAACAGCTTTACCTCTGATGGTGGAATAGGTCCTTCCATCATGCTCAATGTATTAATCGTGTTGTAGAGAACAACAGTTACGGCAAAGAAATAGAAAGTTAAAGAATATGAAGACAACAGCTTTACCTCTGATGGTGGAATAGGTCCTTCCATCATGCTCAATGTATTAATCGTGTTGTAGAGAACAACAGTTACGGCAAAGAAATAGAAAGTTAAAGAATATGAAGACAACAGCTTTACCTCTGATGGTGGAATAGGTCCTTCCATCATACTCAACGTATTAATCGTGTTGTAGAGAACAACAGTTACGGCATCTAAAGAAATCAACGACAATTCACAATAAATCTACAAAAGTTTTTTGCAAACTTTCGAACAAAATTCAACAATGCCTGTCAAAAAGAAGTCATATGAATAATTGCAACTATAATTACCTCAAGGGCATTATTTTAAAACATTTTGTAACAAATCCTGTATTATTAAACTCACATCTAAAAGCATCCATATCAATCAAACCTAATAATCCTCATTTGTGCTGCAAATGATCTGAACACGCACATCAAACCTTCGTAAAATTACCTAAACATACAGCCTGAAATTTTGAATAAACGAAAATTGAAAAAAAGAAAACTGTCCATTTGATACCCATTCTCTCTGGTCTATCATACCAGCATTAGGCAACTATGCAATTAAATGCTAATTGGTAAAAGCAAATCGTTTGACAAGCAGCTAATTCTATTTCCAGCCATTCGTAGTAGTAGTAGTAGGCCTAGTTTCAGTTTAATGTCACAGTGTGGTAGTATCAAAGACCATTAGCGACGCCCTCCTCATTTATCCAGGCTTGGGACTGGCACTGGGAGAGTGCAACCAGTGGCAGAGTTCGTCTGATGCTATAATTATAATAACCAAAAAAATGTTCCACTTCTTACCGTTCAGCAACGATTCACCAAAAACGAGAAAGTACAGGACGCTATTGACACCAATCTCTTGAAATATTGCTAACACCTGCAACAACAGAATTTAAACGACGCCTCAGATTACCTACACAGAGCAAGAGAAGAAAATGGTCATAGTTATTATTGTTATTACCGTAGCTTTATTATCAAGCCATTGTTTCTCTTCCTCCCACACCAAACTAATGCTCCAATTCTAATCTCTTTCAAATTGCTTAACCGCTCTTAACTGCTTCCAATATCTTCCAGATGACCTTGGCTTTGGACAGCCGTCCATAGAACCTTGGACACTGGCGCTATATCAGTTACTAATTAACCAACACCTCATCAATTAGTTAATTGTCCCATACTTTTTTTAGTAGAGTACCGTCTTTTGCAAGCGCTTCACTTAAAGTTGTCACTAGTAGAAACATAACTGCAAAATTCTTAGTGCCAATGACATCACAGGAAGTCTTAGATTACTTAAGAAAGATGGAAGCTAACGCACGTCTGTCTTTACACATTTTACAGTTTACACTTTCTAAACATTTGACACTTTTATACTCTTACTACATTTTATACTCTTTACACTGTTACACTCTTTACATGTTTTAGATGCTCTACATATTTTCATACCCTCACACTATTTACACCTTTACGCTCTATAAACAGTTTTTACACTCTTTACACTTTGCACTCATTTCAAAACACTTTTGTCACTTTTAAGCTGTTCACACAGTCAAAATGTTACATTCTTTACTCATTTATTTCATTTACACTTTTATTTGCATGCTACACACTTCACACGTTCTACAATTTTGCACTCTGTACACATCTCATCACTACAAAACAGACACTATATAAATATTCAGATGTACAAATCTCTACTCTTCCTGATAGACCGGGAAATAAATTTGCACTTCAAATCACTGATGGTACGAACGCAAACACTTTTAATACCGTACACTTGTATAGGATCTGCATCATTGACTCATGGGTGCAAAATATCTAACTAGGCTGCTCAACTACGTTGGACACCTTTTAAAAGGTTTCCAGTTCTGCTATTTATAAGCCGAATTTTACTTGCATTCAGCCGTTGTTTTAAAATGGAGGGTCGACGTTGACCAACGGTCTTTGACCAAGATTTCCATAAAAACCTAGATAATGATTGCACAGCGCTCAACTAAATTGGACACCTGTAAAATGCTTTTCAGGTCTGTTATTTATACACCTCATATCTCGCGCATTCAATCATTAGTTTTGTAAAACAATTGATCTAAAACAATGTTACTTAAATTGCATTAGATCAGCGGTTCCCAACCCGTGGCCCGCGGGCCAAAAGTGGCCCGCCAGGCCTCAGAAAATGGCCCGCAGTCTCAGAAAATGGCCCTCATCTCTCAAAGAATTATCAAAAATATATGAAAAATTAACAGTTTGGACATGATAGAACATATTATTATTTTCTATTACAAATTATTTTATGTAAATGTCGATAAATAACATCAAACATTATATTTTGAATCAATTATAAAAATTGTATGTGCTTTTAGTTAATACGATTTTAACATTGTGGCCCCCTAATTTCCTTCAACTAAGAAAATGTGGCCCTCGTGTCCTCCAACTTAGAAAAAGTGGCCATCAAGTCAAAAAAGGTTGGGAACCACTGCATTAGATGATCTTGCTGTCACAATCTATGACCATATAGGAAATGTAAGATGGACTTTTAAAGTTATTAATGATCGAACATTGATGAAATTGTGTAGCTTCATTCAGACACCAGTCCTGTTTTTGGTGTTTTTAGTATGCTAGAAGTTTGTTTTCATTGCATTGTAAGTAATTATTTTTTGTATTGTCGTCAACGGCCATTGATGTTATAGGACGACGTTAAACTGTGGAATAATAATAATAAGCATTCAATCCCTATGTCTTATCTTCATGTCTACTACGTTGACCAACGGTCTTTGGCCAAGATTTCCATAAAAAGCTAGATACCGATTGCACAACGCACAGCGCTCAACTAAATTGGACACCTGTAAAATGCTTTTCAGGTCTGTTATTTATACGCCTCATATCTCGCGCATTCAATGCCTCTGTCTTTTCTTCATGTCTTATTAGTGTAATTTAATTAAGTCGACGCGAAAAAAGCTGCATTATGCCAAACAGATTTTTTTCGAGTGCAACGGCCTCTGTTGTCATAAGCCCTCGTCAAATATGGATCCATCCATCCATCGACGTGAACGGCCTATGGCTGCCAAAACTACACAAGATGTCCCTATATAAAAAAACTAGATATCAATTGCAAAGCGCTCAAAAAACGCGGAACTTCTGGTCTTTACGCATTTCACAGTTTACACTTAGCACCTCAACTATAGACAGCGTCGGGCATTCTCGATGGTTGGACCAGATCCACTTGGATTGGACTTCCATTGGAGATGCGCCTACTCCCTAGAAGCAATGCTAAATCTTTTTACCAGCTGCTGAAATCTAATTCATATTGTCTTAGTTGTGCTGGGAGCGCCTCTGAGTGGACTTCTGAAGGGACGCTAAAAAATATCTTTTAAATGTATGAAATGTAATAAATTTATGTAATAATAATAATAATGAATGAACAAGAAAATAGCCGTCTCACAAACCTAACAGACACGGAAAAGTGAGAAAAAAGGGAAGGAACTAGTAAAAAAGAGAAAATAAACTAAAACAAAGAAAGAACCAAAGAAATAAAACCAATGAAAGTTAAAGAATATGAAATTGAAAAACAGTAAACACTTTAAAGACATCATCAACAGCCTTCGTAGCCAGAAGATTTCGTTAAACTTTTGAATAACAAACAGCAAAGCGTTCAACTACATTCGACACCTTTAAAACGCTTCTACATTCGGCTATATTTATTCGCTAAATCTCGCACATGTTCAGTCATTGTGCCTTTTACTTACAGCGACTGGATCGACAGCGACGATTAAGGCTGAGAAGACCAAACATTCAATAAGCGGTATCGAGAGAGAACCCATTGCACCACAGGCCGCAAGACCATACAGTGTAGGACCTAAGACCACACAAACATTTCCAAAGACCAAATTACAGAATTGCAACCATAATTGCAGATTTAAACAGTATGTAAAGGCATGAGATGAGGGGGGAAACATGTGGAGAGATAGCAGGAGGTGTTGTAGAAGAGGGAATTACAGTAGTCGAGTTTGGAATGACAATGGAGGTGGATAGTCTACAGGCGATCTTGTAACAAAGCAAAAGGTGCAGTTGATAAAGGTTGCAAATTTGTTTGTTTGCATGTGCACCTGCTATGGCGCCCCTTCAGGAAATCTACTCAGAAGCGCTCCCGACTACAGTGCGGACACTGCATCGGAGTTTCACGCCGAAGCGCTGAGCAATTGCGAGTGAAGGACTTGACCGAGGTCCCTACGAGGCGGCGACTTGAGGTGGATTCGAACTTGCAACCCTCCAGCTGCAAGGCAACGAACATAACCACTACACCACCACATCCCAAATGAGGATAAATGGCAGGTGCAAGATGGCTCATAGTATATTATGGCTGGCAACGAAAAGGTTTTCATTGAAGATGATTTCATCAAACTGTTGGTATGCAGTACATTAAAAATGTAAAAATTGTTGAGGATAGAATGGTTTTCATAAGTGCAATAATTTTTTGCCGCCTCTATGCAACACGAAATCTCTCTGTCTCTCTGCTTCTGTCTCAGTCTCTGTCTGCCTCTCTGTGTCCCCTGTCTCTGCCTGTCTCCCGTATGTCTCTCTATCTCTGCCTGTCTCTTTCTAATCTGATCACCAGAACATTTAATACATTAATATTAAACTCTGTATTCAATCTTTTGCCATGCACCTATTTGATATCAAAGATTCAAATCTACACACACAATGCCTTAATTCACCAGACAATTAAAAAATACACAGCATCCACAAAAATGTCTGACAATCGCCTGATATAAGTAACCAATTTGTAAGAAATTTTAATTAAAAGATTCAGCGTCAATTTTTAAGACCATCAATTATTAATCTGATCGTACGTGAGATCAACAAGATTTCCAACCTATTATGAAGCAGTTGAGAATGGTACCCTGGGAAAACAAAAAATAACAAACATGGGTTAAAAATAGGTGAACAAAAGTCCACAATGTGTACTGTGCCACAAACACAGGTTAAATGTAGCTGAACACCAACAAAACTAATGAGATTCTTGTCACTAAGTTCGTTAATGTCATTACTTAACCGAAAGTTCGTTTTAATTTAAAACGGACATTACATGCATGGTCATGACTTCAAATGCTGCATAAAAATTACATATATTAGAATGTTTAAATGAACATCAGTGTGTATATAAAATTATGTATATATACATATGTGTGCACTTAGTTTAGTAAGTCCATTATTCATTAAGCAATTATTATTATTAATAGCACTTTGGTACATGGACAGCTAATTATAAACAGTTTAAAACGTATTATAACATGCAAACAATAAATGTGTTGCATAGGACTTAAGCACTGATGCATAAATGCAGTTAAATACAAATGCAGCATGTATGTAACTGTTTTTGTAACATATATACACAAATGCATGCATATGGTATCTAGCGCACGTAAATGTATGCATATGTGCAATTGTGCATGCATGTGTGCGTGTGCACACACACACACATATATATATATATACATATATACATACATACACATACATACATATATATACATATATACATACATACACATACATATATATATATATGCAACTATGTGTGCATGTGCATGTATGCAAAATGTTTACAGCCCGAGTATTGATCAAGTACATATTTATGCATGGCACATATATACGAGCATGCAGGCATACTTGCAAGTATGTAGGTATTTACATAACAGATCAGAACACCTCTCAGCCAACTCATCAATTCCATATAAATAAAAATTCACGATTTATTTGTGCAGATTTGCAGATAGACCTTGACTATTGCAGCCACATTCAATTCTGTGAATTAAAATGAGATACTCACAATGACGGCATAGAAAATAATCGTCCCCAGATTCTCGAAGAAGACCGGGTCGTGCAGACCATAGGCCGCCTCCAGAATACACCTGAAACAGACAGAGAAAAACAACAACCTCTTGAGCCCACCACCAACTGCCATTCGGATCCATTCGCTGGAAGTGCTAGCAATTGCATTTCCATGGCTTCCACCTTGAAGTAAGATAAGAGCATTTCCATGTCTGCCACCTTCTCCACCCTTTCCATTTCCTCTTCACCATGATCCACACATTCTTCTGCAATTCCTCCAAGGTTGTCTCCCACCTCCCATGCCCTTGATCAACAGACTCTTCCTCCTTCTCCTTTTCCATCGCCACTTATTCCATCTCCGTCTTCCCCTTCTCTTCCTTTTCCCACATCCTCACATGCCCCCCCATCAACAAATTAGTCTTCCATCTAATTTTCCACCTCTACCACCTCTTCCTATTCCATCCTTCTCTTCCATCTCCTCCTTTCACATATTCTTCCTATAATTCCTCCAAATCAAATAAGGCTATCCTCTTCCTCCCTCCTCAACAAAACTCCCCCTCCATCTCCTCCTCTTTCATCTCCTCCCCTTACATCTCCTCCTCTTTCATCTCCTCCTATTTCATCTCCTCCTTCACACATCCTCTTCCACTTCCATAGCAATCAATTAATTCCGCAGGCGAACGGGTGGAGAGTGGGTGAGCGAGTGATGGAGTACATGGTAGAATTGTGCAAAGTGCAGCATTTACAACCAGATAATTTCAGGTATATTCTCAAACTGTGTCCACTGTATTTTCCTCTTTCCTCTCAATCCGTTCATCCACTTATAACAGTCTCATAAATTCTCATTCTCAACATCTTTGCATCCTTCTGGAGTGGACTTCGATAAGATAAGAACGGTGGTATGGTACAATGAGGTATTAGATAAGAGAGGTAAGGTATGGTACAATGAGGTAAGATAAGAGAGGTAAGGTATGGTACAATGAGGTATTAGATAAAAGAGGTAAGGTATGGTGCAATGAGGTAAGATAAGAGAGGTAAGGCATGGTACAATGAGGTAAGATAAGAGAGGTAAGGTATGGTACAATGAGGTATTAGATAAAAGAGGTAAGGTATGGTGCAATGAGGTAAGATAAGAGAGGTAAGGCATGGTACAATGAAGTAAGATAAGAGAGGTAAAGTATGGTACAATGAGGTAAGATAAGAGAGGTAAGGTATGGTACAATGGGGTAAGATAAGAGAGGTAAGGTATGGTACAATGAGGTATAAGATAAGAGAGGTACGGTATGGTACAATGAAATAAGATGAGAGCGATGGTATGGTACAATGAGGTATTAGATAAGAGAGGTAAGGTATGGTTACGGATCGAAGGTCAGATAAACTAAGCCACAGAAAACCAAACATGTTTCTATTAACCTAACATTAGTCATGAGAATGTACAGCTAGTCCAATATTAATCTTAATTGATATAGAGCCTTTACTAGAACACCATATAAATGAGGACTATAGGCCCACATATTATTATTATTATTATTATTAAATAAATTTGTAACGAGCTGGAATGTGAATCTGAGGTGCGGATAGTCAGCCACCAGAGGAAGATGCAGTTAAAGATCCATATGCTTGAAAGACAAGGAGAAGTAGTACGTTTTTAGCCATTTTTTTAAGGAAGGAATTGAAATTGAGATTCGAACAGAGAGCGGAAGCCGATTCCATTCCAAGGGGAAAGAAACATGGAATGCACGCGAGCCCATGTCTGTTTTACATCGAGGTTCAGATAAAAGACTTGTACCCGATGAATGCAAGCAACGAGGAGGAATGTAAGGAGTTAGTAGTGACTGAGGTAGGAAGGTGCGTTGGTACTGAGAGATTTGTAGGTCAGACATGCCAATTTGAATTTTATCCTATTTGCTGAATAGGAAGCCAATGCAGTTGATGGAGTAGGACTGAGGAACTAGTTTGTATTGGAACGCGAAGCACAACACGCGCTAAGGAGTTTTGGATGTGTTGCAGCCTGTTGAGCTCAGTGTCTGAACGAACGACAATACGTATACATGTATGCAAAATACGCACATATGCACATCCCTGTATATAATTATGACGCCGCAAATCCCAAATAACTAAAGCAGCGCTACTCAAAATGCCAAGCGCACGACACGCGAATAACTAGAGCGCTGCGTCATGTCTGAGGGGTCTTGAGGGGTCGTCCAGGGAAAGAGCAAGCAGCGGGGTGGTGGTGGAGGGTTGGAGGTCATACGCCCTCATGAATATGTATGCTGATGGGCAAAGAAAAGCCAGCACTTCAGCCGGTGATAATAAAAGGCTGAAACGTTTAATATCTGGACGAGTGTGTCTCCTTTAATCTGCAGGGATTGATTGTCTTCTTCGCAGGGCAAATACAAGTTCGTCTGCCACCGTATAGGCTAGGCCAGGCAGACGCACATCCTGCCAATATATTTGCCCTTCTCCTTAAGGACAATTAATAATGTTTACTCAGCTCACGCGCGCACGCACGCACGCACACACAAAAACACACGCGCACACACAGACACACACACAAACACACGTGTATGCAATTCGTAACTATGTCAAGGAGATATATCAGGAAATTGCCGTCGCAATTGTATCTCAATATGTGGCAAAGAATTAACCACATCATATATTAATATTATAGTATATTATGTGGAAGTAACCATGAAGACCGACTCTGATTACGGACTGCCGTATAATTAATTCTCTGTATTGTATGTATGTATATATGTATTATCAGAGCCATGGTCCTGTGTTATGTATGCCTCTGGATGAATGGCCCAGCAAGCTCGCAGTACTTAGATACACTGGAAATGTAGTGGAAGACAGCTTCAAGAAGACAGCTCAATTCATTCGTTCATTCATTCGTTCATTCATTCAAATCTTTGTTCATTCGTTCACTTAATAAATTTAATTGTTCATTCATCATTTGTTCATTAATTAATTAATTAATTAATTAATTAATAATTAATTTACTCATTCATTCAATTGTTTATTCAACCATTTATTCGTTCGTCCATTCATTCAGCTTCAAAACGTTTCCATCCCATAAATTCCATTTAAATAAGACACAACGAAATTTACAATGCGGCAAATTAAACGAAAAAGCGAGAAGGCAGATCTTACGGTGGGAGAAGGAAGAGGAAGAAGGAGTCTGGGTGGATGTAGTAGAAATCACTCGTGTCCACTTTAGCAGCACTGAAAACAGGAAATGAAACATAACATTCAAACAGCAATAACAACAAAGAAAACTTCGTGTAACACACACGCTATTCATAATTGACGTTTTATTATTGACTTTTTATTATTGACTTTTTATTATTGACTTTCTATATAGCCACCTTCAAGGTAACCTACTCAGAAACTCTCTCCCAGTCCAACAACGGCTAAATAAGGTGGTTTTTAAGTGAGAAAGAAACATAGTGATGTGAACTCTAACACAGCTTGATCAGCCGATCGGAGGTCAGATCGCCGCTGGACACCAGCAGAGGTGAGACAGCAGAGTTCATGTAGGTACATGCATGGGAGCTAGACCCTCCATGCAGCGCCAGACTAATGCAGAAACCCTATAAGTGATCCGCTGTGGAATTGGAAACCAGTGGAGTACATTCCGTGACTGATCAAATTTAAGGATGCGACCAATAAGACGTGCGGCTGATAAATAATTATCAGGTTTTTAAATGCAACAAATATTAAGAGAGACCGCCATTTGAGAGTGCTGTTCATTTGCAGTCTCAAGCTTTCTTATCACAAATCTCTGCTGCACTTATACGGGGTGGGGCGGGGTGTGCATATCTGTTGTTGATTTGGAATTAGCAGCAACGAAACTACAGCAAAACCTAATGAATTCTTCATGGTTTTTACATCATGTGGAAGTAAATGCGTTATGTTAGCTTTGGCATTTTCCATTTCGGGGGTGTTCAAACACCCAAAACACCCCCCAGCAACGGATTTTAAGGCTAATGTGTGCGAAGTAATTATAAATTTATTATGCATTGCACGAACCCTATGCAAATCACTTAATGCCGGTGACCCCATCAGTGCCTACGCATTATATGGACAAAATGTTCGGTTCGGACAATAGCACCTGATAAATTTGAAGCCTACTGGTTGCAAGTAGATCACTTCATCTACATCATGATTTAATTAGGAGCATCTGCTGAGAGTTCAAATACGAGGAGATGCAACAGGATATAACTGTAGACCCATGGTCGCTGCCTGATCCTGTCCAGCTAGCCTTCCACAACCTCTCATCATCATCATCGTCGTCGTCGTCGACATCATCATCATCATCATCATCATCATCATCATCATCATCATCATCATCATCATCATCATCATCATCATCATCAATCATCATCATCATCATCATCATCATCATCATCATCATCATCATCATCAATCATCATCATCATCATCATCATCATCGTCATCATCGTCATCATCGTCATCATCATCATGAACATCGCCGCCCACATTGCTCACCCTACTATAGGGTTTTACAGTCGCCTAAAGACTTACTCGCTTCAATGATGTTTATATATATTATATATGTAGGCTATATAAACATATAATATATATGTACACTGTGAGCCATAAAAAACCGTGCCAATTTATTTTTAGCTATATCTCGGTCGATATTTTAACAATTTTATATCTTTTTGTGTCGTTTGAAAGAAAAATTAAATCTCTACGATTTACTTATTTACTTGCGCGATGACGTCATATCCGTTTCGCAGCATAATGTAAATAAAGTTGATGGTTGAAAATTTGAGTTAAAATTTTAAAATGTTGAGCTATGAGGATAAAATTTTAATTAAAAATCTGCGGGAATGCAAAAATTATTTTTCTAGACGATTAATTAAGGAGTTTCCGAACAAGAATTGGAAAAGAAGAACATTAGATGACTTTCTGCGAAAGTTGAGAACTATCGGTTCAGTTGAACGCGCTGCGGGAAGTGGTCGGCCAAAATCGTCGCGAACTGAAGATAATATCGCCGCTGTCAATGAATTGGTTCAGAGCCAGGAAGACAAGCCTAAAACACATCTTTCAACCAGACAAATCGCGAGAGAGCTGAATCTTACACAAACAACGGTCAGACGCATTATTCATAACGATTTGGAACTGAAATGCTTAAAAAGACGACGGGCTCAGGAACTGACCACCGCGAATCGTCAAATGCGCCACATTGCTGGCGACATGTTAATTTTCCAACAAGATTCAGCTCCGGCGCATCGGGCTCGTAAAACAATTGAGTATCTGTCTCGCAATGCACCACTTCATAGGGCCAGAGATATGGCCACCAAAGTCGCCTGACCTAAATCCAGTCGATTATTCCATCTGGTCCATTATGGAACAGCGCGTGTACCAAAAGCGCATTCAGAACACTGATGAACTTCCATCTTATTGACACTGCAATTGTTCAGTGGCGACGTCGCTTGGCAAAATGTGTACGTGAAAAAGGAAGTCATTTTGAACACAAACTTTAAACAAATAAAGGCACTGAAAAATTGTTTGCATTTAAGTAGTAAAAATGCAGCATTGATCGATTCTCACGTGTTTTTTTAGTGTCTTCAGTTTCGCAAGACAAGTTTAACATACATGTAGGATGAAATCGATAATGTTTATTTCTGCTCTTTAGAGTATTGATTCCTGTTTCAAATAATGCAAAAAGTGTAAAAATCGATAAAGAAATGACAGAGATATAGCTAAACATAAAGTGGCACGGTTTTTTATGGCTCACAGTGTATATAGACAGGAAGACAGTGTGTGTGTATTTGCAATGCCCTCCTCCTTTATCCAGGCTTGGGACTGGCACTGGCAGAGTGCAACCAGTGGCGGAGTTAAGACAGTTTTTCAAGAGAAAATTAACAGGGACAAGAATTTAGATAGAATGTTTTTTATATTTTGTTTTCATATTGTTTTTTTATATATATATAGATATATATTGTTTTTGGTGTTTGAATTAGACGACTGGATATATGTGTTTTTTATAATGATATGTGTATTTTTGTGCATTAATTGGAAGACAAACATGAGTCCACGTCCGCGGCAACAAGACGGAAATGTGGATCTCCCGGACACCCTGAAATTCGGATATCCAGGTGAGCCGTTTCCGTCCGTTGCCCCATCCCTCCAAGGTGGGACTCACGCGCGGTGACTCACGACGAAAAAGTTTTCGCATGAATTGCCACATTGTTGACGCAGTATAGACAAATATAAGTATTCACAAGAAATATTCACAAAGAATTGCGTTCTATCTTGCCAACGTCATTTATATTGACTATCGTGGGGAAGCTAATGAAATGGCGAACACTGATTGGCCGATAGCTGAATGACGTCACAAGCGAATTATTGTCATCTGATATTATTATTATCACTCTATTATAGGGCCAGCTATAAATGAGAATAAGTAGAGAAGCAAAAGGGGAAAAGAATATGAAAATAACAATCAATGGAGAAGAAGTGGAGCAAGTCACTGAATTTTGCTATCTCGGAAGCCTAATATCGGAGGATGCGAAGTGCCACAAAGAAATCAGGAAGAGGATAGCGATGGGGAAAGAAGCGTTCACGAAAAGGAAGGAGCTATTGAAAGGAGGACTGAATCGAGACATCAAGAAAAGAATGGTCAAGGCACTGATCTGGAGCGTCACACTGTACGGAGCAGAGACCTGGACGATGAGAAAGGAGGATGTCAAACGAGTAGAAGCGTTCGAGATGTGGATATGGAGAAGGATGGAAAGGGTCAGCTGGACAGAGCATAAATCAAACGAAGAAGTATTGAAAAAGGTGGAAGAGGAAAGATCCTTGATGAATACAATTAGAACAAGGCAGAGGAACTGGATGGGACATATACTGAGAGGCAACTCCTTGCAAAGAGACATAGTGGAGGGCAAAATAGAGGGGAAGAGGGGAAGAGGAAGACCGAGGGAAAAGTTCTTGGACTGGATGATGGAGGATGGATATGGGAAACTTAAAGAAAAGGCACAACACCGAGAAGAGTGGCGTCGTTGGGCATCTGGACCTGCCGAGAGGCAGCAGACCTAAAGAAGATAGGGCCAGCTAGTATTTCCGAAATGTTTAATAAATATCATCATAAATTTTTGCAGTTTTATCCACTTATTGATCCATAATTTTCTTAAGATGACAGCTTAAAATGCTACTATAATTAATCGCCTATTCATCGGACATTTTCGAATTTTGTGTCAGACTCTGAGGTCTTTATTTTAGAGTTGAGTTCAGTAAAGAATTTTATGCAAGGGAAACTCAAATCGACCTCTCAAATCATCTACAGATATCGGAATTGACGACGGTCTACGTATTGCTTATAATACCACGCTCCCCTCCCATGCAGTCACCCAGTCACCGTCGCAAGTACATGCATAGCGCTACTTCTTGAAATCGACAACCAGAAAGACGTATGATCTTAGATCTTATCTCAACAGGACTGTACGGCTTGAACGTTGCGTGCTTCTTGCAATCGTAAACGAATATTCAAAACAATCGATCATTGGTAGAAACATTTGAGAAAAGTAAAGCCAGAATTATAGTCAAATCCATGAAGTACTGCAACAGTCTACATTACGCTACATTATTGAGTAACCGCTGTACGTAGGCAGTGTTGCAGAAGCAACTATAGTAGGTATAATATAACATTTGCTACCGGTACTCTTGTTCCTACCTAACTGCAGCATTAAACCGCTATTTGATTACTTTCATTCTTTAGTCAAGTTAATGGCTAAGGTCCAAAGCCAAGTCCATGAACCTCAGGTTAGGTATAGGTCTATAAGTATACTTACACCAGTGCTGCCTATGATTTTTTCCTATACGATAAACTTTTATATTCCCTTCTTTTATATTCCCTTCTTAAAATACCAATTGTTTGCTTCCCTAATCTTTGGGGGATTTGCTGCGAAAGCAAATTGGCAACACACTGTGAATTGTTGGTTCTGTGCTTTGGAAAGGTTTGTATTGCTCTAGAGAAAGGTTACTAAATGCCACGTAGAATGGCTTAGATAAGGAAGACAAATTGCCTGGCTGCAGGACACACTGCTGCAGTGGCTATTAAATGATACATAAGCAGACCACACTATGTGTGTAATAGTACAAAACCAGGGCAACATCCAGGTAGGTATAGACAGACAGACAGACAAGACAGACAGACAGACAGGCATTAAAGACAAGCAGTGATACAAGCAGACATGAACACAGGCACACAGACCGACTCTGACATACTCACAGACAGAGAGACAAAGAGTTCGAGACAGAGAAATGAAACAGGCAGACAAAATAACAGAATGATAACACTGATACAACAGACAGACAGGCACAGCTGCAGACTGTCTGACAGACACAGACAAAGAAAGACATAGACAGCAATACACAGACAGACACAGACACACATAGAAAGACACTCATAGACACACAAAGACACTTGGCGAGATGCAGACTGTCCGACAGACACCGACACATACGGAGAGAGACATACAGAGATACTGACACAAACACACAGAAACATACAGCCAGATGAATAGTGAGAGACATAATTATGGACAGAACGTCCGTTATGAATAAACCGTGTTATTATAATAGTTAGGCATACTGTTACAGGGGATAATAACAATAATCATTGTATCCTGGGAATATAGGAATGGCACAAATGAATTAAAAAGAGCTTCCTTAATGAAACAAATATCATCACATCAGCTACACATCAATTCAATGTGCAAGCACACATACACACGCACACATATAGGCCTACACACACACATTCACGCGCATACACACACCTATACGCACTGCACACTGTACACTGTGTACAGTCACACATACTTGCACATACACGCACACATACACACATATTCGCAAGCACACATACTCACACGCACGTGCAAACACACAGACACACGCATACACACACACACACACACACAAATAAACACACACTGCCATAGAAAAACAAGGAGTAAAACGTGTAGGAAGAAGAATGAAAAGTAGATGAAATGAGGATAAATGGAAGTAAAGGAGGAGGAGGAACAGGAAGAGAAGAATGAAAGTAGGAAGGAAAACGGGAAGAACAGCACAAAAGGAACAGCTGTGGAGGAAGGGGAAGAAAAGCAGGAGGAGGAGGAGGATGGGAGGAGGAGGAGGCAGAGGAGTGGGAAGGGGCGGTTAGGAGGAGCAGCGGAAGGCAATCTGTTTGAGAGACTTAAGTAGCTGGAGGAGATAGGAAAGACTGTGTTGTTTATTCATGTGTAGTGATCAGTGGCTTAGAAAAATGACCAGAGTTTAAACGAATCATTTTGTTATATGTGGGACGTGTATATATATATACATATGTATATATATATGTATGTATATATAAGTCTGAGAGACCAACGAAGCAGCCAGCTGGAACATTCCACGGAAGAGGAGAAACACTTGGAAAACGTTCTTCCACTGGACTTCTGCCTCCACTGCTGCACTGCTTTTAATGGTCCATTCCTAATAGACCCTGCTCACCTGCTCATTGTGTGTGTGTGTCTATCTGTCTTTCTGTGTGTGTGCGTGCGTATGCGTGTGCGTGTGCCGGGGCGTGTGCGTGCATGTATGTGTCTGGGTGCATCTGAAATGAGTGCCTGATGCATATAAATTGACTGATTTGAAATTGCATGTGTGTGTATACATGTGTACCTGTTAACAGCATCTTCCTCTCTTTGTCTGTTTGGATGTGTGTGCGCACGCGCAGTTGGGTGGGCAAGAAATGTGCTGCTGGGAACCTACAAGTGCGTATTTGGCTCTCGGTCTGCATGGCTAATTAGATGTCTGTCTGTCTGTGTGTGCATATGTGCGCATGCCTGTGTACATCAGAGAACACATTCCTCTGTCACGGCAGTTTATCACCCACCCTCCATTACCCGTCCCTCAGATCAATGGGTGGATTGGAAACATCCGTCGCATGCCACTCCTGCACCCAACAACTCTTATCCACATCTCAGACCAACCCTTCACTCAGACGTTGTCCATTTAAACTGCATATTAAGCAGCCACTTCATATATAATCCGCCTGCTTCAATCCCATGTTTAAAACGCCCTACTCCTTTTTCCAGGCTTCGGATGGCACTGCTCCCCTCCAAGCCTCGCCTATTTATAAGCTCTCTAGTATGTTAATTCATTGAACTGACCTAATTATAAGCCCTCTAATGTATATAATGCTTTCATCATCTGACCTAATTATAAGTTCTCTTACAATGTTACTTCCCTGAACTGACCTAATTATAAGTGCCCTAACATGCCTACCCTCAATTTACCTAATTACACATACTTATAAGCTCTACGCCAGCGGTTCTCAACCTTTTTTGTGCGGCGACCCCCTGGAAGCATTTCGAAAGTTGTGACGACCCCCAACATCAAAATTGATGGAGTAACCTCCCTCACTGTTTTTTTGTTTCCGTTGTTCATTTTTTAGACATTTTCATTTCACAATTCGAAAAACTGCTTTTGTCAATTGTACGAGGTTACCTGGCACTTGAGGGTCAGAGAGCTACCTATTCAGTAGTTTGAAGTTCAAGTTTCATAAGTCTATTCAGCAAGAGGTAGCCTAAGTGCTTCTCCCCATTTGCGATTTTTTTTTATTTTCACACTGCAATGGTATCATTTAAAGCTGTCATTCTAACGAAATTGCTCACCATTTGAGTACTGATAGTTGTTGTTTAAGGCTTCAAAAGTGCCCCTCGCATTATTTAAATTATTTTGAATTTCCACACCGCAACGGTAACATTTTATGCTGCCATCTCAAAAACATTTCTCATGATTACATTGGGGAAAGACATGGCTGAGGACTTTAGTAAATAGATACTGTAAATTCCTCTCTCTCCATTGTTTAGGCTAAAGTGGAATTTCCACGTTGCATTGATAGTCAGCTTATCAAAATTGCTCACTTTTCAATACTAATAGTCAGGGCTTAAGACTTCAAAGCGTCGCCTCCCAATTGTTTGCGATATTTTGGATTTGCATAATGTAACTATATCATTTTAAGTTGTCATCTTAACAAAGTTTCTCATGATTTCAGTGCTCAGATAGGCGTACATGATTTCAGACCTCAATAAATGTTCCTGACACATTCTTTGAAATTTGTTTTCATTTGTAAACGGTAATAATTACATTTTAAGCTGGTATCCTAATAAAATTGCTTGTAATGGATAAGCAGTGGATAACACAATAAATTTATAATGATATTTATGAAATAAAATTAATAGGCCTATGAAATATCGGAAGATATAAGAAGCTTGTTCTTACTAATTTCGATGGGATCATTCATTGTCACCCCAAGTCTCCGCCCCTGTAATGATTCTCACTACAGCTGACAGCATTGATTCTTTGAGCAAGCCGAATATTGTTTAATTTTTTAGATGTATGGTAAAAGTGGAATTATTTGAAAACTAAAACATAAAATATTAAATTCACTGCCGTAATCTAACTATGAGGATGACTGATGGAGGGAGAAAGGGGAAGAGGAAGACCAAGAATGGCATGGATAGACAACATCTTGAAATGGACTGGACTTTCGGGGAGGAGGTTAATGAACATGGCAGGAGATAGACAACTGTGGAAAATGCTCATCCATTCGTGCAGCCAACCGTCGCAGAGCGACGATGGCGGAATGACATGACATGACAATCTAACTATTGACTCGTATATTTTACAAATTTCTGACAGGCCCAGGCGACCCCTGGCAAATCGTCAGGCGACCCCCGCGGGGGTCGCGACCCACAGGTTGAGAACCGCTGCTCTACGCCCAGGTTTCGACCTAATTAACGCATCCTGATCTTAGAGTGAGCGGGACACCAGAGACCCAGGCATACAGCCATAATAATTATGTCTTAATTAATAATTAGACAATTAATACTCACTGCAGGATGCCGCCGACCACTGTTCCAAGTATAATGAGCACACTGAAAAGATAACAATATTTTAATATTAGATTTATTAGCATAATATTTAATAAAAATAATAACATCATCATTAATATTATCATCGTCATCTGCATGGCTATAACTATTGCAACTACTGCTACAATTACTATTACTATAACAATTAGCCAATTACTATTACTATTACAATTAGCCAATTACTATTACAACTAGCCAATTACTATTACTCTGAAGGTAAGGTCTGGCCCTGCAGACAAAGTTTTTGCTCCCAACAGCAATTTTTCCTAAATGCCAAGAGATCATTGAAATCTCAGATTACAAAAACAAACAAAAAATAATAATCAATATAAAAAACATAATCTGCTGCATTATGTGGTACCTTTTCAGCGCAGGATCTCTATGACGATTAGGAGACATTACAGATGTTTTTTATTCTGTTCTTAATTAATACTTAAGTCAATGAGGGATCATGTGTATATATCTCAGGGCATACAAAATAAAAAAACGAGTAAAAAATAAGCATACTAATAATAATAATAATAATAATAATACTATCAATAACAACAAATAATCATTAGTAGTAGTAGTAGCAGAGCATGCTCATGTGTGCACTTGCATGTGTGTGTACGTATTTCCTTGCATGTGTGTGCACATGCGCATGTGTATTTCCTGACGCACGCGGGCGCGCGCGTGTGTGTGTTTGTGCACGGCCGTGATTTGTGTCACTGTGTGCTTGTGTGTGCGTGTGTGTGGGTTTGAGTTCGTGTGTATGCGCGTATTTCCTTGCGTGTGTGTGCAGTGTGCATGTGCGCTTCCCTGGTGCGTGTGTGCGTGCGCGCGTGTGTGTTCGTGTGTGCGTATTTCCTTGCATGTGCGTGTGTTTTGGATATAAAAGGAAGGAGTCATCCTCCACATTCCTTTTATCTAAGATTGTGGCCATTGATCGGCAGGGGGGGGGGGGTTCAACCAAACATCAACATCCTCTGTCAACTTCACGTGACAGCCTTGAGATATTTCAGCCAAGGACCAAAAGCTGATAAGCTCAAACGACTCCATCATCCCTTGGTCACGTTACGTCATAGCAACAGAACTCTATTATTGTATGTGCCCACGTTTTGGGCTGGATGGTTCTGTACATTATACCCGCTTTTTTGCACAAAAGATACAAATCATGGAACGCAAATAGTTAGTTTCTCAGGTTAGACCAAAGATGACGTTTCAGTCAGTCAGTCAGTCAGTCAGTCAGTCAGTCAGTCAGTCAGTCAGTCAGTCAGTCAGTCAGTCAGTCAGTCAGTCAGTCAGTCAGTCAGTCAGTCAGTCAGTCAGTCAGTCAGTCAGTCAGTCAGTCAGTCAGTCAGTCAGTCAGTCAGTCAGTCAGTCAGTCAGTCAGTCAGTCAGTCAGTCAGTCAGTCAGTCAGTCAGTCAGTCAGTCAGTCAGTCAGTCAGTCAGTCAGTCAGTCAGTCAGTCAGTCAGTCAGTCAGTCAGTCAGTCAGTCAAAAGTCATGTAGCGCCACTTCAGGATCCCTACTCAGAGGCGCTCCCACCCCAGGCGAACGTACGCTACCAAACTTACTATGCACAAAGTTACGACAGCTGAAAACGGATATGCTGATTTTAACTTCATAATAAATCTTTCTTTTAAAAAACCGTTTAAAAATTCGTGTTTACACGGATAAAAAGGTAAGTTTTTGTTAAACAGCAACTGCAATCTGGATAAAATTACATATGTTTAAATAATAATCAAGTTTGTGGTGCTGCCACATGATCCACACGCAGGGTAAAGCCTACTGGGTGCATGCATGTATGCATCTACCTATGTGCATGTGTGTGTGCATATGTGTGTGCATATGTGTGTGCATATGTGTGTGTGTGTGTCTGTGCATGTGTGTGTGTGTGCATGTATATGCATCTACCTTTGTGCATGTGTGTGCATATGTGTGTGTGCATATGTGTGTGCATATGTGTGTGTGTGCATATGTGTGCGTGCATGTGTGCGTATGTGCGTGCATGTGTGCATGTGTGTGCATGTGTTCTGTATGTATCTGTATGTGTGTGCGTGTGTGTGTATGCGAGTGAGTGTGCGCGTGTGTGTGTGTGTGTGTGCATGTGCGTATGAAACAGTGCACGCTTCTATTTGTTCAATTATTCTTCCTCATTGGAAGTGTCAGCGGTTTGGCTCCATATGACAGGGCAATAGGACCTATAGCTATAGCTCTATTAATAATAATTATAATAGCTATGACATGTGTTGGCGGCCTCGATGTTCACAGTAAACGGCATGTAGGGCGATGTCGGTAATTGTCTCATTGCCAAAGGGCGCTGGGATGCAATCCAAACCATCTGAGTTTAAATAGATTGATCTTATGTATACATATATATATATAATTATATTGTATATATATTTATACTCTACAGGAGTATATATATAGTAAATACTATTATCTATGATAGCACAATCATGATAGTGCTGGTCCGTGCTGAGAATCGCCGGTATACCTATAGCGGTATATGACTATATTATAATATACGTATAATGTATATCGATAATATGTATATAATAGGTGTACTTCGGTCTCCTAACTCCCTTCCCACTATCCATTGAGCCGCCAGTGACCTTCTCCTTGTTCCCTGCTGCCCCTACATATGTGTAGTGCTATATCAATTGCCCAATTCAGCAGCAGCTGCACTTAGTCGACCCATCCATTGGAGCCATTCTCTGCGGGAACTGTGGCCTCAGCTCCTCAGCCACCCCACTCCTCCTCTTCCCATATTCCGGAAACGTCTGAAACCTACATGTATCTCTCATTTGTTAGTAGCTGCACTAACTTTGGTCGGGAGCAATTCTGAATCGCATATATATTGCATATAATATATGTATGTCTTACACATATGTAACACAAACGCATATGTATATAAATATATATTATATCCCGGATTTTTAGTGTACAATGAATTTCTTAAGCTGCCTATTTGTACAGTTGAAAATGGTTAAATAATTAATTCTGTCCATCTTCATTCAATTGGGA
This sequence comes from Lumbricus terrestris, assembly GCA_949752735.1. NCBI lineage: Eukaryota > Metazoa > Annelida > Clitellata > Crassiclitellata > Lumbricidae > Lumbricus > Lumbricus terrestris. Next base: position 5,293,205 of record OX457045.1, read on the forward strand.
ATAGTTGTTCACCATGGTATTATAGATGTAAACGATGAGAAGGTTCAGTTATAAAAATTACTAAATATATATATAATATATACAAATATATACAATTATACATAATAATCTGTCCCTTCAAGAACTGCTTATGGCATGGGTTCTATAACTAGGAGCTATATAAATGTCCTCATAGGCGTGCAGTGCGTGCGCGGAGGTCAGGTCAGAGGTGAGGAGGTCAGGTCAGAGGTGAGGCGGTCAGGTCAGAGGTGAGGTCAGGTCAAGTCAGAGGTGAGGAGGTCAGGTCAGAGGTGAGGTCAGGTCAGAGGTGAGGTCAGGTCAGAGGTGAGGCGGTCAGGTCAGAGGTGAGGAGGTCAAGTCAGAGGTGAGGAGGTCAGATCAGGTCAGAGGTGAGGAGGTCAGGACAGAGGTGACTGTTCTAGTTAATATCTCACAGAGAGATACCATACTATATGTTTGCCAATCAATAATAAACTGGATGAACTTAAAACAACACCTATTTGTCTTAGAGTACAAAAATAGACGCTTCAAGTGTCTATAGGTGACGTACGCTTCAACAACGAAGCAATCTATTAGATGCGGCTTAGCATAGATAATGAAAGCACACGCACTCGTATACACGCATACGTAACACAAACGCATACAAATAATATATCCGTACATAAGCATATATACAAGTACATCCACATGCCACATGGACACGCGCACACGCCAACACACACAAACACACACAAACACACACAGACACACACAAACACACACACAGAGACAGATAGACACACACAGACACAGACACACAAACAGCCACACACACACACAGACACACACACACAGACAGGCTTCAGATTCAGTTGCCGGGATGTGGAATATTCTGAGACAGAGAGCAGCAGGGTGAGGTGTCATAAAATATGTCGTGTACATTCAAAATCTAACCAAGTAATAACAACATTAGTAATAAAAAGGATGATGATGACGACGACGACTATGAATTTCCCACTGACCACCTGCAGTCAGAATAGGCCTTATTATAACAAATGAATAGATTATGTAGAGCTAATAAAGCTGCTGCATGGTATGACCAGCCAATCCTTGGAAGTAAACATTTCAATTACACCCAAAAGCATTTAGCCGCGAAGCACGCCATTTGCTCGAGCTCATTTTATTTACTCCACTTATAACCACCAACCATAGCCAGTACATTCCCGCGTAGATGGCTTTGACGAAGTGATAGATACGGCATTCCTTTGGGCTAATGATCCAACTGTCTGCAGCCCTACCTTGAAACAGCTTTTGTTTAATGATAGCAGTGCTTGCTCCAAGACCATAGTGTGGTGATAAGTATTTTAGACATGTATATATTTCAGACATTTATTTTTAAAAAACTATGCGAAATCACAAAACAGACAGACAGTCAGTCAGTCAGACAGACAGGCAGTCAGACAGACAGACAGACAGACAGTTGACAGACAGACAGACAGGTAGACAGACAGACAGACGGCCAGACAGACAGTCAGACAGACAGACAGTCAGTCAGACAGACACACAGACAGACAGGTAGACACTAGACAGACAGGCAGACAGACGGGCAAACAGACAGACGGGCAGACAGACAGGTAGACAGATAGAAAAGCCGGATGTCTAACAGATGTCTAACGGACAGGCAGACGCCATAAACAAGCAAGCATACAGACATACATGTAGGTCCAGACATATAATAGGCATTCAGATATACAAACAGACAGTCAGACACATAGACAAACAGGAAGACAAATAGACAGACAGACAGCTTAATTGTTTTCATGCAGCATTTCTACTCTGCGCTATCTCAATAGAAACGGATTGATGTAAAGCATTCCTATTTCCTACCATGATTCCGGCATCCAGCTGGACAGGAAGTTGGCATGGTGGAATCCTGTAGCAAACAAGACAAAGCACTCAATCATTGCAACAATCACAAAGAACCACCTCCCTATCCTATCCTATCCTATTCTATCCTCCTCCACCACCACCCTCCAAACAGACAACCACTACTCTCGAGAATATTGCTTCCATTCAGAAGGCTTTTATGAATGACTGTGTGCCGTAAAATAACAATAAGTCAGAGCAATAAATCGCAATTAAATAAATAAAGGCTGAAAAATCGAGATATAAAAACCTATTACCATGTAAATCAAGAGCAAGCAACACAACTGAAAAATTGTTTTTTCTGTGTGTTACGAATGCAGTCGTGTGTGTGCAGCGATGACAATGTATGACAGTGTATGTGCATGTGTGTGTGAATGAACAACCTAATTCATTCATTCATTCGTTAAATGAATTTTTATCTAACGCTTCTTTAAAGGAACTATACTCAGAGACACTCCCACAGTCAAATAAAACTGTCTGAATATGAGAGAGCAATGCTTGAGAAGGAGCTATAGAAATGTAGCAGAGCATTAAAGGGAGGCTGCATGTTTCTAGGTATGTTTGTATTATTAAAGTAATTTGCATGTGCAATGCCATGCATATGTTTCACTTGCATGCATGTGTGTATATATTTTATTATGCATGTATTTATTTATGTATTATATCTTTTCATAGGTTAGTTAAGTTGTAGCTGTTCCGCCCCTCTGATCCTACGGTAACTCAACTCGGACCACCATTGGACTACTCATACGGACAGCCATTCAGACGCAATGCAGCGCTCGTGAATAAGCTGGTGCCCCACGCCTGGCTTTCAAGTAGTGCGTTAGAAATTTGGTAATAACGATTACGAAAATATAGCCTTTGCAAGTAAATGTGCATTTGTGTGTGTACATATGCAGAGCTTAAAGTGTGGTTGGACGGTCATGGACGGCGTCCATGCACTTATTTTAAAATCTGAACACAGTCCTGCCACTTATTGACCACCAATGACTGGAAAGGTAAGGGGCGTCCAGGCACTTATTTTGGAAAGATAAGGGGCGTCCAGGCACTTATTTTTCCACACTTTTAGCACTGTACATATGTATGTATCATGTATGCATACAAGTACAGTGTATACGCACTATGTTCTAGTAGCACCAGTGGGATTAAAAAGATTCCGAATTTACTGACCAAGTTTACATAAGACGACTGCGATCATGAACAACGAGACGATCAACGGTTGCTTCACGTATTCAAACTTGATGCTAGCAACGTGTATGCCATGGTACTCGTGGTGGCTGTCATGGCTACTGTTGCCATGGTCACTGCCGTTGCCATGGTCACTGCCGTTCGAGACGCCGTGGCCGTTGTCCGACTCGCTGGCGTCGCTATGGACAACAGTTGCGTTGTCCGCTACGGCGGTTATCACTATGGCAACGGCCAGGATCAGCATGGATACGGTCCTCGATTTTCGTTCCATTGTATTTCTGAAACGTCTGGAAACCAGAGAAACAATGGAAACGAGTTAACAAAAGACGGAACAACAAAGACTGAAACAAATAAAGAAACAGACGCAATTTAGTTACGACTCCTTTTGCAGAACCTAATTCGTAAGCCCCCCCCCCCCGGGTCGGAGGGCGATCGCTTCATCGGGAGGGCTCCGAGGGCATACCGTGCCCCCTACCGGCTACCAAGACCTTTCATCGGATTGCATCCACAACTAAAGAAGAGTCTGTGAAGTGGACAGAAATCATTTCGAACAGTTCTTTGGCATCAAATATATATATATATATATATATATATATATATATATATATATATATATATAGCCAATCAGTAAATCATACATAGCATAAGAAGAATATGGTTAAGACACGGAAAGATACTGCGGCAGTGAGCATTTGGTCATTTTTACTATTACTATAATTTATTAAACCTGTCGAAGTGATGAACGAACGGCATCTACTGCACTTAACTGCTATAATAGAAGTCGACGTTTTATCTTAGAACGAAATTAATTCTATTCTAAGGTTTTATCCTTAGTTAATTGCATTTTGTGGCTAACAAAGGAAGTTAACGTCGACTTTACGGGTTGCAGACGAGCCAGATATTCGACGATTAAACGCAACAGGTATATATAGCGGAAATGAAATACGTTTAAAAGGTGTATAATCTATAGTTGAGAAGTTTATAGTTAATATCTAAATAGTGTAACGACATCTGGTGGCAGTAAAGGCCATTGGCATCGACATGAATATTTCTAGCGGTTTTCGCTGGCATAGGCCCATTTCCTGTTTGCCTAATTATGAATAACTTAAAGAATAACGCGTTTTAAAGGAGTTGAACAAAAGTTGAGCACTATAAACGCCGTAAAATATTGTCTTAATACACACCTTTTAAAAGGCAAGTCACGATTAAACACTACTGGCTTGAACTGACTTCTATGAAATAAGAAGCCATTTCTTAGTATACAATATACACTACAGGTCCTTTTAACATGGTGAGCCGAAAAGGGCATGAGGACGATTGATCACTTGACGATTGATCACTGGACGATTGATCATTACGAACGTTTGATCATCGGACTATTGATATAAAACGTTGACACACAATCACTACCAACCAATCTATTTAATTTTTACTTGCGTGCAATTGCCCATTTATCTTATATTTAACTCTTTAATAACTCTTGACAGCCGCTTCCACGTAATATTTTCACTTATTTCATTAAAATACATTAAATGCATTGGTTGATAGTGAATGTGTGTCATAACGTTTTATATCAATCGTCAAATGATCACTGGATCGTAAAGAGCAAAAGACGTTTATTTGGACGGCTAATCAGGGCCAGTTTGTCCACACTTTGACGGACTGCGATGGGCCTTTGATCGTGAAGAACAAAATATATGCAAAGCGTGCTCGGTACTTAATAATTGCAATGTGCTATCTGCTGTATGTACATACAAACCTTTGTAAAAAAATTGACCGCAACAGATGATGTTTAGGCCTATTTTAATAGCAATAAATAAGACATTTCTCTTTCAACATTAGTTAACTGCAGTGATCAATCGTCCGGTGATCAACCGTCATATAGAGTCCACAAAGTAGCGAGTAACATCCAGCCACTGATTATTTGCAAGTGAGATAATTATTATAAATGGCAAAATTGAAACACGTTCTGAAGGTGTCTAGTGTAGTGGACAAATTTTTTTCTAGTTAATGCCGCAACAAAAGCCGACGACATGCACGAGCAGAACTTATTTCGAACAGTTCACTGTTTCAGATGTGCTGAGCAAAAGTCTTATCTAGCAAAATTGATCCAATGTTTAATTTTTTATCCGTCGCCATTTTCAATGACTTCTTACGGCTGGCAACATCAAGAAAACAGTTCGATGATGATGGGTCTCGTGGAAGGACACCGAGTCAATATCTTCATGAGGCAATATCTTCGACTAAACGCAACTGGTATATATCGCAAAAATTAAATGCGTTAAAAAGGTGTATAATGTAGTTGAGAAGTTTATAGTTAATATCTAAATAGTGTAACGACATCTGGTGGCAGTAAAGTCCATGATGTCATCTGGAATAAGTTACCTATTAGTCTCCGTAATGAGCTTCTTTGTCTTTCTTTGCCCTTTTTCCACAAGCGTTTGAAAACCATTCTCTTTGATTGTGGTTTGGTGTCAGGTCGGGAGCGCCTCTGAGGAGTTCTCTTGAAGGGGCGCTATATAAATGTACGATTACAATTACAATTACAATCGGAGTTTCACGCCGAAGCGCTGAGCAATTGCGAGTGAAGGACTTGCCCAAGGTCTTTATACGCGGCGACTTGAGGGGGATTCGAACCTGCAGCACTCCGGCTACAAGTCAATGAACATACTCAATACACCACCGCGCCCAACATCTTGTGTAGAGTATCCTTATAAAATCTGAATGTGAAAGAAAGAAAACTGGCACACTATGGACACATCAAGAGAAAATAAGGGAATAGTTTGGAGGAGATAATTCAAGGCACAGCACCATGGTCACGTACACGAGGTAGACCAAAAACGAATTGGATGGATGAATAATATTGAATAACATCAGAACATGGACTGAACTCTCAACTGCGGAACTGACAAAGACGGTCAATTCAGACAGCAATGGAGGGAAAAAATTTGCAGGACGCGACCAACCCTCGTTTCGATTATGGTTGAGACCAGGACAGGACTTGTACAGTTGTACACGTAGTTAAAAGGACGCTGACGTCAAATTTACGTTAATAAAAAGTTAAGGTCAACTAAATTGAAGGCAGGTTGGATCAGGCCCATAAATAACACCGTTGAAAAGCGTTTTAAAGGTGTCCAATGTAGTTGAGTGTATCGAATTGTTTAACATCGTGTGGCAGCAATATTTCGACGAGTTCTAACCGTCCATGACAATGGTTGGCTGGCAAGTTGTTGTTTAACGACACTGTGCTTTAACAGAGATGACTAGGGACACCTTCATTTCTCAAGGAACAAATTTGGGCTGGCATAACATACCATCTCAAAATGCACCTACTCTGCCCCTCTCTAGAAACCGGACTCACGCCTGGCTACTTTTTGGACTCACACACATACACACACACGCACACAGAGAGAAGACAGACCTAATATATATATATATATATATATATATATATATATATATATACACATACACACAGACAGACCTAGGCAGATAGACAAGCAGACAGACTCTGACCGACTCGACGTAGCGCTCGTGAATAAGCTGATGCCCTGCACTTCGCTTTCGGCTTTCAAGTGGCGCTTTACAAGTTCCCAGCTCAGCTTACGATTACGTAGAAACCAAACTCATGATAGAGTACTCCTGAAAATCCGACGATAATACATTCAAGCGCAAAAGAAAATGCAACGCACGAACATGACAGAATGTCTTATATAGGCACAGACCGTAAAGTTCCTTCGATACCTATATTGACCCCCACCCGCCTCAGGGGCCGCGTTCACGACGATATTTTAGCCTATTTAGTATTAGGCTAAGCGCTATGTATAGCGACTAGTTGTTACTAGTAGTTAGTCTGCGTCTTAAGACTTACGATATTGTCATGAATACGGCCCCCGGTTACGAGCTACACCATTGCCTTCTATATACTGACAGTATATAGAAGGCAATGGCTACACCCTTGGTGACGCAAGGCTGTTGGATGGTGGGTACATTGTTGGTGAAACTATCTGAGACTATAGGTCTGTCAAATGGTAGCACTCTCATTCAATTGCTGATGAAGTTTTTCTAATCTGACAAAGGAAGAATGACAATGTGACAGACGACGGCAAGAGTTCTATGAGAAACTAAAAATAAAAGGGCAAAATTGACGCAACATGTGGTCTTCGCACTTCAAGTTCGTTAACGTATTTCTTAATTAGCAACAGGCATGTCTGTCTGTCTGTCTGTCTCTCTGTCTGTGTATCTGTGTGCATGTCTGTCTTGGTCTGTCTGTGTGTCTATCAGTCTGTCTGTATGTGTGTCAATTTGCATATCTATCCCCCTGTCGTCTCCTGTGTGGGTGTGTGTGTCAATTTGCATATCTACCTCTGTGTCTGTGTCTTTGTCTGTTGGTCTATGTCCGCATGTCAGTCTGTGTGTCTGCTTGCCTCTCTGTCTGTAGCGCTTTTTTAGGCGCCGATCCCGTCCTACCATGCACTCATCACTATAGCAGCAAATGGAAGTTCACGCAACTTGGCTTAAAATAAGCAAATAGACCTATACTCCAAGTAAATGTGCCTATTCCAGCAATTATGCCCCTCCACGCAATTAGACCTACTCCAGGTGCACATGCCTACTCCCATCAATAATTGCTCCACCCACGCAATTAGACCTGCTCCACGCTCACCAACTCGCCACTCACAACCAGAGACACCTCGAACGCCCCTCACTTAAACGGTGCTATATAAATGGGTTGATTACAACCACGTTAATATTAATGAGCATACATATGCATATGCATAAATATGTATACTCATTAATATTAATGAGCATGCATATGCATAATATGCAGATCTACGTTAAACAACTGACTGCATCATCATCATTCGTTCCATACAACCATATTAATATTAATGAGCAATTGAGCATACTCTCTCTCTCTCTCTCTCTCTCTCTCTCTCTCTCTCTCTCTCTCTCTCTCTCTCTCTCTCTCTCTCTCTCTCTCTCCCTCCCTCCCTCCCTCCCTCCCTCCCTCCCTCCCTCCCTCCCTCCCTCCCTCTCCCTCCCTCCCTCCCTCCCTCCCTCCCCTCCCTCCCTCTCTCTCTCTCTCTCTCTCTCTCTCTCTCTCTCTCTCTCTCTCTCTCTCTCTCTCTCTCTCTCTCCCTCCCTCTCTCTCTCTCTCTCTCTCTCTCTCTCTCTCTCTCTCTCTCTCTCTCTCTCTCTCTCCCCCTCCGTTCCTTTCATTCCTTTCGGAACATCGGGCGACAAGATTTTGTATTGTATTGTATTGTATACTATACGTGTATCTATATTAAACAACTGGCTGCAGCGGCAGCATCAAGTCCAGAATTAGCTTAGCTGCTGTCAGGTCGCAAATCTGCGTTTATCACATCTGACCAATCAAACTTTATTTCATTAATCTCTCAATTCCTTTTCTTCTCCCGTGGCTGCAGGGCTGGAGCGCTCCTGAGTTGGTTGCTTGAAGAGGCGCAATATAAGTCCATATATAGAACGAATGAATGACGGAATGAATGATTAAATGAATGAATGAATAAAAATTACCTACTATGTAAAGGTATAAGCCTACCTGCGCCACTTGTGTATATAATATGGTGACCTATATATTGTCACAAATTCCTATTCGCGATAAGAATTCGGTACAAGTCGTGCAACATTGTTGTGAAAGTTCAGCTATTTAATAATAGCCACAGCGTCCTCCCCCTCCCTCCTTACGCGGCCGCGGCACAGGCAATCGTATGGTATGCATAACCTTCTATTGATAACACTGGTCAACATAGAAATCGTTACTGACTGGAAAAGGCCCTAATGTGTAGCATCTTGGTGTGCTGAACACGAATATAACCATAAAAAGTTTTTATTGGCTCTCGTTTTGAAAATATTTCATATAGTTCATTTCTTATGTTTCACCATGTACATTTATGCAGTAGAACTGCGACAATTTCCTAAATAAGTCTAGAATGATGTAATATTCCACCTCATTGCATAATCCCATCATGGACACATCATGCACAGTTGATTTTTTGGTTGACAAGACAAGCCATGGGCCCCACATATATGCTGTGCTACATGTACAACACAGCTTTCACCGTGGCTGAATGGCAAAAGACCATCAATGCCGTTTGCAGTTCCCATGGTGTGGAGAGAGCAAAGCAACTACTTAAATGACTGTTACTTCTGCTTGGTTCCTCCTCTTTCCGGTCGATTAACGAAGCAAAAGAAGTCGACAAGAGTCTACCCAAACATTCCGTCTGCATTGAGACCAGTTCCACATGGTGATGGATTTCCTATTCCAGAACCTCCAGCAGAATATATTTTCGTTGAATCATCTGATGAGGACAAGGGTGAGCCGACATGTTCTTCTCCTGGTCCGTCAGCGTGCAGTGATCCCGATTTTCACTGTGGTGCATCATCAACCCCACACAGAATAACACAGGAAGAACTAAATGACCTTGTTCGTGATTTGGACTTACCCAAACACAAGGCAGAGTTGCTAGGATCAAGACTCCAACAATGGAATCTTCTAGAAGAAGATGTCACAATCACTTCATATAGAAAGCGCCATCAGCAGTTGGAACCTTTCTTCATGAAGGAAGGTAATCTGGTATTCTGTTCCAATATTGACGACCTCATGAATGCCTTACAGATCACTCATGACCCACAAGAATGGAGACTCTTTGTAGACTCTTCAACACTGAGTCTTAAGACTGCTTTTGCACAATGGAAACCGTCTTCCATCTATTCCATTAGCGCATGCTGTCCACATGAAAGAGACATACGATAACCTAAAACAGCTACTGCATTACATTGACTATAACAGGTACAAATGGCACCTGTGCGGTGATTTGAAGGTAGTTGCCATTTTAATGGGACTGCAGCAAGGATATACAAAATATATGTGTTTCTTGTGTGAGTGGGATAGTCGGGCAAGAGAGTTGCACTACGTGCGGAAGGAATGGACTCCCAGACAAAACATGGCAGTTGGACAGAAGAATATCCAGCACCCAGCTCTGGTCGAGGCTCACAAAATCCTACTACCACCCCTTCACATCAAACTAGGTTTGGTGAAGAACTTCGTGAAAGCCATGGACCGCACTTTGCCAGCTTTCCGATACCTGCATGAAAAATTCCCTCGACTCAGCGAAGCAAAGATTAAAGAGGGAGTTTTCGTGGGTCCTCAGATTAGAGAACTTTTCAAAGATGACCGCTTCAACAACTTGCTGGAGGGTGATGCGAAACAAGCATGGACTGCTTTTCGTTCTGTGTTTACAGACTTTCTGGGGAATGTTAGGGCAGAAAACTACAAGAAACTAGTAGAAAACATGCCCAAGCAGTACCAGAAATTTCGCTGCATTATGTCGCTGAAGATGCATTTCCTTCACTCCCATCTGGATTTCTTCCCTGACAACTGTGGTATGGTTAGTGACGAACATGGCGAACGCTTTCATCAAGATATCGCAACAATGGAGCAAAGGTACCAGGGAAAATGGTCCACTACAATGTTGGCTGACTACTGCTGGACACTCCGCAGAGATGCTCCCGAACAGCTGTACAAGAGACAGGCAAAAAAATCTAAGAACTAGTCTATGACCTGGTTTTTTCAAATATTAACCGTAAGTGTATCACTATTAGAATGCATTGTGCAATATAGAATTACTTCATTTGTGATTACAAAAAAACTAGAGCCAATTAAGCAATTTCACTGTCATATTCGTGTTCAGCACATAAAAATTGATAAGAACTGACTAATTTCATTTCAGTAACATGACTTTTGTAAAAATTTGTTGTCCAGTGTAATCAATTGCACTTCTAACAACAGTATACTAGTACAAGAAATACATATTAAATGCACAACTGTATAATAATATACACGCGCCTACGCACAGACCTTTGGCATTGATACACACATGTGCATACATGCATGTTATATACATACAGGCATATACATAAATATGATGACGATGATGATGATGACGACGATGATGATTGCAGATATTGATTCGCTATTATCCCTCGAAATTTTTTTCCCATAATACAGCCCTTTTTTAAACACCGGGAATTGCCTTCAATTATAATTGTTTCCAGTCTGAGCCAACAACTGAACGCAAGCGAGATCATAAATAGCAGAACTCAAACACGCTTTAAAGGTGTCGAACGCAGCCGAGCGGCTTAGCAAATAATTCTAATTGTTATAACATATTTTGTATTGTATTGTATTCTACTGTACTGTATATGAAAAATTCATAAAGCGCCACTTACAGTACTAACTATTCAGAGGCGCTCTCAGCGTGACATCCCCAGGGAAACAAGAAAGTCTTTAAACAGCGAAGGACTGAAGATGACACCCCCAATAAGATCTTACTACAGAAGAGGATTGTAGGTCATTCCACGTAGAAGAGCCCACAATGGCAAAGGCACGGTGGTGGACCATGATAGTCCTTGCCCGGGAACTAGGAGATCAAGTCGACCAGCAGACCGGAGAGGGCGGGAAGAAACTGCAGAGATGGGTATGTGCATCAAGCAGTGGCGTAGCCAGAGATTTTTCATGGGGGGGTTTTATGGCCAGATACCCTGTTTTTTGCTGCTTTTTCTTACTTAAATGGATAAATAGCCTTTAAAAAACCTTTTTCCGGAGCCAATGGGGGGGGTTTAACCCCCGAAACCCCCCCCCCTTGCCTACGCCCCTGGCATCAAGTTATAAAGGTATTTATGAGCTTGTCACTTTTAAGTTCTTGAAACTAAGCTTGGATTGAATACAATAGGTAACAGGAAGCCAGTACAGGACATCAGTCAATGTAGGCTTGGCAGAAATGTGGGAGTAGCGAGGGTGACGAGCAATGAGTCTGGCTGCCGAGTTCACACCCGACTGAAGGGAGGATAGATTAGACATGCCTTGGTAAGTATGTTTGGTAAGTATATTTGGGAAGTATGTGGGGCGCGGTGGTGTAGTGGTGGCGTCGTTGCCTTGAAGCCGGAAGGTTCGAGGTTCGAATCCACCTTGCCGCATAAGGACCTTGGGCAAGTTCTTCACTCACAATTGCTCAGCGCTTCGGCGTGAAACTCCGATGCAGTGTCCGCTCTGCATTCGGGAGCGCCTCTGAGTAGGGTGAGCTTGAAGGGGCGCTATAACAAGTGCACATACAAACAAACAAAGTATGGTTGTGTAGTTACGGAAGTCAGAGAACGTTGACGACTTGACGTCCACAGTACACCAGCGAAAAGGGAACTAACAGCCCAGCAATTGAACGCAAGCGAGGCCTATATATATAGCAGCACTACAATACGTTTAAAAGGTGTCTAATGTAGTTGCGCGCTTTGCAATTATAATATCTAGTTTTTATAATATGTCGAGTAGTTGTGGCAATGTGGCATGCAGCCAAAGACCGTTAACGTTGACCACATGGCAAGACAGGAGATTTGACAAGTAAAAAAATAAATAAGTGATCTGAGATACGATTTAAAGACCTGTGTCAATTATTAATATATTGTACTTTGCCATTGATATTTAGATTCTTTAGCGACATCTTGTGGCAACCACAGTCGATGATACAGATCTTTCACTGCATTGAAAGATTCATTATTTTGTCATTACAAGGATTTATATAGCGCCCCTTCAAGGCAACTAACCACGAGGGCTGCCGACCCAACTTCGGTTAGGCTAAAGATGACAGTTTTAAGAAAGAACGAGCGAAACCAATGAGACAGCGCTACACCCAGATACGAAACCGTACTAAAAACTATTAGCTGCTGGAGAAGTAACCAGCGCAGAATATTACGACCTAACAAAGATATGTATATTCGTTTTATTCAATAAACAACAGACAGAACGCTGTAGGTTTACATTAACAGTATGGCTGCTTAAAGCTTATGGTCAAAATAGTTTAATAGTACATGTTTTTGAATAACATTCTTGGGATAAAGTTTAAGAGTCTTTATTGGGGAGGATGAAATTGTGAGCCCTTTCCCTAAAGTGATATAATGGATCACGTTGTAGTGGAAAGAGGTTACGGAGAACATGAAGTTCGTTTCCCAGAACAGCTTTTAAAAGCACCTTATCAGCCTCTTGAGACAAAGTTTCTGTTGTAAGAAAAAACCATACGGATTAAAACCAACGATCGAACGCAAATGAGACGATAAATAGCAGAATTTTAACGCGTTTTAAAGGTGTCGAATGTAGTCGAACGCTTTGCAACAAATATCTAGTTTTCATAACATCTTATATCAGTCACTGGCAGCCAAAAAGACCGTTGACGGCACCATGCACAAATGAACGTCTTGTTCCAACCCAGCACAAGCGAGATTAGGGATAAAAATAACAAAATTGAAAAGAGTCTTAAAGGTGTCGAATGCAGTTACAAGCAGTCTGAGTTAAATCGATTTGCCTAAGATCCTGCTGTGCAACAGAAATCGTTGATGTCAAAAGAAATAATATTTAAATAATAAAAATAATCTTTTATTTAATTCATTCTGACAAACGCAGTATGATTATGATTACATGAAACAAATCCTGATTAACATAAATCTTAACTACTAACAGAACAGACAGCCTGCAATACAAGGGCGATAATAGCAGCGTATATAAAGCTCGGCAATCCTTCCGAGGGTGGGGGGATCGAACTCAGCCCCGCTGATCTCCATGCCCCAGTGTGTTACCCAATGCGCCACGGGGTCCTATACCTCAACCAACAGTTCTCACCGTTAAAGCTACACCTACACTCTGGGGCTCTGCCAGAAGAATCCTTTTCAACCAAACTTAAACATATATTTTTGATGCGCTGGAGTTGGGAGCTCTTCTGAGTAGCTTCCTGAAATGGGCGCTATATAAATTCTCGAAGGAATGAGTGAGTGAGTGAGTGTGTGTGTGTGTGTGTGTGTGTGTGTGTGTGTGTTTGTGTCCGCCAATGCCGACTCTTCCAGCTTATCCTGTGCAATGTTTGCTAACTGATGTAATATTTCTGTTCTTAATGACACTCAACATCCAACAGGCCAGCACGGAGAGCGCCTCTGATATGATAGGTTTTTTGAAGAGGCGCTAAATAAATTCTCAGCATGAATAAAGATGAAAGAAATGGATGAATGAACGAGAGAATGAATGAACAAATGAACTTGTGCGCAACTCGATCTGCAATTCAACGATTGTGGCTTAAAGCTTGCTGAAGGCGCCCCCCCCGTCCAAAGACCTTGCACAAAGACCTTGGGCAAATTAGTGTCAGCTGACTTTAGTTGTAGTAGATTCAGTTTAACAACACTGTGTGATAACAAAGATTATTAGCGTCGCCCTCCTTTTTATCAAGGCTTGGGACTGGCACTGTCAGCGCGGAGTTTTTCTAGTACTATTATAACTTCAACTATAATAGGCCTAGTGTCAGAGGCTGCATTCTCAGAGTGCTCTTGCTATATAAAACAGCCATAATACAAAGTGCCATTATTATTATATAGCAGTCGAATACTAATTTAGGGCAGTCATAAACACGAGAAGAACACGGATATATGCTGTAGAAATATCCTATATGAAATTCCATTAAAAAGCAGCCTTGTTCTCGTTTGATTGTGTTACGCCATATATTTCAGCTGAAATGTCTCGGTCTGTCTATCTGTCTGTCTGTTTGTCTGTCTGTCTACCTGCTTGTCTTTATCCGTCTGTATGTCTCTCTTACCGACAGGTTGTTGCACTGTTTGCTTGTATTTCTGTCTATGTCAGTTTGTGTCCATATGTATGCCTTCTTGCATCTCTCAGTCTACCAGTCCAATGAGTCTATCTATCTATCTCCATGACAGACAACAGGTCTGGCTTGACTGTTTTTCTGCTTGCCCCTGTCAGATGTCTGTCTGTCTGTCTCTGTCTGTCTGTCTGTCTCTCTCTCTATTTGTCCATCTGCGTATCTGTCTGCTTGTCTGTCTCAATATTTGTCTGTCTGTCTGTCTGTCTGTTTCTCCGTCTATCTTTCAGTCTGTCTGCCCTCTGCTACCATCAATAAAAGCAGCGCCCAGACCTGATGGGACTGGAGGGGGCTGGGGTAAATACCATCCCAGATCAGCTTTGCAGGATTTAATAATAAATGCTTCCTGAAACTCTACCATACAGATCTCAAAACCATCTGATAATTATTATATGGCAAACTCATTTCAACATGTGACGCCATAAATGATTACATTGAAAAAATATAATTGAAACGTACTTATACAAGAACAAATATCCAAATACATGTTTGCGCATACAAAATACAAACACACGTAATTACATGCATAATTGCAAATGCATAATTGCATGTTTATCTACATGTATATAAACATTATGTTCAATTAAATAGGAAGTGGGTTAACCTGGTACAAAAGTTAACATGCGGCAGCAAGTGAGGCGCCGGAAGATATCACAATATATATATATACACACATACTATTTTCATATATACATAGACATATATAATAAATATATATATATATAATATATATATACATAGACATAAGTACACAAATACCCAAATGTTCATTAAAAAGCCCATCAGTTCTCTGTAGAATATCACATTTGATATTTTGTATTTTACAACCATGCATGGTAACAAGCATACATGTATGCAACATACATTCATCCATACATTATTGCCCTCCTCAAAATTCTTAATTAAATTTCTAATGCACGTGCAGTCGCGTCGTATTGGTGAACTAGATGCATGGATAAGCCATCAGAAATTAATGTGCAGCGTAAGATGCAGTCAGATATATGCTTTAATAAATAATATAATAAATGTAAATATAATAAATAAATATAATAATAATAAATGCTTTGAATGCACACATTGATACACGAGAACATGCAACAACAAATATACACGTGTATATATCCCATTACATGTATACACACACATAAATGCAAACAGTCAAATACATATGAACCCATACACTGGTAGATACACAAACACACAAACACTCAATCAAATATGTTTATTCAAAATCAGCTGACAGTATTACAGCTTTTTTTACAACAGTAGGCCTAATAGGCATACACACATACATAGACAGGCTAACATGCCTGAGTATATAGTATGTATGTGTGTACACATATATGTACATACACTACATATAATTATATACATATATATAATATACAAAAACATGCATTATGCACCCATGCATAAATAAATTATGCGCACGTATAAGAAATTGAAATGTTGCAAACGTACATTGTCCGTGAACACAATAGAATTGTTAATAAACCACACACACACACGCACACACGCACACACACACACACGAAAACACACACATCAGGACTAAGAAAGTCACTGTAGACAGCACAGCTCCAACCATCAAGCACTATTCTCTATCGATTTTACAACATCCGAAGGCAACAGCTACCTCCGAATATGTAGGTCCATGTACGCACATCCGTCCGTCCGTCTGTCTGTCTGGTTGTCTGTCTGTTGGATAGATCTAGGCCAGTGTAGCCCGCCGTTCTCATTCTATCGGTGGTCGTCGTGTTACAAACCGTGGTGGACTGATGAAAAAGACGCAATAAAACCAAATGTAGTAGGCTACACAGTCACGACCCGGTCTTCGAATGACTCACAACAAGTCGGTCGTTCTGGAAATCATCGCCAAACGACGCAATCAATCTATATATATAGGTGAACATAACAAATTAGACACACACACACACACACACACACACACACACAAACACACACACACATTTGTTACATGCCTAGATACACCCACTCAAGACACTAAACGCTTCACTCAAAACACTAGATTATATAGTATATCCCCAACAGAAGCCACTACCTGCAATGAAGGTGTACGCCTACTAGACAAACAGTTGAAGCTACTCAATTTGCAGCATGTGTTAATTTCTGTGGAAAACACACCATTATTGTTACTAAAAGCACAACCGAAGGGTAATTATATATAGGCTTCAAATAAACGACCTGTTTACTATGTATCTTCAGTTGGGGCAACTGAAGATATAGTAAACAGTCCAGGTAACCTTCTGAAACACTTAAGTAGTCTAGCCTACCCCTGTAAAGTCAATCAATACCCCACTGTCATTACTAAACACCTCAGTGCATTCACACAACCCCCACCCCGCCCCCAATAAAATAAAAACCAACAAACATCCTACAGTCCGCACTAAACACCCACTGAAAGCACCTCACAGCAGTCGCTAAACACACACTAAACGCACCTGCCCCACCGAAGCCACTAATCAAAGCCAGCGATGAAAGCTGCTGACAAGCAAACAGCACTCACCATCAACCGTGTAGCAAAACGCAATCGATATCCAAGATTAATCGCAATATACCGACAAGAACTGATAGCCTGCATAAATTTACATCCTATGAAGAATTATTTGTTTCCCGTGTAAACGACACCACAAAGTCATCCACAACACAACAATCCCCAAACACAACAATTCTGCAGAGTACCTGGATGTCAGTCAATAATGGCCCAGACTCGAAAAAAAATGTGAAGGACTGCTTTTAAAAAGCTGCGACACAAGCAGCAGCAGGTCAATATGACGTATAATATATCACTGGAGTCATAAACTCATTTGTATCGATTGAAATAATTGACTGAAAAATTGTCTTTCGTCGTCGAGCGAGCAACAGTTGGTGACATATTAAGAGAGAGTTGTTCTCAGCAGGTTTTTTTGTTTGTTTGATGCCCGAGGTTTGAAAAGAAAGATACAAGTCTACTTGATAAACAAATATTTATAGAAGAGATATTTTTCATTCTCTGAAGTTTTAGGTCTGTGAGATGCATGTGTATGATATATATTTGGTATATTCAGCTGAAGAATATTAATTGGATAATTATAAATTATTAATTTAATACAATTAAAATATAAGTTACCTAATTGAATAATTAAAATCTAATATTAACTACATATTAGTTTCAAATAAACACATGTATCAATTTACAACTAATTTATTTATTTAAGGAATCTATTAGGATCATGTGCATTGCTATGATTATGTATTACTATGTATTATTATTATTATTATTATTATTATTATTATTATTATTATTATCATTAGTATTATTATTATTATTTATTTTTTGTCCGAGGTATTTACGATCCCTCAGGGACTTCATTACTAACCACTGTTTAAAAACTAGTCTCGAATGACCTTACTCATCGTTGAACAATAATAATAATTGTTATTGTTACTTTATTATCTTCAACAATCGACATCAGTAACAGGAAGTACAATTAACAAGGGAAGCAGAAGCTATTGTTCTAAATGATGATAAAATGCCAATAGTTAATATTATTATCACAATCATTATCCTCATACATCTTTTAATATACCACTGCAAAGTGAAGCGATCATTATTGCCTATTTCTAGGCACCATGGTAATACCTAAAGGCCAAGCATCCAATCTAGCATGGAACAACTGTGTGCAACTTTAAGGACTTGCTCAAAGCCATGGTACCTACAAAGTCACCAACACCTAACAGAAGCGGTGAAGCCTGTCCCCATCCTGTTTACAAAGCATGTTGACTCAATGCAATATGAGTCTTCACACAAGCAGCAAAGATCAAGGACTGACATCTGATTGTTGTATGTCCAAAATAGCAGAAAACTTTCTTAACGAGGCCATTTATATGCTGAGCTGATCACATTATGATGCATAATATACGTGACATGCATATAAACCTATGATCATGTTGGCTGAAATTTTAATTTAGCATATATACTAAGCAATCTTAGGAATCAGGTCAAAGGCCAGTTAGCAATTGTTCTGTTAAATTAGTTTATGACAACCATACAGGGCTCGTATTTCCAGTTCTTTAATTAACTGAACATGTGCTATCACTTGCTTTTAAATAAATGAACTTATTAACATTATAAATTTTAAAAACAATAATTAACCTTATAAAGCTATAGATCAAGACCATCCATTCCAATTGTATCACCTTGGAGCACTCTACCTGCAGCCATCATGTGTGATTGCATGACTATGAAAACTCACTTTAATATCACCAAAATCATATTATTATTCAAACGTAAGTGTTACACCACTTAGCAAAAGGACCAAAACATAATATAAATTGCTAGATTTTAGGTGCAGTACTGTTAGAAACATTACGATAAAAATCCTAAATTTAATTTAGAACTAATTGATTAAATTCAATAAATTTGATAACTGCACAGTAAACATGAAAACTGTCAAACCCGAGACTAGTAGTCAGTGCGTTGGTTACTACATTCTACTACAGAAAAACTTCATTAGAACTGCTTATTGCTATAAAAAAGATCAATTTTGTCATCATCATCATCAGAAGAAGAAGAAAGAAGTAGATCATCACCCCCATCATCATCATCATCATCATCATCATCATCATCATCATCATCATCATCATCATCATCATCATCATCGTCACACTTGCAAAGGTTCAAACTCACACATTTTGTGGTGCACAGTAAGCACAACACCAATAGGCATCATGGTGAATAGGGCACTGAGACAGTTTCAGAGTTACCTCTGAACTAAAAGACCAGAATGTTTGAAAATTGTGACTTCTGGGCACTGGAAAACCCTGGCATATCAACATAATCATCCTATGCAGGCCTGCATAACCTAGATTTGCAATGCTCAGCCACCAAGATGTATATATAGGCCTACTTACTTCGTTACTTACTTTCACTAAAACAATAACAACACAAAAGATAGGACTCACCATCACATGGTTTTGCATCAAAGATGAACCACTTTGATTCCTATGCCTATTAAAGCAGGAATTTGTACTTTGATGAAATTATTCCATGTAAGCAGAGCTCTAAACTGTTCGTTCATTGTACAATGTACATAAGCAGAACTCTAAACTGTTCGTTCATTGTACATAAGCAGAACTCTAGACTGTTCATTCCATGTAAGCAGGACTTTTGTCCCTTGTAAGTGCGGCCCTTTGAAAGACATTTAACTCTATAATTATATAGTAATCATTTAAACATGTGTTGACTATAACTAGAACATTTAGGCCTAATTTTTGGTGACAACAAGAAATAATGGCGATGACAACAAGAATGATGATGATAATGTAAATGCTGATGATGATGATTACGGGTGATGAGATGATGATTATGATGACGATGATGATATAATAATGTTGATAATGACGATGATGTTGATAGTGATGTTACAACGATGATAGCGAATAAACGAGGATGACTATGAGTCACAATCAAGTCACAGTTTCAAATCTAACAAATATTCAAGGATGCATTTTCAAATCAACAAGAACACTACAACAACAAAATTCCTCTCACATTATGTTGGCCAAAGTTTAGCCTCAGGAACAAGCTAACATACAACATAACAAATCAGCTCGAGCGTGCTTCTACAACTGTGCAAGCAACCTGGCAAAACTTGTGCGCTAGATCACTACAAAAAAGGTGAATACCTGAGGCAAAAGTGGGCCAATGGTTTGCCAATACAGCCTCTGTAAACCATGTCAAGAGGCTACAGGTCTACTCCTATATACATGGCACAGTTGGCAGCAACGATCAGAGCCTTTCAAGCAAAAAGAACTTGCCTAAGGCTGAGTCGTCAGTCAAGGTAACAGGTAAACAAATATCCTGAATCGCTTTCACCTGCTATGTACATAAATTTTTTACGCACACGATCTACATAACAATTGAAGCACTCACGAAGCATTGAATCGACCGAATAAAAAACTGATGAAAAATTATTATAATAATATTGTATCGTACTTTGTGAAATGAGAAAGAGGATGAGTGCATGTAATGTGATGAGTGCAAAGTAATGTGATGAGTGCAAAGTAATGTGATGAGTGCAAAGTAATGTGATGAGTGCATGTAATGTGATGAGGACAAAGTAATTAATGTGATGAGTGCATGTAATGTGATGAGGACAAAGTAATTAATGTGATGAGTGCATGTATTGTGATGAGTGCAAAGTAATGTGATGAGTGCACGTCTGGGTTAAGTGCAAAGTAATGTGTAATTATTGGACATAAATTCAGATCCGGAAAACAGGGAAACAGTTAATATTTAAGAAATCAGGCAGTCCAATTGTTTCACATTAATTACTATTCATATATATAAAGTTCTACTAAGTTTAATATTACTTCTATGTGTTATATTGCAACAATAATGTTGATGTTCCATCGTGCATTTGCAAATGGAGTAACAAAGGTTATACTTACATACTCACTATTTATGAGAAATTGTCATTTGACTTTACCATTGAATGTTATTAATGTTTCTCTATAAATTTGAATTATTGTAAGTCTAAATCGATCTGATGTTTAGCATTTTCAAATGAAATTGATCACATGTCATTTTTCATTTTTGCTGTCACAGACCACAACACACATCAATCAATTACTGTAATTTGTTGTTGTCATTGCAGTTACGGCAATTTCTACAGCGTGCTACTTCCAGGATGCTTTAAATACACATGCTTTATCTTTCGAGGATCTTTTTATTCCTGGCCAGCGCGGCTTGTTCTCGGAAGCTGGTTTCACCATATGGGACACTTCAATTTCTCATATTCATAACAGTACTCTTACCGAACAGATCTGTAGCTCTAGGCCATACACTTCTCCCCCCTCCCCCGCAACCCCCACCCAGCCTTCCCCTATGTGCTTAGCACTCAGAGATCTTTCTGCTTGGCATTGAAAGATTACAGTCGTACTGCATATTGCAACAATATTTGCATTGTTCTATTAATGTCTTTTGTATTGCTTCTACTGTATTATGTTGCTCCATTGTGCAAGAGCTGTCAAATACAAATCAGTATATAAATAAAGGTACTGCAAAAATTACCCACATCTACACATAACTACATACCTACAGTAGGCCTACTGCTGCTGAGTTCAAAATCAATGCTATGATATCCGGAGTAACAATAGCCAGAAAATGCACATAAATATAACAGCACTCTTACTGAAGCTCTTACACGAGCTTGAGGCAATGTATTAAATCTGATATTTATATAGCGCATTATCGAACACTCTTCTTTTAACGATATCAACCTTACGCTCATAGAACGCCTTCGATTTTTATCGACGTTAGGCGTTAGACCCATAATTATTCGCAACATTTCTTCCTGATTTACACGGCCACGAGGTAATTAACATACAAAATAATTACACTGATTAACCTTGCTACTATTGATTAATAGCTGCCTCGACAACTGGGCAACTCGCGTCCAGGCTTAAATAAAAATCACAGTGAAGCGTGAGATCTGTCTCAAAAAGCCAAATCATCATAATTCAACTGTGAGCACAACAAGGGCTTTCACTGCTGTAGCCCATGTAGCACTTTAATTAAAGTATATCGTCCACGACTGTACTTACAGTGCGTGGCAACAATAGCCTCTGGAGCGATGCAGTTGTCGTTGACAAGATCTGCAATTATCCGATCACAGATTTTAATTAACGGCTCAGCAGGGAAGAAAGCATTATTTCACAGGATGTCATTTTTTTGCACCTGCCATAATCGGTAAAAATAATCCAAGAAACGATCTTCGTTCCTCTGCGGGCGAAGCTCCGCCCCTTTCAAGTATCCGCTCTACGCTGGTTCCCTTAGTCACGCTGATCAAACTTATTTTGCGCAACACGCCCGCGTCACAATTTGAAATCACAAATTCGATATTAGTTTATTTGTCTAGACGTGTCCAAAACAGGTCTGAAGCAAGATGCAACAGGGTTTTTTAAACGTGCAGTTGTACGCAAAATGTGCAGTTCTAAATAAATTTGTACAGCTGCACATGCATTTCTGTAGGCCTACAGTTAAAACTCACGAAAAAGGTCATTGTCCTCCGATTGGAAGTAATTTACAAAGTAAGGTGGGAAATGAAAGGAGTTGTGTAGTTCCAAAAATTCCTTAAAAACAGCCCTGAGGTGCGTCTCTGTATTTGTAATGTATACGCTGAAAATTGACATATTTCGCTTGGTAAAAAGATCGCATCATGACAAGAATTTCTGACAGCATAAGGATTTTTAATTTGTTGAACACCAAAACCTGTTCTAATTTTTTTATTTTGAAAACACTAAAAAACTATTCTTA
The DNA here is from genome assembly GCA_949752735.1 of Lumbricus terrestris. NCBI lineage: Eukaryota > Metazoa > Annelida > Clitellata > Crassiclitellata > Lumbricidae > Lumbricus > Lumbricus terrestris. Next base: position 5,316,335 of record OX457045.1, read on the forward strand.
CATCAAGTTTTTAATTTGCAAACACCAAAAATTCAACTAGGCCTACATCGACCACTAAACCTGTTTCTGTGACATAGTATACGTAACTCCAAATATTAGCAAACACGTACTACGTAGGCTACTTCACTCATGAAAACGCAATCTTTATTCTCAAATAGCAATCGCAGTGCCATACGCCCAGAAAGTAACAGTTATTGTGAAAACATCACACCATCAGTTTGTCTGATTGTCGTGTAGTTGTCATGTTGTCTGCACTTCAAGCAACATAAAACTTCGAATCATGAAGCAAAATAATACCAGACAACTGAAATCATTGTGAAAAATTAACCTATGACTATCCTTTACTAACGTGTAACAATGGACCAAACTCTGGCCTCATAAACAATTAATAGACTAAAGTTTACTCGAATAATTCAGCAACAACTTCAAATTAATTAAATAAATGGAAGGCCATCGCAAGTATAGCCTATTGTCGCAGCAAACAGTAGGCCTAATTATTAACGACTAGGACACAAAGACAATCCATTGTTATAAACGCTCCTAAAAAACGACATCTACTTTAAACATAGCTGAAGTCAGAAGGTTATAACGAATCATCGTTACGAATGGACATCTAATCTAATCTTATATAATCAAAGAGCTTCTATAATGCCACTGTCATCAGTCAAGAACTCTCGAAGACTAAATAATTAAGTAGGCCTAGTCTACATTCACGAAGATACTAAAACAAATTACGTCAACTTGCTTGCTCACACAGCCTACAGGCCCCTAATGATTTTCATATTAATTTTGATCACCGCGTAACTCTTAGCATATTGATGGAGTCAGGAAAGTAAAAAATTTGCTCCAATTTTCCATTGATTTGTACAAATTTCCATATTGTATTAGTCTTTTGTATCTAGAAAAGTTTTCGTAGCATCGTAACAATATTGACTGCGCTTTCCGATAGATGTCGCTACAAAGTAATTATTGAGCGGTGCGCACTCTTGAAAGATTTATGATCGAAAATGCGTGTAAACAGAACTGTAAACAATCTTCTTATATTATATTACCTGTTAGCGAGCGGTAGAATCTGCAGATTTTCAAAACGTTTTATATAGAGTGTCAGGATCCGTCACCGAGCAATCCTGGAATAGGCGCCTTTATTATTATGGTCTCATATACTTATGAAGCCATCAGATAACGTTTGGCGAAGTTTGAAGGGCGGTCGGCCATATTCAGGGTTATCATGCGAATGCGGGTTTGGTTTATCATTGCACGATACAGGCGTACGATCGTCATAGTTGTTGGTGGAGTGGCAGTGTTATATTTACTGGTTGTTCTAAAAACTGCAGGGCTGACGTCAAAGCATGAGAAGATTAAGGTGTGAGGCCGTATTACTTTTAGTAATAGTATCACTCACTTATAATAGTGGTTAGCATAGAAGGGGACAACCGGAAACCGTGAAGACCCCTGAATCTTATGTTGCCATGGTTGACAGAATTTCGCAGGTTTCCTTTCTCATAAAGCTTTGGAATTATGCAGAAAAATTGCGAAATTTAAATACTAGTTCAGTGGGGAGAGAAGCAGTGAATAAAAACTAAGCGCATGGTGCTAACTTATTAATGAATTCTCAGTTAAACCAAACAGTCTCTCTCTGCCAACCTGGGATGGTTGAAAACCTCAGCTGCGGCTTGTTAGACACTTTGCCACTGCAGAGCCAAGCCAGTTAATGATCTTTGTTATCACACAATGTTGTTAGACTGAGACTACTGATTACTCTTCCACTAAAGTCAGAACTGAGATTCTCGATTTTACAGTGCTGATACCTTCGCCAGACGCTCTACTTCCAATCTAAACAAATTCTGATGTGCGATATGGTCAGCATGTTGATGAAAGTTTAATTCAACAAACACGATCTCAGTGTGAAAATGTATATATTGCACATCAGAATGTATTATAATGTCTCTATATATGTATATATATATATATATATATATATATATATATATATGTATCATGCAAGTACTTCGTAATAATAATAATTGTGTTTATTGCCGATATTATTGACAAGACACATTGATGTCGAAACATGACGGTGCAAACGTCATGATCTTATTGAACACACATGCTGATAGCCTGTTACGCACCACACATTGTAACAGTCCATGGCTTTCAAGACCTAATTGTTCTTCAAGCAGTCCTGAATGCTACCATTTAAATATCCATCCTAACCCATGCATGACAGTTCACTTTGATTTGTTACCCTTCAGAAGCATTACTCTAGTTAACTTGTTTAACTGTCTAAGCAAATCCTGCAGTGCGGGACTTAATTAATGTGACCTTTACCTTAATACCGGGTTCTTCAATAGGCTTTGATATGTATGACTTTATCCAATCTAAGCAAATGCCACAATTTGGGACTCGATGTGATCGTGATACTTTGTGCAAAATGTTTCAGGAAGATGCTTCGAAATTTCGTGTTGTTGACCGAAAACCAAAGACGAGGAATGTTCCGTCACGGTACACATTTCGCAGAACTTTCAATTTCACAGACGTCACTCTACCACGTAACTCTTCATCAGCAGACTTGTCAGCGCTGTCTAAGAACGTTACAGTTGTCACAGCCTATTTTAACCTTGGCAGTTTCGTGAAGGGAGATTATGATGTGTTCGGGCCAAGGCTCTACCGCCATTGGATGACCGTATTTTCGCGTATAAACAATCCCGTCGTTGCTTACTTCGACACGGACAACGATGCAACATTTTTCAAAATCGTTCGTAGCCAACTACCGAGTCATCTCACAAAAATTGTTCTGGTCAGTCGAAGTGAGATGTGGGCTTTCCAACTGGTGCCTTATATCGATGAACTCTACAAGCAATGGTGGTATCCAAAGCATTCGCCAAACACAATCAACGCTGATTACTCCGCCGCAATGCACGCGAAGTACGAACTCATGAAGAGAACGATAATCGAAAATGAATTCCGAACACAATTCGTGTGCTGGCTCGATGTTGGGCTTTTCCGTGATCTTGTTCCAGCTCGTGTCATTCCGTCGTTGCCGAGTGGTCCGCCTTTCCAGCTGGGCCTTCCTAGTGGATTCGATGTTGAAGCGGTTGCGTATTCGGAGGTTTCACCTCGGATTGTCCAGCTCCGCGCCGAGGAAATCGTGTATGAGAATCGGTGCTGGGTGTGCGGGTGTTTTTTCATCGGTCGCGTTGACATCTTGTTCCGCTGGACATTGGAGTACATGGAAGGGGTGGAGAAGATGCTCGAGCAGCGGTGGATGAGCACGGATCAGCAGGTCATCTACTGGATATTCAACCGGAACATGCACCGAACGCGGATACAGACGTACGCGGATAAAACTCACAAATTAAGTTCCTGGTTCTATCTCGGGTATTTGGCGAAAGTCGCTAGCGAACACAATGGTTCCTCACAACTTGCACTGTCTTCTGAAGTTGATTTTGAAACTCGTCAACATGGCTAGTTGTGCTTTCCTACTCTTGAGGAATTTTTGGTCCAAATGTCTTGTGGTATGAATATATAGAGTTAAGAATGCAGGTACTAATAGGCAATCAGGCATTTTTTCACCTTCTGAGTTTACCCAATGTCTTTTGTGACTCATGGCATCCTGGTTTTTGTGACCACATTACGTTTTATGGGACATTTATAAAACAAAGTACCATTTCATTTTGTTGTTAATTAATGTTACTTTTTCGTTGTGTTATGTTACTTTTATATGGCTTTATGAGACATTTTGTTGTTTAGATGTTAATTTTGGCTGTTTTATGTGACATTTTGTTGTTTAAATGTTACTTTTGTTTGTTCATGACACATTTTGTTGTTAAGATGTTACATTTTTGGTTGTTTTGTGAAACATTTTGTTGTTTAAATGTTACTTTTGTTTGTTCATGACACATTTTGTTGTTAAGATGTTACATTTTTGGTTGTTTTGTGAAACATTTTGTTGTTTAAATGTTACTTTTGTTTGTTCATGACACATTTTGTTGTTAAGATGTTACTTTTGCTTGTTTTATGAGATATTTTGTTGTTGAGATGTTAGTTTTGGTTGTTTTATGAGATATTTTGTTGTTTAGATGTTACTTTTGGTTGTTTTATGAGATATTTTGTTGTTTAGATGTTACTTTTGTTTGTTCAAGACACATTTTGTTGTTTAGAGGTTACTTTTGGTTGTTTTATGAGATATTTTGTTGTTTAGATGTTACTTTTGGTTGTTTTAAGTCACATTTTGTTATTGAGATGTTCCTTTTGGTTGTTTTATGACACATTTTGTTGTTAAGATGTTACTTTTGGTTGTTTTATGACACATTTTGTTGTCAAGATGTTTCTCTTGACAACAAATTGTCTTATGAAACATTACCACATGTTTGTGGTAATTACCTTTTGGTTGTTTTGTGGGACATTTTGTTGTTTAGAGGTTACTTTTGGTTGTTTATGTGACATTTTGTTGTTAAGATGTTACTTTTTGGTTGTTTTGTGAGACATTTTGTAGTTTCGAGTTACTTTTGGTTGCTTTATGATAAATTTTGTTTAGTTGGTATTTTTGGTTGTTTGGTTGTTTATGTGACATTTTGTGGTTTAGAGTTACTTTTTGGTTGTTTTGTGAGACGTTTTGTGGTTTAGAGTTACTTTTTGGTTGTTTTTGAGACTTTTTGTTGTTAAGACGAAGGATCTTGGGCAAGTCCTTCACTTGCAATTGCTCAGCAGGACTTGCCCAAGATCCTTCAGCGCTTTGGCATGAAACTCCGATTCAGAGTTCGCGCTGTGGTTGGGAGCGTCTATGAGTAGTAATCTTGAGGGGGCACTATAACAAGTGCACATACATACATGCTATTTACTTTTTAGTTTTGTTTATTATATATCTGTTCATAAAAGTGCCATTTCAACCATTTAATTATTTCTCAGAAAATACTAACTTACTTCTACAACTACTGTTTTATTTTTTTACACAACTTCAAAGTCTTCTGACTACAACTCAATCAAAGCCGACCACTCTTTTCTTTCCCCTGGAAAGGATTCTGAAATATGAAATAACATACAGATAATATTATAATATACTGACACATTTCAGTGGCGGCGCTAGGGGGTTTGGGGGGCTAAGCCCCCCTACAAGATGCTCGGCCCCCTCCCTAAAAAAAGGCCATCCGAATTTTTTACATTAAAATATCCACGATTTTCGGCTGACGACTAAAAAAAAGGTCGTCAGAAATTTTGGCAGCGAAAATGGACAACTTTCATGAGATTTCAGTCGATAACTAAAAAAAAATCGGAAATTTTGACGGATGAAAATGTGAAATTTTCGCCGCGAGGCTTCAGCCCCTCCCAAACTTAAATCCTGGCGCCGCCACTGACACATTTAGGCCTGCTGTGTGGCCTCTTGAGGTTCTTGCACCAAAGTGACATCGTGATGGTGGTGGTCATGGTCGTGATGATGGTGACTGTGGAGGGGCGCCACCATAAATTGCGGCAGGTCTTTTTGACATACTATTTGACATAATTATTACCTATTTTACGATTGACCTTCCAAAATTCTGTGCAGTTTTTATTTTTTTACATTTAATATCATCGACCTGATGAAATTCTATATCTGGCTCTGGATTATGTTGACTTGGACGACAATGATGTGATAATGGGTAGAGCTTTTTTAAAAGAATTTTTAGAACTGTGAGCTCCAGTGCAGACATACTGACTATGAACAGACACATACAGAGACTGACAGACAGACAGTCAAGCATCTCTAGAGATGATTTCTGCCATGTACCTCTTTTTGAGTGGCCTGTAAACATCCTTCTCGTTGGTCGATTATCTCTGAAGCAAATAAAAGTGCTGTCAATAATTATTGGTGAATATAATTATTATTGACATCAGGCGAAATATCTATTAATTGAATCACCATCATTACATCATAAATCATCATCATCAATCATCATCATTGTCATCATCATCATCATCATCATCATCATCATCATCAAACAAGAAAGGACAAAATACTTGGATGAACTCTAAACCTGAATTGGCAATGAGGTGAATGAAGTTTCTGTATCCTATCTGTTTACCTGTCTCTCCTCTCTCTCTCTCTCTCCCTATCTGTCTGGCTATATGTCTTCTTCCCTCTCTTTCTCTATGCACTCTTTGTGTCTAACCATCTAACCATCTCTGTATGTCTGACTCCGTCTTTTGCCTCTCAGTATCTCTCTCTCTGTCTCTAGCTCTGCATCTCTCTCTCTCTCTTGCCTCGGTCTGTCCGTCTGCCTTCCTGCCTGTCTGTCTGTTTGTCTGTCTATCTCTATCTCTCTCGCTCTGCATCTTTCGCTTTTAACACGTATGATAGGCTAAAACAAAACGTCTACTCTGAGGACTTCTATAAAACTGCTCAGGGTGAGAAATATTATTGCCAGGGTTTAGGGGGTTCAACCTCCCAGTCTTTCTTAGAGCTCCATAGCGAAGTCTCTTTTTCACCCAATTCCATGTGGATCATAGTCCAAACCCTCCCCCCCCCCAGTTAATCATAGTCCAAACCCTCCCCCCCCAGTTAATCATAGTCCAAACCCTCCCCCCCCAGTTACTGTTCCGCAATTCTCACACGGGAACTACTATTCATAATCCGTATAACGGTATAACCTATATTTCAACCATGATGTAAGAATTGATTTCAACTGCATGGTTGAATATAATCCCTCCATCTGTGACCTACTTTCTTCCTCCGTCATCCACGAGTAGCTCCTGCCACTGTCGCTCTTCGTCTTTCGAAGCTTCCGGTGTTTCTCTCGTTCCGCCTTCTTTCCGCCTTCGCCTCCCTCTTCTGCGTCTTCAAATTCCGGGCGTTGCTGGGATTCTTGCCTACTCCAGTTTCGCTGTAACATAAAACGATTGTTTTATGCAGGCGCGGGTCCGGGAGGCAATCGGGCCATGCCATCCCCATTCAAAGATTTGCTTTCAAGCTTTCAATGAATGCAACGGAATTATAGGTGAGAGAGAAAAGGTTTTTAAAAGGTCATCAGCTTTCAAATATAAAACGAAGTTGCCACGGGTTTTTGAAATTTTTTGGAGTAAGACTTTAAAAGGTCATCAGATTTTTCGGCGAAAGACCAAAGAGAAAATCGTTTGAAACAATATCAAAAATTCCCCCTTCAAAATTTTATGTATCCGCTTTGCGCTAAAATAATGATATTACTAACCAGTCGGAAAGTGTTTTGGAATACAATCGGGGTGCACATGTAGGCCTACGCTATACGTCACATCTGGGTCATGACTTTTTTAGTGTGTAGTTCTGTTCATAATGGACATTTTCATTTAGTAAATGAATTTGTGCAGCTGTAAAATCATTTTTGTGCAGTTAAAAATAGTCTAAAATGTTCATTTTCGTCTTATCAGGATTAATTTACCATGGCGGATGGGAATGGTGAGGAGGGCTGTGCAGTTAAAAAAATTCTTTTAAAAAGCCTGATCTGTGTGTGCTGACAATGTAGGGGTAAGAAATGTGAACGAATCACTAACTTAATTGCTTGTTTACTATATATATATATATTTATATATATATATATATATATATATCTACTCGTGCAGATGCAATTCCTTAATGAGCAACCTAAGAAACAAACTCGCTAAAACATAGCACAATTATTGATCAATTAGAGTTAATTTATTGAGTTTAATATTTATTTATAAATACAAACCCTTAGTTGGGCGTCCGGCAGGCGAATTAGGTCGAGATGCTGCATAGCTTTGATATCGGATATCACTGCGCAAAGTAAACAAATTAGATAAAATCTATTGTTCCCAACAATGTAGGTCTATGCCTATATAAGATAATGACCGCATAATATAATAGGCAATGTAGGCTAATAAAATTATAAAAAAATATCATAAAATGGTTCATTCTGGTATGCAGCACGAAATTTTTAGGAAATTAAGGTATAGGCCTATGATAATAATTATGAACCAATAATTTATCAAGTAAGAAGCAATCACATCCGATAAGCTTGGCTTCTGTGCAGCGCTTTAGAAGTTTGGAGATTACGTTTAAATAACAACAGCTCCTACTGTCCATGCAGGTGTCTAATTATTGATGTTCATGAACATTCATTTTTATTGAATTGAAAATCAAACTCCGTAGGCCTATATGACTAATGTAGCTACGCGTTGATTGTGACTTCACTCTGAGCCACTATACCGACTTACTTCTTGGGCACTATGATTAGGGCGCTATAGAAGTCATTAGATTAGATTAAGATTAGATTAGACTAGAATAGGATTATAATTATAGATCAGATTAGATTAGGATTAGGTTAGATTAGATTAGGGTCGGATTAGAACCTTTTTCATTTGTCAGTCCATCAATGGCGGATAGGTTGATGATGCAGAGCCAATTGGATGGCGGCATCGCATCCTCTACGTTCGTCTTATCCGTAGTTGCTGCTGCTGGGCTGTTGCTGATGTTGATACAGAAGATGCTGAGCTGATGCAGCCTATCGTGGTCAACTGTCTGCCGCTGCAACTCAAGGGCCACGTGACTCTTGTACTCGCACATATCGAACACCTGTTGTTACAACGCAGAAGCCATCAGTCTATTATACATGGGTAAGTCTTATGCAGTTCTGCATAAGCAAGCATTATTGCAGTATTCCAATGCAGACCAGTATAGTTAGCGGTCTTTTGTCATGAACTATACGTGCACATGTTTCTCATGATGATTATGCAGTATGGCAAGGCTTACTTTTAATGCAGAATATTACAGATGCATCATAGTCTCTCCTTATTAAACGATGTAGCCATGTTGATATCTCATAAAATAATATTTGCTACTTTTATTGCAGACACTTTTATCGATACATATGTTCTTAAAGACATCTTAAACTAGCTGGGGAATCCGGCGTTGCCCGGGAAATGTAGGATTCGCCCTGGTCCCGGCCAATTCTTTACTTCCCCACCCTCACTGCCGGCTCCCCAACCGCCCGCTACCCACTCTGGGAATGCACCCCGGTCCCAAAAAACTTTTTAGCGAAAATAGGGTTTTCGCCTCCCCCAACCTGGCCCTATGGTGGTAGAGATTCGCCAACCCCTCCACGAGGTGTCCCATGCCGAGACCGACAGTCTGCGCGACAGAGTACTGAAGGTTTGGAGTGAATAGGTTAAAAACTCTTGAAATGCATCCTGGTCAAAGAAAGTGTGACACAGACACGTATGAGACACAAATACACATCTCTTTATTTATACAGATGTCTCTTCTTAAGAAACCATGCAGATGTTTTGATATAAATTTGTCTTATATGATGCTTTTAGGTCTTTGGACTGTGATGAAACAAAATGATACCATAATTAGGCCTATTACTATTATAATTATGCATGGCCACAATAATTATGATTACTCCAACATCGTTGCAAACAAAGCCTATCAACCAAGGGCTTAAGATATGTGGCATGCAAACGTTGAATTAAAGGTGTCTATTACAGTGTAATCTATAGTTTCCTGTATTTTAGCGACATTTTGTGGCAATCCGGGTCGTATTGTCCAGTTCCGAAAATACAGACTCTGGTATGCGTAATGTCCCATACTATTCAGTGAGTTCGTCCTCTTTTGTTTCTACCATCCATCATTCCGAACAACAGAGTTTTTTAAATTTTCCTGTCTTTGTTCATTCTGCATACAGGGGCGGATACAGAAATTTTCTAAGGGGCCAAAATTTTGGGGAATTCTTGTCATCTTTCGCCAGAAAAACTGATGACTGTTTTATTCATTTGGTCCAACTTGCTTTGAAATGTATACCATTTTCTCTGCCCAAAAAACTTATTACCTTTTTTAGTCATTTAGCAGAATTTTCTGGAAAATATGCAATTGAAACTTACTCTTGAAAGCTTGTTGAAACCTGATGGATAGGGGGCACGTTCTATGGGCGTTTCTCAATGTGGGGGGACATGGCCGGATTTGCCCCTGGATACGCCCCTGTCTGCATATTATGTGTCCAAGCAATCCCAATTTCCTTTGAAGTTTGAATCATCTTTCACATTTAAGTTCTCCTCGTGGTCTACCTTTCTGTACGTGCACTAAATTGCTCACCTTTTGCGTTGCGTCCATCCAACTCGCGTGATCTTCCTATGCTCTTGTAGCATTTCCTCTTGAAACCCTGCATAAGTCGTACTTTTTCTCCATAAATTATGTCTTTTGCTGTTATTACCCATATATTGCGTCCATTTAGCATGCTGCTGACGATACACGTCATCAAAACTTTCAGCTCTCTTTCCTGTCTTATGGTTTTACTTTTCCAGACCATGTCCATAGCTTTTATTGCTTCTGATGCTTCTATACGCTTACTTGTCTGAACGACCCATCATTATTTTAGTCTACGTGAAATAAAGGCTAAAGATATGCGGCATGTGAACCTTCAGTTAAAGGTGTCTAGAATATAGCGTCATAGTTTCCTGTGTGTTAGCGACATCTTGTGGCAATAGGGTTGCTGAAATCGATTTTTTTTAACCAATCAACTTGACACTAGGCAGCGATCCCACTTATTTCCCATCACCAACATCGCCGATCATATTCCGTATTTCTCCACTCATATTTTCCAGTTAAGAAAAAAGGCTCATCTCTTCAAGAACTTCCACATGGATCAATCCACTCCACTAACTTCCAATATCTCTTTATCTCTCCCTCCATCCCTTCAACCTTGCCACTCCATCCTCTCTCTCCCTCCTGGTTGTAGTATAGACCTGATCTCGTAATCGAAACCCACAGATGTTTACAACGACAAAAATCGTATAAAAACGGAATAAAAACAAAAAAGTAAAAACGGAATATAAAGCGGAAAAACGAGAGAGAAAACAGAAAACGAACAATATTTAAACCCTGTTAGGCTACATATTATTGTGCAACAGGCAGCAACAGCTTAAAATTGAAACGCTGTTTGGGTAATTTAATTTTAATCAGCAAGTAATTAGCACACCTTAATTAGTAAACACTACGCTAAACAAAATCATTAAATCTAGCTGTGACATAAATTAGCGGCATCCTTACCAATACAGAGACAGCGCAAGGGACATGATTCCTATAAGACCAAAGTGAAATTAAGGAAAATAATACAGAAAATAAAGAAGCAAAACATAGAAACAATAAAAAGGAGGAAAAGTTTTTTTAAAAACGAGAAAAACGGATTTCTTTTAGAAGAATAAAAAACGACAACACATTTTTAAAACTATGGCCTATTATAATAACCTACTATGGAATCGTAAAGTAAATGCCAAATCGCCAAATACACACGTCGATGGTCCAAACCATAGATGTAAAAAACGATGAAAACGAAATAAAAAACGGTAAAAAACGTCGTTTTTTTCGAAAAAATAAAAAACGACAAAAAAACGATAAAAAACGGAAACGGTAAATAATTTCACTTTGCTACATCTAAAACCGCATTTTAACCATGAAAACATTGATTAGGAACCTACTACACGCAGGCTATCTCTTAAATGATGATGTTAAACAATGAAATAATGACTTTAGTTAGCTGAATCATTGAGAGTTGGCGGAAAACATTAGGAATATCAGAAAAAATTAAAATTAAGGAAAATAATAACACAAAGTAAATGAATAAATAAAGTTAAGGAAAAAATAAAAAACGATAAAAAACGATGGGAAAAATAAAAAACGAAAAAAACGACGTTTTTTGGGAGAGAATAAAAAACGGAAAAAAACGTTTTTTACATCTATGGTCCAAACTTACCCACGAGCGTTTCAAACGGATCGTAAAGCTATACAAACGAAACGTACCCTCCCCTTCTGACTTGAGTGTGTCCTACCTTAATCGACTGAGCGGGAATCCTTCCTTTTTCGATGACTATAGCAGACGACAGACTGTGCAGATGAGGTTCCCGCCAACCCATCACCTCCACCACGTGACATGATTCACAGGAATCAGCATCAGAATAATCATTGTTCCGAAAGTAGATGTTCCCTTCACGATCCTTCTCCATCGTCAAACCCTGAAAATTAGCATCGCCACTTCTTTTCAATTTCCTCCCATTGCGTTGAATGCGACAGAGGTTAACATGGTGTGGATGCTTGTTTCGAGCGCTCGCCTTAGACACCCATAAAGCGGTCTCAACTATGCTATATATATATACCTGGATCATGTTGGGCAATTAATGAACTATGCGTTTTCAATTCAATGGAAATTATTCCCAGCACGCAAGCGCTTGAAAACCGTCAGATTTCGCTATGCTGTCTGCGCTCGACAGTGCCAGTCTAAAGTCTGGATAAAGAGGAGTGCGACGCGAATGATCTTTAATATCACACGATGTCGCTAAACCGAAACTAATACTACTGAAACACGTTTGAGAGTGCTCTGAGTGGTAAATAAAATAATATATCAGCGGTATACATATACGTTTTGTACAGTGTCTTGACTTGAATGGAGTTGGTCGAGGTCAAAACACAATTAAAACGCCCTTGTCAAACGATTTAAAAAAATTATTTCTCCATTTCTATAGCGCCTTTTCAAGCTCTCTAATCAGAGGCACTCCAGACTACATGCAGCGAGGACACCGAGCATCGGAGTTTCACGCCGAAGCGTACAAGCAATTGCAAGTGAAGGACTTGCTCAAGGTCCCTACGAGGCGGCTTAAGTGGATTCGAACCTGCAACCAGTGGCGGTTCTACCGGGGGGGCTGGGGGGCTACAGCCCCCCCAGCTGAAAAGTTAGCCCCCCTAGATTTTCCTAGCCCCCCCATACAAATGTTAGCCCCCCCCCCCAGTTTAACGCTTAATCAGCTACATGTATATATTGCCTACAATGTCTGTTGGCACCAAGCATAGGCGCAATCACGTCCTAAAAGTTGGGGGGGACCATAATGAATCACGTTCTAAAAGTTGGAGGGGACCATAATGATAAAGTCAATGGGACCACTCAAAAGTTGGGGGGGACGCGTCCCGTGGGTCCCATAGGGTGGTTGCGCCTATGGCACCAAGGCCTCCTAATTGAGGTTAATTCATTAATTCATAGATGCTGTTCTAACACAGCAATATCACCCTTCACATACCTCTGCACTGTTGCTTCAATGAGAATGCTCAGACACAAGCACATGTCTATCTATACTAATAGCTGCCCTTCGACTACAGACCCATGGGATGTTCAAGCGAAAGTGACGAACTAATAACGGCTTCAGCGGCTGAGATTAAGCCATACGCCAGCACTTAATTACCCTGTATACCGTAGTGACACCAGCTTCATCCTTAGCTCACGATGACAGCGGGGCGGCCACAAGCCCCAGCATCTGCAGCAGTACAGATGGACAGAGGAGGCCAGGCCAGATAAGATTCCATGTGTACTATAATAGTGTATACTGTATGCTGTATATAATTATGTGCATATGTGCAAGCTGGACAGTGTGTACTAAAACCCGTTTGGAGCACTCACATGTGCACTTCATTATAAATGGACAAATTCGACAAGTGAGAATTGAAATGAGAAAAGTTGATGAGTTAAACGCTGAAGTTTTCGACGGCAATGATAATCCTACATCAGGTATGTAAAATGGTATAATGAATCTACGTTGAAAGGGATAAGTCATGGGATAATGTGGCAGTTGCAGGAATATATTCGCTAGAAACATGAGCGCCCTCAAGTACTTTTGCAGAAGACACAAACACTGTGGTGACGGTTAGATTTTAGAAAGAGCGTGAAAATGTAAACAAGAAATTAAGAACATCGGTATTTTTCATAAGGGTTTACCAACTAAATGTAAATTTTTCGGTTTCAGGAAAACTGAGTTTATAATTTCAGATGCCAATGAAAATGTAAGATAGTTAGCCTAATTATCCTATTTTCTTGAAGTCATTTAATAGTCCTACTTCATCAAGCAGGTGAATAATAAGCACTAAGCACAACACTCATATTATATTATATGACATGAGAATATTATGATATGTACCAAGTTTTGTTATGGAAGGAAGCCTAAAAAAGGACACTTGTACTTCACAAAATCTTTACTGAGCTTATACATGGAGGTACCACATTAAAAAGATCATTTCCAAGAAAGCCTACTGTTCTTTTTCGCAACCTGACAGGTGAAAAAGTGTTCTGCAAACCTGCAAATAGATAAATTGAAGCTATTTTGTTTGTAAACTTATTTTGACATGATTTATTTGCTCAAAGCATGTGTTATAGTTACAATAATGGATCAAGTGCATGCAATGCAACAGACAAGCTGAACATGCAACATATGTGCTCTGTGGATTCTTCAGAAGATGACATACAACATTCTTTAGATACCCGTTGACAGAGCATACAAAAACTGTCCTCTTAAGCCTGTACTGTCTTTTAGAAAAGCTAAAAATGTTGGTTTTGACAAAAGTTAGACATGATACGTTTTTCTTCGATGTGTTATTTGTAATCCTCAAAGATAGAATTGAGGTACAAGTCTTTCTCAGAATCTGTTGCACTGTTCTTGATTCATCATTGTAACTGTGACTCATTGACACAAGTTTTGTTCAATGAAAACTTATTTATTCATTCGTTCATTCTTTTCATTAACTAAAATTTTTGTACTTTAAAAATCATTCTATTTAGGCCAATGGAATGTCAGTCAGATAGCCTGATATCAATTTTTATGTGAATATATTGCTGAAACGGGCAACGGGGGCCAACACACTCAACTGCGTGAACATATACATCTATGGAAAGGGAGGGGCTAAGGCAATTTTTAGCCCCCCCAGTTTAAAAAGTCTAGAACCGCCACTGCCTGCAACCCTCCGGCTGCAAGGCAACGAACCACTTGCAAGGCCACTACACCATCGCGCCCCACGTTTTAAAATGTTATATAATGATGTTATATAATAATGAAACGCGATACACGATAAATAGTGCTAACGAATGTCTACTGTTTTAGATACCTTTTTTTGAGAATCAAGTGATTATACATAAGCAGTTGAATGCGATGGACAAACATTGTGCACGTACTGCTTTATTCGTTGCCAAACTTAACAGAATTGAGCTTTTAACCATTTCACACGAGATACGCCTACCACACGACTAGCTCGAGTATTGCTCCTCTTGTATTTCATTTTATTTTTTCCTCTTTCTTTGCGTCTGCCGCTATCTTTCCTCTTCGCCACCCTCTGCCTCTTCCTCTAATTATTCCTCTTCGCCTGACTCTTCCTCTTACCCTACCTCTATTCCTTTCGCTTCCCT